>BGPR01001357.1:43608-154468 GCA_013235015.1 Araneus ventricosus | reverse complement strand
TGAATAATTGATTATTACGGACTGTAATTTTTAGCTATCTTTAAAAGATAATGCGAGTTTTATAATATACTGGTTTAATTTGTTTTGGTGTTGTAAATATCTGTGTATATATAGCGTTGTCTTATACTATTGTAAAAATGCAATAAAATGTGAAATAAAAAAGTCCACCATATGTTATTAATTTGAGTCGAGTGACTCTTAAATTAACCTAAGCCCTTAACATCATTGATAAAAACTTCTTTGCATAGAGGGATGATTTGTGGTGGTGGAGGATTTGACAGTGGGGGTACGCGAAAATATGAAGATGAATGAAGGGGTATGCGAGGGAATAAAGGTTGGGAACCCCTGCTCTATAAGGAGAATTACGAACAAGAGTAAAAAATGGGTTATGTATATTTTTATGTAGGTATGTTTGTATATATATATATAAATATATATATATAAATATAAAATATGTTATAGATATATTGTAATAGATAGCCGCCATTTTGAAATAAAAACTTTCTTTCTTAAAAATAAAACTAACATTTTGAATCACTTATTGTAATTATGCACTCTTTCATACCGCTAAATAGTCTAAAGTATTATGAACTCGTCTCCGGGACCAGGGGAGAGGTGTCCCGTAATCAAGAAGTCTAAGGTATTCATCCTACGAAAAATATGTAGGTCTATTTTTGTAGGAAATTTAATGTAACTTAATTTTGTAATTAAGAGTTTGTCGCTAAAACCCATAGTTTTCGAGATATTTAAGAAATACTGAGAAATCCCCCTTTGAAACCCAGCACCCCCCACCGGCCGGAACTTTTAGTATACCGTTTAGGGAAGTTTTCCCAACAACTGTTCCAAATTTCAAAAATACAACTTATTTTTTAAAATTTACAATTCGTTTACTGGACTACGAGTAGATGGAGACTTGTGAAGGGGAAAGGATGAGAGGGGAGGAAGAGAACACGAATGTTCATCAAATAGGTTTGTCAGTCGCCCCCCCCCGCTTCTACACATGCAATATTACCCTTGTGTAATTATTATACAGGCATGAGGTTTTCTGAGGGTTGTTGATTCAGCACTTTTAAATGATTTTTAATTCAAGGTTTTTTAATTAATTGATTTTTTAATTAATTGATTAATTGATTTTTCCATTATAATAAGGAATTTTAGAAATATTTACTTTTTTAATCCCCCTGTATCTTCTAATCTATTAACGCTACAAAAGAACCGTAGGACTTTTTGTAGGTAATTTCATGTTGTTTAATTTTGTAATTAATAATTGTTTCCATAGTTTTTTGTTAATAGAGCCCATAGTTTTCGACATATTTAAGAAAAATTGAAAACGCCTCCCTTTCAACACCCCGTACCCCCGCGCACCCCCACCGCAGGGACTTTTAGTTTATCGTTTAGGACACTACCCCCAACAATTGCGCCAAATTTCAAAACTACACCATTTTTTTCCTATATTCGTAGATTCTTTACCTTCGTTGACTGGACTAACAGGTCCACATATACGACGGATCTTCAGTGGAATCAGGTTTCGAACCTAAAACCCTCCGACACCGAAGCCGAAACTTTCCCACTAGGCCACCATGGCCAGTAAGGCATTCCAGAAATATGCAAGTAAATGTCCAAAAAATATTTCACTAATTCAATTCAGTTTCTAAATGTTTTTCATTGAAAAAGATCAGTGGCTAATGAATACTTATCTTGCGATTTTATGTAATTTCAACCAGCAGGAGTGTTCTGTCGTCGACCTTCTCGTATATAATCATTCTTTACGCTTTATGTGTTAAATTTCGTAGTATAGTGAAGAAAATCAATTACCGTAAAACGGGGTTACTTTGCACCGATTTTCATGATATCAGACAGAATTTCGTGATTAGTTACATGTATCTCTAAAGGAAAGGCTTTTCTAATTTTTTCCTCATTGAGGGATTATTAGAGAAACATTTTGCAGCATAATATAGATCATACAGTGATTTAATAATTAATTATGATTTTTCGGACTTTTGGTGAAAAGTTAACTCATAAGTGGGAATACTTTGCTCTGGTTAATTTTTTTTCAGAATATCACAAAAACAATTCTCTGGATGCAATTCTAGATATATTTATTGAAAGCCTGGGTGGAGATATACAAGAAAAATAAATTTCCTAAATGCCTGATTATAATTAACAATTTTACGTCATTGCATTCCGTCAAATCAGGATGGCGTTTTAGAAATCCTTTTATCCAATTATTTCCGGGTGTTTTATTAATATATCTATCTATTAACACACTTTCTTAGTAAGATAAATGTTTATTATAATTTTAAGATCTATACCATTGACAGGAAAACCAAAGTCACTGAATTGGACTACACTTTGCAATGGTGTTTTCCTTCTCATTGAAGAAAACCAGGGGATTTCCATGTTTAGTTATATGAATTAGCTTTCTTTTGTAACAAACTGTTCACTTGGGATATTATAAAAGTTTTTCTGCCTTTTTAAAAATACCCTAAACTTATGAAATTGCGTTAAATCAAGCTTCTAATGTCTCTGGCGAGAACTCCGTATATTTACAGGTACCTATCTTCCTTTTAAACACCCTGGACATATCTAAAGCTTAAGCAAGCATTATTCATATTATTATTTAATACAAAAATAAATTTAAAAACCAAATGGTGTTGCTGTTTATGACAAATTTCGATGGTGCAAAGAATCCCTCCTTTCCAGTGCAAAGTTACCCCATGTCAGAAAAAATCAATTACATTTTAATTAACAAATATAACTGGTATTCAAAGCAACAAAATGAAAGCTGGGCTTATTATCTTACACATTTAAATGCATTTGCTTTCAGAAACGCCATCCTTTCCTCACCAGAGACAGATTTTTCGGCACTGAAATTTTCTCTGAAAACTTGGCTCATTGCCTTTTCCTTCTGGAACTTCCTGAATGATTTTTATATACGTTTAAGGAATGTAATACATTAGTAAGTTATCCCAAGAAGCTAGAAAAAAAATCAATCCCTTACCCCTAATCAGTTGTTCTCTAGTTCACTTTTCACACAAATTTTGCACTGGTGCAAAGTTACCTTTACGAGTGCAAAGTAATCCAGTTTTACGGTATACATTTTGGACCTCTTCCCGATTACCGGTTAGATCAAAATAAGGTAAAAAAATCTACTATTTTAGGTACAGTCGTCAAAAAAAAAAATGGGACACCTCTGTAACTTTCGTATTTATTATCGGGTCTTCACAAAACTAGTGTCTATGTGAATGGCTTAAGAGGACAGGTTTATTCAGGTTAAAAAACTGATTAACCGAGTTAATTAACATAGTCAATTAACAGTTATCTCCGAATTTTTTCATTACGCTTATCAATGTTTTTCGCTCAATCGACTCCCCGACATGAACTCAGCCTCCCCCTGAAGATAATTTCGAGAGTTATAGGGTTTTGAAAAATGGCCTTTCCCATGTTAACTGAATTTTAGGAACTTTTGACGATATCTCGGAAAGTATTATATATAAATTTATTCACTCACTAAAAGAACACTATTTTTTACATATAAATTCATGAAAAAAAATCAATAATTTTTAAAAAATCTTTAAACATGAGAATTTATAGTTTTTTGTAAATATAGTGGAAACTATTATAGACATGCACTTGAATTTTTGGATACCAGTGTTATAACGTCTCAGCTTTGCTCTCATGTTAAAATTTTACTATGTTACAATTCACTTTTTTTTTCACAGTCATGTTTTAAACTTTTTAAAAATTATTAATTTTTTTCTTTATAAATTTTTTCATGACTTTATGTAAAAAAATAGTGTTCTTTTAGTGAGTGAATAAATATATATAATACTTTCCGAGATATTGTCAAAAGTTCCTAAAATTCAGTTAACATGGGAAAGGCCATTTTTCAAAACCCTATAACTCTCGAAATCATCATCAGAACTCTATAAAAAATTTTGGAGAGGCTGATTTCATGACGGGAAGTCGATTCAGTGGAAAACATTGATAGGCGTAATGGGAAAATTCCGAGATAGCTGTTAATTAACTCGGTCAATTAGTTTTTTAATCTGAATAAACCTGTCCTCATGAGCCATTCACATCGACACTAGTTTTGTGAGGACCAGAGTTAGAGAGGTGTCCCATTTTTTTTTGTTGAAGACTGTACAAGATCACATAAAAAATTTCATTTTTTAAGCTTGTCTTGTTTCATCGCTTTATTTTATTGTGAGTCATCGCGTTCACATATACGAGAATTGACCTACCGACAGGCAAGCAGCCGGTAGAAAGACTTGTTCCAAAATCTGACGCAGATTTACAATTCGGTGATTTACCCATATGCCAAATTTCAACCATCTGGCTCGTTGCGTTTTTGTTTTATCGTATTGACTTGCACACGGACGCTCAGACATACAGACAGACTTTTCTTTGATGGATTTCGTTAACTTGATTCAGATCTACAATTTTCGTTTAAAGAATAGCTAGAAAAAAATAAAGCTAGATGAATCTCATGCATCTAGCTCCTTCCATTTTTGAGTTATCTTTTTCACAGACAGGCAAACATAGATGGAGGTTCATCAAAATGTCGCGGTCGAATTTTTGATGATTATACTACTTTTTCCGCGTATGCAAGAAAGTTAAAACTGATCTGAGAGGATTTTATCAAACAAACACAAATATTTAGAGTTTACTGTTCTTGAATATACCTCAATAAATCAACTTGCATACATTAATAACTTCCAACATATTTATAAGTTTCCAGATGTCATCAAGAAGCTCACATACTTGAATCTGAACATCTGAGATTTTTTGTTGCCAATATGGTAATAGGTTTGTTCTGGGCATTCATTTCCGATTTGTTTGGATTTCCAGACGTGATATGTGTCTTAAACTTATTGTTGTAAAACAAAGTAATTATTTCAAAAACGGATTTGTAAAATATTAAATTGAAGTAAGGTATGTAGATTACATAATTTCAGCGATATTTAGCGATAAACAACTATACATATGATTGCATTATGGGATGGTTACTGCAATTTTGAACACATTTGATTTACCTCGCGAAAATTAGCTTTGCAATATTTGCAAATACATATTTGAAAAAGTACAGCACAGAATTACTCTCGATAATACTGGCATTTTCTAATGGCCTTATCAAAAAGTGTTATAACAATGTATATATTTTCTTGTATAGGTCACTGCAATCATAAACTCGCATGCTACAACATTAATAATTATAGTGAATGCATAGATAACCCTAATATTCATCTGACTTTTTTAAAGAAATGACTTTTTCCTTAAAACGCAGTGAGATAGTAAATGAATTTTCATATTTATTTAATATGCAAATATAATAACAAATATCATTTATCAAAATTCTAAGATTGTATATATTTTCTGACAAAGAATTTCATTCCTTAATAACAATTCAAGATAATATATTTTCAGTTCATATAAATTGCCTCTGCTCTTTCCATTTTTCCATAAAACTCTTCATTTTTCAAATCAAATGAGTTGGTGGGAAAAAATGTAAAGAAATCCAAATAACTTCAGAAAGAAATAAAGCAATGACAAAGGACTCTAGAAAACCCATTTTATTCGTTCTTGTTATTAAAAAAAGAGTTTATTTCCACGAAATTAAACAATTCATCCTTGAAAGTATATCGTATTGTTAATTCAGAGCCTTTTGTATTCTACATTGGAAGTATTATTTGCAGAAAAAATAATTTGAACTGCAGATCGATTCAGCTACAGAACAATCGCAGTCCTGTTACAAATTGCTTAGTTTTGAAACTTTCTCATCATATTTCTTAAAGTAATATACTTTTAACCTCATTATCAATCGAATTTTTCCTTCTATGTTCAAGAATAAAGAAGTATCCTTCTCCTTATGCTTCATATTACTTCTTGATAATGAAGTCATTTTTTTAAGTTTCCCTGAGCGCTGATCTTGAATAATAATTAAAATTAACTCTCGCACATAAAAAAAGATTGATGAGTTAGCTTTGTACTGATGATTTTATAATTAGAAAAATTGACGCACTGCATTCTTTGAGTGAAATTTTAATTAGATAGTGTTTTGAAGGCCTGCTAACTATTCTGTTCAATTAAAATAAAAAAACAATGCAATTTGGAAGAAAAAAAATTACTTAATAACGAAAAGGAATTAATGAAAGGATTTAATCAGTATGACATAACAAATTTCAAGAACAGAGTACATATTACGCTCTTTTCAATTTTAGTTATCACGTGCTTTAAGTGAGTTTGTTGATCCTGAATTGCCAAAGCAATTTCTAAAAATATGTCATTTAGAAAGATTCGCAATTTTTACTTTCTCGTATACGAAGTATAGAAAGAGAAAGTACTGTAATCGTCAAAAAATTCGAACTCGATATTTTGATGAATCTCCAAGTTTTAGACCTCCCTGAGTCCGGAAAACACAATTTTGGAATTATGACTCTCTGTCTGTGAACACGATAACTCGAAAGCCATTACAGTTGGAGGTATGAAATTAGATATGTGATTTTTACACCTAATGTGTAGGTTTCTATCAAATTTTGGACAAAATTCGTCCATGGGAAGTCAGTCTGTCTGCCCGTGAGCCTTAATGTGAACACAATAACTCAGAAACTTAAATAGCTAGATGAATAAAATTTAGTACACAGTTTTATCATTAGAAATGTAGGTTCGCATCAAAATTTGGACCAAATCCATCGAGCGGTTGACTATCTGTCTGTTTGTATAATTGCATACTTGTGTACACGATATCTCATTAACACAAAAATTTAGATAAATGAAATTTGGTGTGTGGTCTTCTAACCTTAATTGTAGACCCGTGTACAATTTTGGTTTTAATTGGTTGAAAAAAAGTCGTTCAAATTACATATTCAGTTTTCTTTATTTTACAATGACGCAAAAATATGCGCCATATCGTGTATCGGCACACAACCTTCGTAACCTTGGCGCTATTTTACTGACTTCGCGAATTTTATCTCTCCTGCATTCTTGACCCTTTCGTATTGCTAAGATAATATCAATAACACTCGTGGACTCCGCAATCTATAGGAGCAGAGGTTCGGGTAGGACATAGGGAGAAAGTATACGAGAAAGTTTAGGGGAGGTTGTAATGTTCGTATTATAGGGCAACGCTGGTTTTAATGTGCGTGTTGGAGGACAGCGAACCACAGGACTATGCTGTCTAACACCTGAAATATAAAAAGAAACTCAGGGAAAATATTCATATTTCTAATTAGAATGGTTCTTTCAAAAATAGTAAGGTTTGTTTACAGGGATCTGGCATGTTTTAAAGAAGCACTACTACTTTTATTTTTTACATTTAATTATTTATTTTATTTTTTAATTTTTTTTTGCAAAATGCAATATTTATTACCATAAAAATAATCACTATAAAATCAGTTTTTCCAAATGCCTTAGGGCAAAATGCTATAATATCAATCATGTACTGGTCATTTTCACGAATATACATGGATCCATATTCAAAAGTTTTCCTTCACTCTTCTAAAAGCCGAAATGTTGGCACCAAAACGAGATAACGCCAACATTTCAGCTTGGCGATGTTTGGGGTTCCGTTAAGAGAAAAGTACCAACGTTTCTTCCATCCAGCATTGCATAGAAGTTTTCAATTATACCAGTGTGCAAGGCCTGTTGTCATACATGCGCAATTTCAGTTACCTCTAAAGTAAAAAAAAACACAGCACGGAAAGTTTAGTGCAAGAAGAGATCACAAGATATCGCTGAACCTAGAAATTATCCAATTAGGTAATGCAACTCGAAAAAGATTTCATGAAAGCTCTGATAGTATGATGAATAGTTCAATATGTTGAAAATACACAATAATTCTAATGATTTAGAATTTCTGAGCTTCTGGTTCAAAATGGGTTTCAGCCAGTTTAGATATAGAGCTAAATAAACGGTTACAATGTCGGCATCTTATTTGAAGGAAGACGGTCCTAAAATCCAATACGTGCCATCAACGCACAAAGTCTTTTGGTGATATTCACAGGGAATTCATTTGAGATAGAAGTTATGGCTGGGAATCTTACTATGTTCGAGCTTAAAAGTTCGTATAAACAGACATTGCGTTTTAATCACCAACTGACCTATTTTAACAAATGTATCATGAGCTAACACGTATGATAAAACACATATGTGCTCTTGAGCTCACAGCGGAATGGTTGATACTATTGCGTCCAATATGGGGAATCGGGAGACAGCTGCTGCAGGTTTCCCCTCCTCCTACCATCAGAGTACTACTCATCCCAAAACATTCGTTTCCCGTGAACTAACCACCCAGTATATTCCGAATAAAAGTTGATTCAAAATAAACTCCTATATAATTCACATTCCTTTCATCAAATTTGCTTGGTTTGAAAGATTAAAGCTCTACAGTTTGATGTAATAAATGAGCTCTCCGATCACGATCTCATCTTTGAATAACACGCCACCATGAGGGTACCAAATTTTTCATACCAGGGGTAGTCAGTCTTATGCCGGCAGATTGAAAAATTATTCTCCATTAAATATAGTATTTTATGTGGTCTATATATGTAAGGTGTTTCTCGAAGCAGACAACATTAATTGTTACACGTTTAGCCCAATGAGTGTGTGGTTTGCTGTGCAGCAAACTTAAAATTATTTTCCTAAAACACCTTTTAAAAGTATCCCAAGAAACAGTTAGATTAAACAGTTACCTTCGAACAATTTGTTATGAGAAACCACAAACGTAGACCTCTGGTTGGCCACATCCATTAGACTTCTAATCCTTTTTTCAATTCCTACTATTAGTTCACACTCTCCCTTTATATATATATTTATTTATATATCATGTTCAAATTTTGCAATCGATTTTAAACTAACTTCCCGATGAGCTGGAGACTTGAAACTTTAAACATAGCTCAGAACTAGATGACAATGCAATATTACTTCGCTTTCTTGTGTGTCTGTCTCTCTGTTTGTCTGTCATTTCATATTTTGCATGACGCATGCGCAGTACGTTTTTCATTATATCTCGGAAACTATTAACATTAAAGACTTGGTTCTTGGGTATATGGATGGCCCATGGGATCATCAAAGCACCCCCATATTTTAGCCATATCTTTGTGCATGCGCAGTACGTTTTTCATTATATCTCGAAAACTATTAACATTACAGACTTGATTCTTAGGTATATGGATGGCCCATGGGATCATCGAAGCACCTCAATATTTCAGCCATATCTTTGCGCCTGCGCAGTACATTTTTCATTATATCTCGAATCACCTAAGTAGGAATTGACTTAAAAACATTTTTTTATATTACTTGTTGAAATTCAGAGTGTTCATTGCTCTTTTTTCCTGTACTGAAAAGTCTTGCAAGTGAATCTGCATATATTCGATCCATTCTTCAATCGAAATCTATTAGTCAAACTTAATGCACTATGTTACAGAAGAGTCCCAGTTAACCGACATAAACGGTGATTACATATGCCGTATAAGTAAAAATGACGGATAAATGGTCTATCGCCTTCCGTTTTTCAGTTCAGATTTTCACATACACGGACCATCAAAAAACAGACAGATATAATTTCAAAAATGTTTTTTGCCCGAAAACACAGATGTCTAAAGCGTGGAAATTCATCAAAATATCGCGTTCGAATTTCTAGACGATTGCAGTGCACTGTCTTTGCACACTTCGTATAACATGTAAACATGTCCTACGCCTGTCTTTATTGTTGCATAAATTCAAGTAAGCAATACCAACAACGCAAATAACGCCAACTAAAAACTACAGGATTCGTAAATAAAATTCAAGTAATAATGTCAGTCACGCACACCCCAAGATTTTGTTCTCCATCTCTAAGTTAAGTGAACTTTCTCGACTTTCTTGGCTTCTTTGTTAAAAATTACATCGTGCAACAATCTTATTCAAAACGGCTTCGAAAAATTCCCTTGAAAATATACTTTAAATAGGAAAAAGAATGTACATAAGTTTAACATTTTATTCTTTCATCAAAGAAAAAAATTGTATGTATTCAGTCCTTTACACAAAATAAATCAGAAGGCAGATTCAAATCGTAAAGTTCTACAAGTAGGATTTAAAATGGGGGGTTTGATAGACGGTAGTAGCAAATGAGCCAAGCTATTGTATCTTAAAATAAGAAAATTTCATGAATAAGGATTTTTTAAAGCCACATGAATACGGGTGCAAATTTAAGAGATTTACTTGATGGAGGGCTTCGGGGTAAGAAGTTTTAAAGATTCAAATAGAAATAAAGGGAAGACTACTATAGAAAGAATTTCTATAGAAGCAATAAAGAGAAGATAAAGAATTTTCTCTCTTACGCACAGACACACATGGATTGCGAAAATTCTAGATTCTTACAAATAAATTCGATTGATAAAATATTTTCCGAATAATGACCATATAAGTATTTTATTCTCGAAAATATTAGTTTTGGAATCTCAAATTTTCAAATAAAGTCTATTCATGTCTATAGCTTGACTGATTGACTGCTTTGTAAGAACCACCCGAATTGGGATTTATTCGAGATCTATTAGGTTATTTTAAGTTACTTTAACGTCACGTTTTTAAAGTAACGCGAGAGTTATTTTTGGGAAGATTTTAAAATTTTGGAACACAATCAAATGAGAAAGAAACCAGAGACTGTACCCCACTCTCTTTACTTAAACACCACACCAGAACTAGCAGAGGACTTTTGACTCTGAACTTCAGAATCGATGTGCACCATGCTTACATACACGACGGATGTTTGGTGGAATCAGGTTTTAAAGCTAGAATCCTTTTACCTACAAGCCGAGACTGTATCATCAGGCCACTCTGGTTTTGTGATCAAAACATATCTTAAAAATCTGAACCATAAATAAAAGGCGAGAACGATACCTCAGCTGGGATTCCACATTATCCATGCCAAACCAGCTTCAGAATTTTTACCTCTTGAGTAGATTTGGTAGTTGTTTGCAGTTATAAGTATGCTCGCCAACCAATGATACATGTTTCTCTAATAGCAGGCCACTGCACTGATTACAGAGAGTGGGCAGAAGATGATATGAGTTGGATGACAAATGACTGAAACAGTGTTCTATTTTTCGACGGGCCCCGTTTTGCGTCCTATTACTAAGAGAATTTACATCTGGTGTGAACACGAGGTTCGAATCTGCATTCGTGCAAGAAAATGGGATGGTTTGGGCCGGAACCGACCTACACATCTTCAGAAATGAGTCTCTAACTGCTCATTGACACACAAGGATCACATGCTCATAGATTTTGTAGTCTCTTAAGCTTTAGTAATCGGAGGTGAATTATTTTTAATTGAAGATAATCACAAATTACATCGAGCTCTGTTAGTAGACGACTTCTGTAACGATGAAGGAATCATTAGAATGGTTTGGCTGGCATGTTTTTCGGACATGAGTCCAACAGAAAATATTTGGCACAAGCTTAGCAGATGAGTTTCTAATCGTCTATCACCACCACAAACATTTCAAGATCTAGAAAGAGCTCTATTGGAGGAATGGGACAGAATACCCCAGTTACTTTTAATTAACCAGATATGATTATTCTTCTCAAGCTTTTAACGTTACTTTTCACCAGAGAAAGTAATGACCCTATTAAAAGTGATTTGAGTTCAAGAAACCATATTATTTTACGCATTTTTCCGTGATGCACAAAATATGTATTTTTAGTTTTGCGCCGAAATAACTTTAAAAAAATTAAATATTGTTTCTTCCATCTACGCGTGAGATTTTCCCTCTTTTACTTCTTATATATGAATAATGCATCAACCATCAAAAAATAATCTGCAATGCCTATCCAAAACCTCAATATTCTTTAACTGTTTTAGGCAGTGTTAGACAAAGATATAACTATTCGAAATAGAAAACAGACTTTATGGACGCCCTATATAATGTCATAAATATATATCTAACTCTCTGTGGTAGATCTAACCTGAAAATAATACCAAATTCATGAAGTTCTTCTACCAGTAAAATCTAGGATTACTTTGATTTTTTTTTGTTTGAAATAATGTCTAAAAGGAAGGTAATAGAAAAAAATAAATTTAAGGTAGTTGGAATGATAATTCAAAAATTATGGAAAAAGGAGAACAATTATGAACACTTGAATAATTTAAAAGCGAGGAATGGAAGTATATACTCAATGCAACGACTATAAATATGTTGTTATCGTTTCTATATAACAATAGTATTTTATTTATTTTTTGAAATCACCATATAAAAGGAGAACTTGAGGTTTTAATGACAATGCAATAAAAAGAATTTTCACTTCACTACTTAATTTGATAAATACATTCTAGCAAACCTATTCCAGACAGTCGGTTATTAGGTTTAGTAGATTTTAATGGCTTTCGTAGAAAAATTGCTTTTATAAATGTAATAAGGAGGATCAGAAATGAAACTGAATACTAAAAATCATTTTATATACAGAAATGAACTTAAACAAATAAAAATTTAGAAAAGCAATAATTTCAAAACTTGATGAAAACCATAAGAAGAAAATGTGTGAAAAAAAACAAGATTTAATATTAATGCGTTTTAACTTTAAAACATATCCAAATAAAGAAGCTACAACAGAAATACCTTTCTTCAATTTCACTTCTTGAAACAAATAATTAATTATTGGTATTCAAAAATTTCTTTAAATCAAATTCACTAACAGATCAAAATACTGTTAATTAAGACGATGGGAAGAGTCTCTGCCTGGAATCTGACAGGGTCACAATACCCAATATACAGTAAATCCGGTATAATGTGGGAATGGATGGCATAATAATTCTGTCATAGTGGCGCTTCCACACTGATATGTTATGGAAGTTCGTAGAGTCAGAAGCGGGCTCATGTATCGTCCCCATCATCTGATGCCTGTTCAGAATTATGAGTTTGGTCCTCAGTAGCCCTTACATAGCTTCAGAAGCTCAACACTAATCTAGCAACTCAAATAAATCAACTAAGGAAGATTGCCATTTAGTTAAATGATTCATAAAGTCACATAGATGAAAACCTCGTAAAGCATTACCAATTTAAAATCCTGCGAAACAGTAGAAAACTTCAATTCTCTACTGTGCAGTTTGAGAGGTGCAGGAGTCATAAAATTTTGCTTTTTTTAATATACAAGTTTTGTAAATATCTTTGTTTGTATGCTATAATTTTATATGTAGCATCTAAAACTTCAAGTATCGTCAATTTAGAACTGAAATTCATTCATTAACGTATTTTTTTTTATCAAATCCTGATAAATTTTCTTAGAAGACTTCAAAACTGTTTACTAATTGTAAACATACCCTAAGAATGAAGAGCAATTCGTGAAATTAATATACACAAAAGTATAATTTTATTAGTTCCTGAGTTTCAGTTTTCAGCCGGAGATACATTAGCCTTATATTAATGGGAAAATATAATAAAGATGACAGTATCAAATTTATTTGATCTATTTACTTTTGAAAGCATAGAAATCTCAATTAGCCTAATTGTAATCTTATCCTTGTCCATGTTCAAATTCAGATCGCTATGAAAACAAATAGAAAGGTGAAAAACTTCAAAACTTCATTTTTTCTGTGAAAATGTGAACTATCATATTATCACTGAAGACGACAATTAATTTATTCATTTTAGTGTTTTAGATATTTAAAAAAATTCAAAGTACAGGGTGATTAGAATTAAAGTTGCACTTTCAAAGTGCTATGAAAAAAGAACCACTGGTCAGAATGACCTGATATTTCATCTGGGTATACGTGAAGCAATGGGAATTTTTTTTTTTGCGAAAAAAATAGTTCAAAAGTTGACCGACAGATGACACTGTACTTGTGATAAGATGCTAAAAACTATTGCTTTAATATATATGCTAATTTTAAGATGCTAATTAAAAGACGTGAAATGTTGTTGTGGCACTCTTTGTTCAAAGTCCATCCACCACGGCAAGGTGGTGCCACAGCGGATAGGAAAAAATAGGTTTTTAATTGTCCATAGGCCAAACACAGTGGAAAAATAAAAATAAATCGTTTTTTAACTGTCCCTAGACCAAAAAACGTAGAAAAAGCAAAAATGAAATCGGTTTTTAATTGTCTATAAGGCCAAAAACCGTAGAAAAAGCAAAAACTGATGAAACTCAAGAAAAGGAAGTCGGCTTCGACTTGCTTAAGAAATGTTCAAAATGCTGTCCACAGTTTTCTCCTATGGGCTGAAAGCGCAAAGCAGCATGTTCCACAACAGATCGGAGTGCTTCAGTGTTGATATTGTGAATGTGTTGCGTAATGCGGTTTTTAAACTCAGCTAAGTTCGCAATAGGACCCCCGTACTCTTCATCTTTTAGGTAACCCCACAGGCATAAGTCCCAAGGGTTCAGGTCAGGTGATCGTGGCTGCCAGGCTGTTGGGAAATAGCGACTTATAATTCTGTCATTTCCAAAATGCAGATTCAACAGCTGCTTCACTGGTGTTGCAATGTGCGGAGGAGCGCCATCTTGCATAAAAATTGTGCTATCCACACATCCGCGCTGTTGCAGTTCTGGAATGAGCTGATTGCACAAAAGAGATTCATAACGTGTCCCATTGTCTGTACAGGTTACAGGACCCGAAGGACCAATCTCCTCGAAAAAGAAAGGGCCAACTATAAATGTTGCCGTAAACCCGCACCATACAGTGACCTTTTGAGAATGAAGAGGCGATGGTTGCATTTCGAACGGATTCTCTCTTGCCCATATTCTGCAATTTCGAATATTGACAGAACCTTGGTGTAGAAAATGGGCTTCGTCTGTCCACAAAATGTTCCATGGTCATGCATTGACCACTTCCATTCGAGCAAGAAATTGCAGGGCGAAAGCTTCTCGTTTTGGCAGGTCAGCAGGAACCAACGCCTGAACATACTTAATTTTGAATGGATAGCATTGCAGGATGTTTCGTAAAATTTTATGAACCGTGTTGACAGGCATGTCTGAAGTTCGGGAAATTCCCCGTGCACTGCACGTTCCCAAAGCACTGCTTGACGCTTCCTCCAATGCTGTAGCCACATTCTCCACTGACGTCGAAGCAATTGCTTTCCTCCTTCTGTCACATTTTACGTCAAATGAACCCGACTCTTCGAATTTATCAATCATCGTCTTCAGACCGAATGCAGTCATCGGACCAGAGCCGCTTCTTAAACCCTTTAATGTCCTGAATTTCTTCAATGCAATTGCCACACAGTCACCGTTCTTGTAAAAACGCTTCACAAGCAGAGCCCAATCCTTCAATGATAGAGTCATGACTCCCTTCTCAGACGCCGAATAACAGGAATTGCATGTTCCCCTCCTTTTTATCACAAGTGCAACGTGCGGTGCGCATGTCACGTCTTTAAATTAGCATATCTTTTAAAGCAATCGTTTTTTATCATCTTATCACGAGTCCAGCGTCATCTATCTGTCAACTTTTGAACTATTTTTTTTCTTTCGCAAAACAAATTCCCATTGCTTCACGTATACTCAGATGAAATAACAGATCATTTTGACCAGTGGTTCTTCTTTTTTTTACAGCCTTCTGAAAGTGCAACTTTAATTATAATCACCCTGCATTTCCTCAAAGCTTATAACTTTGAGTGAAAATATTCCGACATACTGTCCTATTGAATAAGGTTAATGATGATTCTCGCAAACTTTTAAATTATCAATAAAAATTTGCTAATTTTAATTTTTGTATAATAACTATATAAATTTATTTCTTTAGGAAGAATGGTAAGTAACAAATATTTTCCACATGTGATCCGATTCAATCTTGTATGGCTTTAAAAAAGGACGTTAATATGACTAAAAATTGCAGTATCTAGCGCAAGTTACAATAACTCCAGTTTTTGAAGCAACATGAGGGCTATTATCAGAAGGGTCTCGTAATATTGAACCGTGGTCAAATTATGAGGACGACACTTTAACTGGCAGTCCCATACCCAGGCTTCCACAACAACTGCAGTATATTTGACCCTAGACAGATTTAGCATACACCAAGCCTGCGTATGCGAAGAATCACCCGAGAAATCAGGATTTGAGCCCGCTCCCATCGGCTGTTGAAGCCGGGACTCTACCACTTGGCCATCGCGACCTTGTGCCTCGAGCGAATTAGGAACAACAAGAACGTATATTGTGACGTTCTTATCCACTAGAAGGATTTTCGACTATTAATTTCTGAGGGATGTCAGCTATCAAAAAACTTTTAACAAATAAGTTGTTCATTATGACGTGGCAATTATTCGCCTAATTTGAATAATCTTCAATAGTAAGGGAGTTATAAGGAAATGAAATTGTAAACGCCCTACCATTTTTACCTCCTGTGAGCTGGATGACCCATTTTTGAACTCGTCCGAGATTTTCACCCGCCATGACATATATTACTGGTCCGATTAAATCAACCAAATTTACTCGAGTAATCTTGTTTGCAAGTGAACATGGACAAGCGGGGTACATGTATGTAATAATAGGGGTGGAATGCAAATTTATTTTTTTAAACTTATAATAGTGCGCAAAAGATGCCTTCTGCTGCAAAAAAGACAAAAATAAAATTTGATGGCAATCGGAACATGTCTCATTTGTAGTATAAAATACTTTATGTATCCTTATTATTAGCATCGGTACTGCGATTTGAAGTTATAAGTGTGTGGGGGCTGGGGCGGTGGCAAAAAATTATAGACAAGTAAAAGTATCTGGTAATATAGAAGATAGACAACAAATTTAAAAAATTAGCTGGTTTCGCCGAATTCCTTTGCTTTTTCATAATTCTTCGTTCTAGGGAGTTAAAATGAATTAAAATTTAATTTCTCCCGGGGGATGTGAGGAGAAAGCATCCCCGACTCTCCGTCATTGTTTGCTGTTATGTAATAAAATTTATTTTGTGTTTTACCAATGAAAGATAGTGAATCAAGTTAACTTTATGGTTCGTTATTCTATTATTTGTTTGTGTATTGCTTGCATTTGATTTATAATGGCACGTGACACTGTGTATTCATATTAATATTCCTATTTTATCTAGAAATATTATATTTCAACCGAAGAAGGATTAGTACTGTGAGATTGCATTTGCTAGATATGCGAGTTCTACCCAAATCAGAAAATACAATCTTTATTATTCTTTATAGCTTTATTTTTCTTATGCTATCGACTTTATAAGGACAGGAATAATTGTTTTTTTCCTTAGAAATGAGTCAAAATGTTCAGTCTTGTTGTTATGCATAGTTGCAATATTCAACCCCCGTGGCACGAAGCAGTTGATGGACAAGACACCTACAAACTCAGTAGAATATCTTGTCTCTTGAAATTTTTGGGGGAACAAAATCACAACCACAATAGGTGGCTTCAAATCCATCTATTCCATGCCTACCTGGCGAGGATTGTGGATTCAGGTCATAATGCTACTTTCAGCAAGTCTGTTCAGTATTTTTGTTCTAAGAACGGTATTTTGCTAAACATCTGTTTCTCAGTGGCATACCAACGAAGGGCAGGGGCATAGTTGTCTATATAGTTGTCTATATAGTTGTCTACAACTCTAACCATGACGCGTCATGGAACCTAAAAGTCAGTAGGGTTTTGTCACTTTTGAATGCCCAATATGTTGGAGCAAAAAAAAAAAAATCGTTTTCACTGGGCTCCATTTACACTTTCTAAGGCACTAATGAACAAAAGGGGCAAAAAAGTCATATTAAGACTCGGTGACCACATACTCTAAATAATTCACTGCTATTTCTTCTGTCTTTCTTTTCTCAATATAACAGATACATAGAGAAAGTATCGTAATCATCAAAAAATTCATCAATCAATTCAATTTTGGGATTTTTCACTTAGTAGACTTTCTGGACTCCAAAAGAAACATTTTTGGAATTGAGATGGCTGTATGTATGTGAACAAGATAATTTTAAAAAATACAATGAAAAAAGTAATGATATTTGGTATTTACGCGAAAATTGTAAGTATGTATCAATTTTTGGATCAAATTCGTCAAGGGGAAGAGGTTCTTTTATAAATAAATGCTTGATATTCTATCCTTAAAGATAAAACCAAGCAAAAAAGGACTATGCTTGGCTTGCAAAAGAGACTATGTAAAAAATATGTAACTATGTAAATATTAGTTATTTTAACATGCCCCTTTTCACTCGCATCTGAAGAAAATATATGCATGTGTTACTTCTCTTTTTATGTCTATATTACAAGAAAAAAATATGGGCTGTAAGAAAATATAAATATTAAATTTATTGAGCTGCCAGGAACTCGCTCCAGAAACAAATATCACCTCTCAGTAATAAAAATTCTCCCCCTTTAACTTTATTGATTATCGGTTGATTGGTAAAACACAAAATGCATTTTGCTACACAACAGCAATTACAAGAATGCATAAAGTACTCTTAAGTGTTTTTCGTCAATTAAATGTATAACAGAGAAATAATTCCCAGATTACAAAACAGCATGTTTTCTTTTTCCATAACCGATTTCTTGCATATTTTTAGCTAATAATCAATATATTTATATAATCACAGTTGGTATTAAACACCCTAAAAACATTTGTTCTATTAATAAAAAGGAATAAAAAGTAAAAAATAATTAATTTCAGCTTTTATTCTGCAAATGAGAAATTAGAGGAAAAGGTTGAAATAGAGCAAAGTTTTTCAAATTTATGAAACTTTATCGTACTTGCGGCACCTCAAGACATGTTCCAATTGCCATAAAATTTTATTTTGTCTTTTTTGCATCAAAAGGCAACTTTTTCGAACTATTATATGTTTAAAAAAAAGAAAAAAGTTTTTTTCGTTCCACCCTAAAATCTTTCGAACGTGGAGATGTTTTGACTTCTTGGGACAGTGATTGAAGAAGAAACGCAGAAAATTTTCGAAAGTCGTGTTATGAGAAATATTGCAATAGATATTTTCCTAGAAGGCATCTACATAATTTGTTTTCAACCAAAAGGGCTGTACTTGGAAGAATTAATTGGGACGGTACAAGAGCCATTTTATATTTTAAGAGCCATCATCTTATTTTCCCTAGTCTAGAAAACTTCCAAGATTTTCGCATGCGCCAGGCACATACAACAGATGCATTTTCATGTGAATATAGGCTAGAATAGGACACGTTATGATCGCAACATGGAACATCAAACATTTCTCACCGTGGAATATAATGTATGGCTCTGTGGCATCTGGAAAACTAGACCCAGTACCACATGACCATCACTGCAATCTTATCCATTCCAGACTGGCATCATCCATCTTTCGGGTTATCTGCTAACAAGATTTCTCTTTTCATGCTTTATAATAAATGAGAATTTAAAGGCCCAGCTACCAATTAATTACAAAGTGTCACATACATTGCAGTGGTTCCAAAGAATCTTGCATTTCGTATATACTGCATGTTTTAAACCTTTGTTTTAGTAACTCGTGTATAATAAGTTGTAACTTCATTTTTGGATTTCACATATATCGTAATGTTTTTGAAAATACATTTCCGTCCATAGCAAGGTAATACGTTTCATTCTTATAGAGCATTTTTAATTTTCATCCTATTCTTATGCTTCAAACATGGGGCATTGTTTTTCTTCCATGTCACTTTTTGGTTCCATGTCTATGTATTCATATACTGTGCATTTTTTTTGTGTGTGTTCTTTCGCATGTCCTGTACTTCATTTTTAAACACTTTTATTCAACTTGACTTGTTTCAGATTTGTAAAGGCGGGAAATTTTAATCGAATTTTCATTCACTTCCTAATGTACTAGAGTTTTAAAAACTTTTGCACGCGTGTGTTCTCGATTGAAATACATTCTTTCAAATATTTTTCAGGACTTTAATAATCATTTAAACCTTTAATTTAATTAAAACTTTAATTCGTATAATAAAGTTTAACTATGAAGGATTCTTTCATGAAAGACAGCATTTTATACATCATTAAATTCTTGGCGCAAGAAATGTAGAAAGTCAGTAGTAAAATAATCTCTTTCGAATTAGTTTGGGTCTCTGGTCATACTGGTATCCCTGAAAATGAATTGTCTGTCAGTCTTGCCCGTACAGCTAGGAATACATGTATATCTAAATGGATTTCACCTGATGGGATCACCTGATTTAATTCGCGTTCTAAGAAAAAATGTGCAAGGCGAAGCAGAAACAATTTGAAAAAATTCCAAATATTATGAGGGTTTCGGGCGTCTCAATAGTATCAAACCTCAACCTTACAATAGAAACATGGGTATTCTTCTGTCCCGTTTCAGAACCAAAACATATCCTAAGAAGCTAAACTTTTCAAGTTCAACCTAACTTCGCCTGCCCTTTTGTACGTGCAAGCAAGAAGAAAATACAGAACACATTTTTTTTCAGTGCTTAAAATATGAGAACCATGGAGATTTTTAAGACATAATTTTGGTTGAATTCCATTTTCCTTCTCTTGGATGTCTTTCAGATGATGCAAAAGAAAACTTTTATTGTCATATATTTCTTGCGTCACATTCAGTGCTGAATTTTTTTACTTTTTGCTCCATTACAACTGTGTTTACTTCTGAATGTTTTTTCTCAGATAAACATATCACGCTTGAGGTTAAATGATGTTTTTCGATATTTTCCTTCCCTGAAGTCAATCAATTCAAAGAAGAGTTTATGACGAGTTTTCCGTTTTGTTTATTTACATTAAATTACTTACCTACGTAATTCCGGTGTAATGCTAAGTCAATGGAATCTTCAAAGCGAATGTCCAAAAGTAATACAAATTCAAGGTTTTTAATCTAAGTAAACAAAACAGAAAACTCGACCATACTCTCAATTTCTCTTGATACATTTGAGACATAGCAGCTTTTAACAAGCATACGTCTCAAAGTTTATACTCTACTCTACGATAGCATTTTAAAGCGTACAGGTATAAACGAGTTTTCTGTTTTGTTTACTTACATTAAAAACTTTGACATTATTTGCATTACTTTTGCACTTCCACTTTGAAGATTCCAATGACTTAGCATTACACCGGAATTACACAGTTAAGGCATTTTAATGTAAATAAACAAGACAGAAAACTCGCCCATAGCAGCTATTTTAATACTGTCTGGTAATTTCCGTAATCTGATATCTGTAAATCGACAATGCCATCTCTTAGTCAACATCAGAACTCTTTAAGGTTTGCCTAACAAAAGCTCTGACCTCATTTCGACCCGTTCTGGACAAACAACATCGTTTCATTGTTATTAGTTTTCAAACCTTATTTTTTAAAGTCTACCGGTATTTCAAGTGTTATTAAAATCTCTACTGCGTTTCTGTTTGGAGACGCTTACCGCTATGCTTTTCAGCTTGGTTAATCGAAGCATACGTGTTAACTAGAAGCAATTATCCTAGTAAATGTCTCTTTACGTATGGATCAGAGGATTTTACCAGAACTTCATTCCTATGCACGCAAATATTTTGCAAAGGTTTTCACATGTTTGTTGTTTCCATTGCTAGCTATGATATATGCATGAAATGATTTCAAATAAAACCGTTCTAAATCCGGCATGTATCCCGAAAATCAGTCAGCAAATCAATCCTTTTCCTGAACTGTTGATCAAAATTTGTTGAATGACGTAAGATATTAACGTAGAATGATTCTGTGAGGGTGGTGATGCCGACTATCAGGTGTAGTCCTCAATTCGAGACTTAGTTCTCAAATTCTTTTCTTCTAATTGGAGACAAAGCGGCTATATAGCAAGCATACGTCTCAAACATACCTTTCTACTAAACTTAAAGCGATAACAACGTATTTCTCACGATTTTTTCTTATCTACAAGCCTTATTTAGACATTGGTTATAGTACTCGTTGGAAGGATCACCAGTTTTTAGAATACTTTCAAGGATAAATACATTTAAAATAGAGTCGTAGTATAATAGAAATTTTGCAGCATGAATGGGATTTCGAACCATTTCAGTAAGTGTGCTTCAGTTCAGTGCTTCATTTGCCATAAGTAATTTCACCTATAAATTTGTGGAATTCTGCACGTTTGAATTCAGATTTGAAACCAAATCATGTTAATATTGCAACAAATGTGTGATACAAACAGGCGGAACGGAAAGGTTATTTCAATTAATAAACCAACGAGATTTTTTTTATGAATATTGAGAAGATATATCCATGAATTTGCATCACATAAAAGGTTACGATTTTGACTTCCAAAATTTTACTACTTATAAAATGTTTTGAACATTTTCCTTTAAATTCTCTTGAAACCGATACAACACGCTCCAAAACCAAAATCTGTTTCTATGTGAAACGTTTGGCAAGTTATTTTTATAAAATTGTGAATTAAAGTAGCATTTTGTTCATGCAACAGAAAAACCGTATTTGTGTATTGAGTGTGATTAAATGTACCTGTGAAGAGTGTCAAAGTCTTTTCAGAACTGTTTGTGTGCTTATTGTATCTTTATCGTATTCATACCATGGAAAGACCCTACGTTTGTGAAGTGTGCAATAATCTTCCTTTAAAAATTTAAACAGACATTATCTTATTCATACAAAAGAAAACTCGTATGTATGTGAAGTATGCAGTAAGACATTTCCAAAGAAATTTCATTTAAACAGACATTACTGTGTTCACACGAAAGAAAAGCCACACGTCAGTGCAATATGCAATAAGACTTTCCCCCAAAAATCTTATTTAAATAAACATTATCGTGTTCATCCAAAAGAAAAATAATACGACTGAAGTCTGCAATAAGTCATTTTCGAGGAAATCTCGTTTATATCAGCATTGCAATATTTATACAAAGTGAAATGCGTAAGAGATTGGAAATCCAATGTAGAACGTTTTCGCGGAAGTCTTGTATAAGAAACATACATATGTATAGAAAACATCATACTGCTTTCTTATCAAAGAAAAGCCATATTCTTGTGAAATATATAGTTTGACTTTTTCAATATTCTTGTGAAATATGTAGTTTGACTTTTTCAGAGAAATTTATCTTATCTATACATCATCATGGTCGGACAGAAGAAAACCCATATATAGGTAACGTCAGAAAGAATTTTTGAACAGCTTTATATTAAGAAAGCATCGTTCTATTCATACCGAAGAGAACTATATTACAGTGTGAAATGTACAGCAAAACATTTTCACTTATATCTTTCAATATTCACCATTACGTTTATTTTCAAGGAACATCGTATAAATTTTTTATGCGTCCGAAAGATTTGACACCAGTCTGGATTATTAAATCATTATTGCCCTCATACCTATAAAAGCAAAACACGTCGATGAAGTGTAAACATTTTCTCTAAAATATAATTACAACATATCTTGGCTTTTTCCATTTAACCTGCCGTATATTTTGTCTTAAGGTGAATATTGCTTAGATATCATTGAAATATGTTTCTTTGTAGTCAAATAAATCCATTAACATGCTATTCCTGGACAAATATTTTGACTGTAAGGAGAGTCATTATAAATATTTTGATAATTAATAATCTTCTGTCGAGGAAATTATCACTATTACCATTTTACATTAATTGCAGTCACTGTCTTTTATTAAGCAGCTCTCTTTATTTTGCAATAGCAAATTGCACCGCCTATACTAGCCAAGGGAAAAAATATTCAGGTGTCAATCAGTGTAAATCAAATGTGAGGCAGAGACATGCGAGGTTTATGCTTTATTTTATTGCTTAACACGTTAAGCGCCACGACTCGTGTCCGAGATTCGAACCATCGAACTAATTAAATTACCCCTTCTCTATCTCCTAACTACAGTAGAGAAGGGGTTATTTAATTAGTTAGATCAGTGTCAGTCACCGGTGACTGACATAGCGCTTAACGTTTTAAATGTATAATTCAGAAACACTTAATACGTTGATATAAAATATACATTGTGAAGAAAACTCTTTCTCTGATATATGGATTCGAATATTACCCGAAAGCGTATAAAATTCAATTGCTCTAGCTTTTACCAAAACTGAGCACTTAGGTTCCTTACGACAAACTAAATATGTCTGTTTAATTACTTGGAAACTCATAACTTTAACGATAATAAATAATACATATTATTTGCGACAAAATGGAGAGGTCTCTAATCGTAAGCATTCAGGGTATATCTTATCAAGCACCTTAAAGAGCAAGCTTTCAATCATAGACATATGTATTCGGATTGTTGCACAGTCCAAAATTGAAATATCAAGCCAAGTTTACATTTGTAGAGACTCATTTAAGATTCAGGAATGTTCACTGTTTTTATTTATCGTATGCCTGGACACAGTTACTTGCCAAATGAAGACAACTTCGGTGTTGTTTAATCAAAGGAATATCAATTTACATAGTCTTAAAGACTAGATCAATTTAGATGCAACTGCTGAGGAAACATGCATTTCACTTAACACTTAAATGCCCAGTGTTACCTTTAAGCAACATACCCAATTTTGTCTTCTAAAATCTTGAGAATAAGACAAACTCTAACGCCTGTTGTTGTCAATAGGATACATATTGAAAACTTTATTAAATCAATTTACAGCATATAGATGATAACCTGAGAGCTGATAAAAAAATAAAACAATTGATGTTTCACTTGAGGCTGCATCTTTTTCTTTGTTGTAGAATAAAATGCCATATTTTATTTTAATAACTATTAAATTTCGTCTTTGTTTCATATTATAGAATTTTATGAAGGAATTTTTTTCTGAAATAAAGCCCAGTGTTGTCAGTTGATAACGAACTGTTTTTTGAACTATAAACTATACTTAAAACAAAATAGGATTTTTAAAAGTATTTTTCCCATGCTTTATTCAAGAAATGCAAGTCAAAAACATTTTTAAATCGGTTTATAAAAAATCGGGCTTTTAAGGGTTAATAGGAAGCGAGAAGTTTATTTTTTGGATCAAAAGATTGAAAGATTATATTTGCAATATAAAGACAAATACAGGAGTGGGTAAGGTTAGGTGATTGAATTTAAAAATGGTGAAGATATTTCAAAAATAAATTCTATATTCTATAAGGACGTTCTGCAAAATGATTTTCTTTTATATTAGATAAATATTTCAAAGCCAGCCTCAATAGGAAGGCCTCCCAATTTGTTCAAGATCTACTTTATTCAGACCATAGATTGGTAAAAGAAATAAAGAAGGGCATGTTTGATTCTGCTCTCGTATATTGCGCCACATTTCCACATACTCTTTAAAAGTTTGCCTGCAGTAAACGAGAGAACACGAACGTCAACTTCAAAAGCGGGAAATGTAAGTGAAAGTGATGATTTGAAAAAAATACAAACATTAATTTGTGAAAAAATTTCAGCGGAAAATAAACTTATATCCATTTTTTTATTAAACTTAAGCTACTTTAAACATATTTAATTATTTCAATTTTAACTATTAATTAAGCTACGATTATTTAATTCTCGTTGCGCATAAGTTCTGTGTATTGTTGCACAAATTGGTATTTTTCAACCACTAACTTTTTAAATATCTTTTAACTCATTTTTAATATTTATTGACTTTCACTCAATACCTTCTGAACCCTCCATGCATAAGTTGAAAAATAGAATTTTGATTTCAGTTAAGGATTTCTCTAACCTTCTGTTTCATTCTATGTGATAATAACTGAATAGACTAAGACCTTTCTTGACATTTTTCTGTCATATTTAGATGAATTTGAGGATTTCTTTTTTTTTTCCTTTACTCGTATTTATTGCAACTTCCATTATAATGGTACATTTTTATATTAAATGGAATGTAGGTTCGAAAAGTATTTATTGCGATCCTAGAGAAATATAAATAATCGAAATATCAATATAATCATGATTATAATCATAGCAAATTAAAATTTGCTACTTGCAATTTAAAACTTTGTATACATAGGCTGAAGGGTTGAGAATTTTAATTGTCCTAGTGAATAACAACTTAACCTCTTAACCCCTTCTTTGTAGGATTTTTTTTTTTTTTCGAATCTCCGACAAAATGATTTTTTTCCATTCAAGGCGGGAAATCTTTCCGCGAAAACATGAAGAAAGTAGGACTATTTGCGCCATTTCTTAGCTATATTCGGAAATACAAAAAATAATCGAGGAATATAACGAGCCGTGTAAGTAACGATGAATTCACTTTTAAGGATAAAATTTTTTCGCTTCGTCGCGTCACATGCGACCCCGACCAAGAAAGGATGAACAGTGTAGTTTTCTATACCGTTTAATTAAATGACGTCCTCCTCTTTTTCGAAATTGTTATCGTATTAATTCAACTAAGAGCATGCAGAACACATGAGATATCAACCCTTAAAAGTCCATTTTTCTAAAATTAGATTAAAAACATTTTTTTTGGCTTCCATTTCCTGAATAAAGCATGGGGACAATACTTTAAAAAATTCCTATTTTGTTTTAAGTAAGGTTTATGTGTAAAAAACAGTTTACCAACTGGCAACACAGGTCTTTATTTCAGAAAAAAATTCCTTGATAAAATTACATGATGCCAAACACAGATGCATTTTAATAACTAATAATACTGATAAAGAATTTCCTTCAATACTGTAGAATAAATTATGATATTCTCAAGCGTACGAATACAGCTAACAAGATGGAGCCTCAAGTGAAAAACATCAATTTATTTTTATTTTATTATCAGCACTCAGACTGTCATCTATATATTGTAAATTGATTTAATAAAATTTTCAATATATATCCTATTGGCCACAACAAGCATTAGAGCTTCAGTCTTATTCTCAAGATTTTAGAAGACAAAATTGGGTTTGTTGCTTAAAGGCAACACTGGGCCTTTAAGGGTTAATGGATTGCTTGTCATTTCCGTGTCGAAACATAACATTTATTAATGACTTAATTTTAGATTATGAGAGTAAAAATGCCATAATTCTATGCACGAACTGAGATCGGGCATCACTGTTAAGGTATTAAAAATGCAGTACTATGTTGATATTTAAGGTAAGATCAAGTCCGCAGATTTTCTGCAGAAAAAAATGCAGAATATCTGAAGAAAACTATGTTCCAAATACCTTCAGATTTTTCTACAGTCAAGGTTTAATTATAAATTTAATTAATCTAATTTGTGATTCAACTTACTTGTACGATGCCGATTTAGATTGTGACAAATCTTCAAACTCATCCTGTCCGGGATTCGAACCCGCGTTCCTCTAGTTGGCAGGCAGGAACGCTAACCACAACGCCGCAAAGGAATACGCGACACGGGGATAAATTAATCTATTTAAGTTTTAGCGTCACCATAGCCCTCGTGGCGCCATCTAGTGGTGTAAAAATCAACCAGGTTCAGAATACGTGTTTCAAAGTCGTAGAAATGAGTAACAGATTAGATTAGTAATATTTTTGTTCAATAATTTAGATTCTCTGTTTCAATAAATTCGTTTTCACCTTCTATCTTCCTGTAAGCCTCCTTTCCATCCAAAGGGCGCAAGCTTCACTTTTCCCTTCTTTTTGGAGGAAAATAGCTAGTCAGAAAGACAGTTGGAAAACTAACTGAAAATTAATTAAATTATGGGTGAAAAGTTTAAAATGGTAAAACCTCAAATATTTATTTTAAAGATAATTTTATAATTCATTTTTTCAATGGCATATTTAAAAAATTTAGTGCCTAAGGCAATTTTCGATTGGGAATTTTTTTGAAACTCTTGCTTGCTGTAGAATTAAACAATAATGATAATTACATTCTAATATTGTTTTATATCCTTTGGAAAATAAATCTGCAATATTAGAGAAAATGGTGCAAAATATGAATTTAGAAAAATGCAGATATTACGAAATTGCAGTTAAATCTTCAAACAATCAACAGATATTGGTAAAGTTTAAAGATTTTGTGAAAATCTGCTAAATAACTGCAAATTGAATTGAATACAAAATGCAGTCTTAAAAAATCTACAGGATATTTAAAGAAAACAATTTTTAAAAAATTGCAGATTTTATGTAGATTAAGTTGAAGAAAAAATGCAGTTTTTTTGCTGTCTTACAAAATCTGCAGAATATTTAGAGAAAATGTAAGAAAATTTTATGCAGATTAAATTGAAGAAAAAATGCAGATATTTTCTGTCTTCAAAAAATCTGAAGAATATTTAGAGAAAAATATCATAAGAAAATTTCTTTGCAGATTTTATGCAGATTAAATTGAAGAAAAAATGCAAATTTTTTCTGTCTTCAAAAATTCTGCAGAATATATAGAGAAAAATATAATAAGAATATTTTCTGCAGATTTTATGCAGATAAAATTAAAGAAAAAACGCAGATTGTTTCTGTCTTCAAAAAATCTGCAGAAATCTTTAAGAAAACTTCAAATAAAATTTTTTTCTGCAGATTTTCTGCAGTTTTTTCTAGATGGGAATCTAATTAAAATTCCAAAAAAGTTTCAACTTTCCCGACTTCAAGAAAATATTTTCCATAATTTTGTGATATTCAAAAGTTATAAAGAAAATAAAATAGCTGAATTTTTGAAATATAAAAGAAAGAACAAAGTTGAATGGATTTATGTAACTAAAATATTTCTTTAAAAGAATACAATCTTGGAGAAAACCAATTCTGAAGTAACTTTTTTTCATGATTATAGGTACAATAAGTTGTGTAGCACTTGATTCATAAAAAATTTTCATTCAAAATTTTTCTTACATTACTAAGATATTCTGTTTTGAAGTACCTATCAGATCAGTGTTTTCCAAGTATCTGCAAAATGATAATCTGCAGGGCAAAAGGTTTTCGAAGCTTTCGAATTTCTTCGACATTTCACTTAGCATATTTTATTTAGTCTATTCGTAGACTGAATGCCAATTTTTTCCTTATTCAGTCAAGGAATGCATAGCATAGAATAGCAAGGAATATAAACCTTATTTCCTAAATCTAATTTCTGTTGGAAGGCGCTTTTATAGTTGAGCATAAACAAATGAACGCAATATATTCAATGCGAAGAAGTGAATGAGCTCCGTGATACAGTAGGTATATATTAGTGTATTATTATATTTTACAATTCGCTTCTTTGCACTGAAAATAAGATTTTCAATGTGTATTTCACTGCTTAAGTAATGCCATGTGATGAGAAAAACCGATTTTGCTTTCGTATGAAAAGAGAAGGAAAACTCAGAAAGTATATTCATGTTAGGAAAGAGACATTCCCATCTTTAAAAATTTTTGACTGAAGGAATAAATATAAGCTGAATTTAGATGTACAGAAATTTTAGAGGACTAATTCACTTCAGCATTTTCAATTGAAACACATTAACTGTTTAGTGGTAAATCGATTTTATGATATTCGACCTTTTCACACAGTTGATATTCAGTTTTAACCCATTAACCCTTTAATTGTATTTTTAAATGTACATGCTATATGTTGAAATTCAGCGTCATTTCTAGTCGCTGAATCTCAAAATATACAATATTTTAATACAAGGACTGGTATTTTAATTGAAATAGTATTTATTGTGTATGCGATTCTAGAACATTATTTAACCTTCGGTTGGGCGTAACTCGTCAGTGAGATTAAAAGATAATCTTTTGCTTCGGCTTAAAGAAAAGCTTAGAAAACTGAACTATTCGGTGATACAAAATTATGTTTGCGTTTTAGAATAGCTTTTTTGTATTTCATTGAAATTTCATCAAACAAAATATCCAATAATTCAGGAGGGAGTTGACGTTTGTTTTCGCGTAAGGTTCCTTAGCAATGACAACTACTATCGATGAGAGCTTGATATATTCCGACATTTTTGAAACAATATATTGGAAATAACGATCAATATCATTGAATTGGGGGCTGGGACAACAATTATACCAACTTTTGCAGGTATATAAAAAGAAATATTCAGAAAAATTGGGGAAATAAAAAATACAAACGTAATAGGGCGCAACTCATCTACCAGATTAACGTGCCCCTCACGTACATCAAAAGAGCACTAGAGAAAAAACCACGATACCGTAGCGTGAGTGGTAGGGAGCCAGGAAGTTACTAGATTTCCCCAACCTTTCTCTGTAAAACCCGCACTTGGATACAAAAAAATATGGGTGCTTCATCTCGCAGATTGTATGTGCCCGACGGAAGGTTAAATTAATATGCTATTAAATCATTTCTAGACTTTAAATTTCAATCTATGCTATATTCTAATGCAAGAACTGGCATTTTAATTCAGAATGGCATTTATTGTGTATTCGATTCTAGATCTTTACTGATAATTCCAGATGAATGATTCTGGAATATTCCTTAAATGCATGATTGCTGAGTCCTTCAAACTGTGGATAAATTCCCTGTTCGCTTGTGTTGCGAGTTGCTTCGAGCTAATAAAACTACTTTATTGATAAATCGTGATCTATAATTCTTTGCATTTTCGTGACAATGTTTTAATCATTCGTTCAGGAAAATACAACTGGATATTCTCAGGATAAGATTAATTTTCTTTAAATGTTAATTTGTGAAATTTGAAATTTAATGAATTATAAATAAGCCTGAAGAAAGCAGACTTTGAAAAAATAATCACTATAAATAGACCTCGAAATACGCTGGTCTCCAAAATTTAAAGTACAACCTAATTTTTGAAGCTCACCATTAAATGAATGCAAACAAAGGTAACAAATATGGTTCATATGATGGATGTTGAGTAACGTGAGTTAAATTAAATGATATTATATGATGTATATACACCAATTATTTTTTGCAGAAATTGCCATTTTTATAGAAAAGGGATACAGGTCGTGTGCTAATATGGAGAGAGAAAGGCGCCAGGAACCATCATTCTAACATTGTTGAAAGACACAGTTATAGAACAGATGAGAATCATGGTTGGGCTGGGATCTCTCTTAAAGGTCACATTGAACTCCGTGCCCTCCAGAGAGTAATTCTAGAGCTGATTTAGTGCATATTTATTAAGCAATAGTTACGGTTTTCTGCTCCTAAAAGGTAAAATGAGATAAAAGAAACTAGAGTTCTTACTTTTACTCTCAGTCACGTTTCTCCATTCTATAGTGCTTTCATCCTTGCCTTCTTACAAGTCCAGATAAGAAGAAAAACTCTTGTGTTCCATTTTAAAGGGAATAATGCAACAATAATAGATGTATTTCATTCAAGTGATTACCTCTGCTTAGTCGAGTGCTTTCTAAACATTTATTATACATGAAAGTCAATTACCTCCCTCATCTCATTTACAATCAGTGCCCCAATCATAGGGTGTTCAAACAAGTGCTGCCTATTTGTAAAATATAATAGCAAGTAAGCTATGACAATTTTTTAAGCTATTCTTGCATTAGATTTAGTAAATGAGGTCCAGGATTTTTGTCGCTACTCTTCCTTGTGTAAGAACGAAATGTCCTCAACAATTTGGCACTTTAGAAGCTTCCAATCACTGGACAATTATTAAAAATCACATTATAATTAAAATCACATGACTTTATTTACAAAAAATTACTCCTTAGCCAGTGTATTATATGGAGGCATCATTCGGCCCAACATTGCACTGGATACAATTAATGCAAGTCGGTACGTCAAAGTATTGCAAGAATTTGTGGACACTCTCAGTGCTTTGGAAGCCTTTTGCAGAGCAGCGTGATTTATACAAGACAGTGCAAATCTTCATCGGACTGATCAGGTTTTTACTTTCCAAGAAGATCATTTGAATTAGTGCTTCATTGCATTGGATTACCCAAACACAAACAGCAATTCATCCAAAGAATGGATTAGCTACCGTATTCTTCGGATTCTGCAGTCAGATTTCTTCCTGTAAGGTGACTTTAAGGATTCTGTGCATCAACAAAATCTCATGAGGAGGAATCTCAGCAGATCATTAATCACGAAAGCAAATAGTGGAGAATATTGACTCAGTTTCGATCCGCTTGCTGTGAGCTGAACCTCTTTACGAATCAGCAACAATAATGCTTTTAACTTTCAGTACAGCAACTATGTTCCTTCTTTAACCACAGATGAGAGCGCTCCTACCAAATTAGGCATATTGAGTGACTAAATGACTAGATAGAAGCAGACAATAATACTGGAACTATGAGACACTCAATATGGAACAAATTATGAGCTTTTGAGGCTCCGAACCCTAAGAAGGAGGTATGACTCGTAATCTGCGATTGGACCATTAACTAGCCTCTGCACAATTATCTCCAGTGGAAATGTTAATCTGCTTACTTATATGATAACTTCTCATCTTCGTGCTTGAGATAGACCTGTGAAAGAATATGTTCCGTCTTTAAGAAAGATTATATATGTTTTTACACTTTTTTTTGTTTAACTTGACTTTCTTCATGTTTGTAAAGGTGGAATTACATAATCGATATTTTTCTCAATTCCTGATGTGCTTAAATTTTGAAAATTTGTATATACTTAGTGAAAATACACTATTTTAATATATATATATATTCAAAACTTAATCATCAGTTAATCAATTAATTTAATTTAATTTTGATTTCATATGATTGGCGCCACCAGGAATTAAATTTGATAATAAATTTCGAGAGTCCATGATATTTATTATAATGAATTATAAATTAAGCACAAAAAGGCTGAAAAATAATTAAAATAAAAAAACACCTTTCAGTACGTTAATAAAAGTGTGTTTTTAAAGACCGTTTATATTAAATGTATAAATATTTCATTGACATTTATTAAACAATTATCTAAGTCAGCATCCTATGGTCCGTCCAACTTTTGTAAAAAAAAATTGTCTTCGTCCTTTTTCCATCGACTTCCTGTTGAGCTAAAGTCAGATACACTGCATAAACCATGATTCCACAAAAGCATTCGAGAAAAAAATGTAAACATTTGTATAAAAGATAACTTGGTTTTATTTCAAGAAAATTATAATATGACGTCGTATTACTAAAATATTCGTTTTAAGAAAGGTTCCTGTTGAATCAATAAATTTACTTCAAAATAAGCTCTTAAGACCAATAATGCTGCATTTTAAGAGTTGAAATATTCTTAGCATTTGCTGAATACACCTGATTCGTATACTAATTCTGATGATATTCTCTCTGCTTGATTTTTATCCGAAAAACGAATATTTAAAGTCGAGTTCGCTCCCCACAGTCTTCAGTTAGAAAGTCGTAGTTATACAGAAAGAGAGCTCTTGGTTTCGTAAGTATTTCGAGAATAACATTGACCGGAAATACACTAGCGGAAAGTAAAGTCCAAACACCAGAAAGCTCTTTCTTGAAAGGTTTACAGAAGTGTTGCTATTTAAGGTATCCAGAAAGTAGGTTCCGTTGGGCAATTAAAAGAACACAAAATGTAATAGAATAAGACACTTTATTGTTAACTTAGTCACATGCCTTTTACTGTATTTCAGTATACCTGTTTCCCGTGTTGTCATAATGAGACATCACATTTTGTATCCCCTTATCGAAAAAGGATGCCACTTGTAATGATAATCCGGTGACTAAAGCGTGTTTCACAGCACTGTAATCCTGAAATTTCTTACTACAACTCAGCCGAAGATCCGCATATACACAAGCTTGGTACATATAAAATCCTTCAGGGTTAAACGCCCTCAAACTGATCGCTAGAGGACCCTGGTGGTTAGGGGAATAGTGTTCAAAATTACGAGGCACACCACAAAACAGGCCTGGTGTAGTTTAAAATGGGCCGTTAATCTAACTAAATTCAATTGAAGATCATAAGCCTATTATACAGCTGTTACTAAATATTATTTTATTGCAATTTAAGAATTTTATAATTTAAATTGAGAAGATATCTTCAATCTGCAAGTAACATCGAAATAAGCAATCAGAAGTTTTATTATACTACTAGAAGATTTGTGCCCTCTAAGACGGGCTTTCAGCTCGCCATTAATATCTCAGATCTGATTGTCAAAGATTTATTAATGAAAGTTGTAGTAGAAAATCTCATGCACATTGGCAGAGTGCTTAAGAAATTTTTTTAAAAATATGAGAAACCGAACTGATGATTCAATTGACACTAACTTTCGGTTTCTTAATAACTTTTTTAACAATTACTTTCGTTTTGTTCGAGTAAAAATAATAAAAAATCGACAGAAAGAAATGCGTTATTAAATACAAAATTTAAAAAATGCTGAATTGATGAATACAATACTGAAATAAGTCTTTCAGTATAAGAACGGTTTGGGAAAAAATATAAAATAACAAATATTCAATTCCAAAATTAATTGCGAAAAAGAAAGAACTCTTTTAACAAAAACTGATAAATTTTCCAACTGGGAACACATTTTTCTTAGAGTTTCGCGTAGATGAATCAAATAAAAAAGAAAGTAAACAACCGATACTTCATAATTCAACAAAAATATCTCCGAGAAGTGGAAAAATAAATTAATTCGAATATAACTTCTATTTGATATAACAGAGTTTTGCGTGGATGAATCAACATACAATAAAAGAGAAAGGAGACTGCTAAATTCAGCTGAAAAAAACCTGTCAAATAGCAATAACGTCCTTGGTATACTTTGAAGATCCTATAATTTAGCAAAAAGATTCAATGTTTCCCAACATTCAGAGAAAAAAAGCAAACACAAAGTAAGCTAACAAAAAAATGCTGAAAGATTTTATTGGTAAAATAGATTAATTCTGGTGTAACTCCTATTTGACATTTAATCATCACAGAATCAAAATACTATCCTGTGTGTATGCTAATTTGTAGACAGTAGACAAACCGTCTGAATTTCTGTGGCACGTAGTAAAACACGTGACCGTCACCGATGTTGGAGCATAATTATATTATAGGTAGAAAATTCTTTTGTTAATTATTTTCACACTTATTTAAAGTTTGATTTGATATGTTTGCTTGTCTCTGGACGTTACGCGAAGCAAGCAAAAAATTTACCTTATTATTAAAAATTTTAGAATTTAATTTGATAAGGTGTCTCCTCCCTGGAAGTAAAAAATCAAAAGATTTATTTTATTACTAAAAATTTTAAAATTAAACTTGATAAGTTTTTTCTCTCCGGAAACAATATAAAAGTAAGAAAACCAAACAATTTATTACCATTTAAAACGATTTATTATCATTTAAGAATTTCATTCGATAAAGTTTCTTCTCTCGAAAGTAAGCAATCAAACGATATATTTTTCCAAACTTTATAAAAATAAAGGAAACACCGTTCTTTCCATTAAAAAGCTCTTTTGATTTTTTTTATCATTTAAAAAAAAATTTGCCTGTGAAATGCGATTGGATTCGACTGGCAGAAATACAAAGAACGGATCAATTTCTCGATATTTTTTCTAACAGATCTCGTTGTTACAAGAAACTAAAAATCTCGGAAAAACTGTTCTCTTACGGTCTTACACCTCGAGTCCTTTCAAAGAAAATATTTCCTGAGATGTGGAAGAATACATTCACTTTTTAAACTAAGACCCTGCAAAAGAAAAGGGGATATTCTGCTCGCCTTTTCTAGAAGAAAAACGGAAAAATAGATTGCTGTTGGCCAAACAAAAATCGTAATCTTTTTTTTTCTTTCCACGTCCATTGTTAACATGCTTCGTGATCCAAAAGATTCAACATTTAACACCACTTTGAATGTCTGAAGATTTGGGCAACATTTTTAAAATTTCCTAGAAGTCAAGAGGATTTTGTGTCAGAAAGCAAACTTTTAGAGACTTTTTTCTTTTCTATTCGTTGCTCAATTCTTGGTTTCTATTATAGCCTAATTTTCAGATATAAGTTAATGGGATTTCATGAAAATCACTTTCAATATGCTAATCTTTGAAATGCTCAAAAACCATCAGAATACGAAAGTTTATAAAGTTCGATAACAATTTTAATATTTTCAATTTAGAAGAGGGAAAATGTTTATAAATTCTTTTTTGAAATTTTACTTGTATTCTTATAAATATACTATTCCAGACTACGACTGATTAAAAAAAAGAGTTTGTATGAGAAGGTATATTTCTCTAGAGATTATTTTTTATCGCATTCTTTGTTCAACTTTTGCTTTCTATCATAATCCTTTCTAAATTATGGTGTGACTTCCGTTACTTTTACTACTAATCTCCCGTTTTATCTCTCCCATTTTAATTTTATTATTATTATTTTCTCTATCACATCATATGTAAATATGTTCATTGCCTTTCTTTTTAGATATTATTTGCTTTATATTCTTGCATACTTTTCTAAAATATTAAATCTTTAATTATTGAAATTTTGGCTTGAATTCTTGGTGGAATTCAGAGTAAGTATTATAAGATTATACTGCATCTTATCTACTTTTCTTAATTGTTTTGCATTATTGTTGTTTGTTTTGAATACGTTTAATTTTTTCTTACTCATATTTAGTTTGTTTTAAATAATTGTTTCGTACAAGCATTGAATTGTTTTGTATATTTACTTTTTTAAGCCTCGTGTTGTACATTTATAGTGCATGAAAAATATTTCATGCTCAAAAATAAATAAATATCATAGCCTATTAATTAGGTAAGTGGATTTTCTGAAAAAATGTCTTTCCGTATATGTATCGCATGAAATTTTTTAAAAAGTATGACCCAGAAGTTTGCAAAGTTCGAAGGCAATTTTAATACTTTCAGTCTTGTCATTCACGTGGAAGAACTATTATGTGAAAAGGATAAGAAAAACTGTTTTTAAAATTTTTCATCGTTTTCATTTAAACTTGTTCTTCCACTGACAGATATTTTTTAGGAAGAAGTTACTGGCAGAAGAACATAAGGATCTCATATGAGAAAGTATATTTTAAAATATCTGTTCCTCAATTTTTGCTTTCTCTCATAGCCTGTTTTTCAGAAATTAGTTAACAGGCTTACCTGAAAAATTTCTTTCATTATGCGAATGGTTGAAATGTTGAAAAAAAAATTGACCCGAAGGTTAAAAAAACCTTGAAGACAATTTTCATTCTTTCAGTATTGTCAATACACGTGGAAGAATAAACAGATGAAAAGGAAAAGAGTTTAAAAATGTTTTGTATGAATGTTAATTGTTTTCATATAAACTTGCTTTCTCCAAACTATGACTTATAACTGACATATTCTGCTTTATTAAATGTTTCATTTACTTGGAAATGGAATATCTGTTTAGTGTGGCTCTTTTTAGTAATTAATATTAATTCTCCGCAGAAAGAAATTAGACAAAAGGGATTTATAAAGAGGTTAAGAGTGGTTTCTTTGGTAATTTAAATCCGCGTCTGTCTTTTAGGTGTACTGAAAGACAAAGCATTTGTAAAAAAAATAATAATAATTTTCCAGCTAAATTTTTTATTTAAAGTACGGAAATTTTTAATTTAGGAACTTTAACTGATAAATTATAGATTTCTAATTGATTTAAAATTTAATTTCAAATTATTTATTCGCAATATTTACATTAATCTGCATTAATTTACGCAACTTAGGTTGAAAATCAAAAAGGTGTGTTGTGTAGGGTAAAATTACTAGTAAATTAGATCTGTCACGCATAAGTGAATTACAAAATACCAGCCAATTTTGTGAAATTGGCTGACAAAATTTCAGTGTCCAGACGACAGCAAATCCTCTGCTCCATTAAAAGTATATTAATAATATTAAAACTTAGTTTATTATTAATAATATATAGAGAAAAAACAAGTTATCGTAAGTCGTAACAATTTTCTATTAAAAAAAGTAACCACCGAAATCTCCTAAATTTTAATACGCAGGGTGATATAAAAGGCCAAAGCATTTTAAAAATCAATAATTCGCGAAAGAATGGCGATAGAATGGCCATGAGCACAGAAAGGTTGAAAATATAACCGATTATTTTTTTTGGTGTTGTTGTTACCAAATCAGATTTTATTAATAATAGAGTTTACAATTTAAACGACTAGATGTTTCTGCAAATGGTGAGGCAATGTGTTACGCAAGACAAAGACAATGGATGGAGTAACGGCTTGCAAATTTTCAATTTTTCATCCTCCATTTCAGAACAGAACTGACACATGAGAAACCACAATTTTTGAGGTATTAAGCATCCTATCTGAGAGTATAACAGAGCATAAGCAATAGAAATTGTGCTTAATGCCGTTAAAAATTTGATTCCTCGTCTGACAGTTGCGCTTCTGAATGGAAGATAACAGTTGAAAGTTTAATAGCTGTAACTTCAACAAATGCATTTTCCTATGTAACGCATCGCTTCAACGAGTGTAAAACCACCTGGTTGAAATAAAATATCCCGAAGTAATTTTGGTTTCGTGCACAAATGATCTTGTTTCATTTCCATCAATTCTAAGCAAAGGCATCTTTCTATCATCATTGTTTATTAATTATTGATTTTTAAAGTTTCTCGAGACTTCGGGATCATCCTGTATATTCTACTAAAAACAATAAAATCAAATTCCTGAAATACATTATTTGTAGCAAAAATGTTTTACTTAAAAATTGGGGGAGAGGGGAATGTGTAAATCTGGAAACGAAATCATGTATAGCAAAAATAAACAATAGTAATAATGATAATAAACTGAAATTTGATTCATGACTTTATACAAATGAGACAAATTTTCTAGCTTGAAGGTAGAAATTCAGAAAAAAAATTTCATTTAGTTATTCTTAAAACCGATGATTCGTCAATTACACAAATAGCTCGTTACCTGGTGCATAACTAATCTTTCCTAAATCGATTTATATTGAATCTTGAAATATCAAAGAATTTATTTCTTAGAAATAACTTCGTTGTATAGGGAAGGACTTCTTAGCATCTGGGAACAAGAAAAAAAGCAATTTCCTTGTGTTTGTCCAAAATTTTCTTCCTAAGTGGGAATTTAATCTGTAACAAATTATATTCTGTATTGCCTTAATTTTATTCATAAAGTGTAAACACTTTTGAAGAGGCAAAATATAATCTGTTGTATGGGGAGGGCGCTAGAAGCCCATTTTTGGAATGAAAATTTATGGTTATGAAATTTTAATTTGAAAATATACTCAGTTAAGGTTTCTATGAAGAAAAGTTTTCGAAATAAGGCTTTTTTTGCACGTGGAGTGCACATTTTTTATTCCAAAATATTTACTCGGAAAACATAAATAATATTTTAGGAACTAAAATTAACCGTCGTTATAGCAGGATTCTTTTTATAAGACTAGGTAAAATAATAGTATTCGGTTACAATTTACTAGTTAACATTTAACTTATTGAGGGTCGCGATGGCCTAGTGGTAAGGTCTCGGCATTGGAGGGTTCCAGGTTCGAAACCCGATTCCACCGAAGATCCGTCGTGTATGGGGCCTGTTGCACGCTATATCATGCGTAGTGGACAAACGCATTTCCGCTGGTGTAGCGTGGAAGTCAGGAGAGCTCAGGAAGCGCCAGCTCATTTGTCGTCCTCGTCATCGAACCGCAGTTCAAAATTACGAGTTCCATCCCAAAATGCCCCTCGTGTTGATTCAAAACGGGACGTTAAAGTAACTTAACTAAACTCATTTAACTTATTGTTAACCATGTAGAGCTATAGACTTGAGCTATCTTAATTCCTGAAGTAAAATTTTTGCCTCTTTAATATGTATTTAGAAAATATTAATTGCCAAATTGCCATAAACAAAGTTTACCGTTATTTATTTGGTTGTTCAAATGAGAGAGCTAATGAAGTTTCACAAAGTATCAGCTTGTATTTTTAGTACTTTTTTCACTTTCGTTAGATATGTAGTAATTGTCTCTTATGTTATAGCTAATTTGGATTAGTTTTATTTCAACTGAATTAAATAACTACCAGTTTTACTTTCTCGCATGCGAAGTTTACAAAAAGAATGTACTGCAATAATCGTGTGTGCTTGTGTGTCTGAAAATGATCAAGAGAAAAAGATATCAAGAAAGCTATTGCAAGAAAAGAAAAAAACATAAGAAAAGTTGTTACTATGGAGATTTGATATCGGTCATTGTTTCCTTTCTATCTTCATTGTTCGGATCAAAAGGCACTGTGAAACGCATTCACAATGTGCGCATAATAAAAGAATATCATTTTAGAGATACCGAAACAAAATTTATTTACATTTTCTATTGTCTCAATTAATTCCTGCTAATAATGCAGATTTTAACAGTTTACTTATCTCAAGAGAACACATTATATCATTAATAATGCCGATTCCAGCTAATAGTAGATATAATCAGTTTGCATATCTAAGAGAACCTATAACCACTTTAATGGTGCGAATCTACAACAATTTAACTAATGATAGCATCATGTTACTATTAACAGAATGATTTCTTTTACCCTCTAAAATGCCAAACATCTTTACAGATTGCTTGGGTGTGCAAGTTTTTCAAAGTATTTTCCATTAAATTACAAACGACGCGATGGTTGAAAAATCAGCTAATCACACAATTTAATCCCAATAGATTAGAACAGTGATTTAGTAGGCTAAGATGTATGAATCAAAGATTTATCTTGCTAATTAATCTAATGCTGTTATGTAAAAACAGAAGAAACTGGCAATTAACGAGTAAATTAAAGCAGCTGTGGTTGAATTCATCCTTTTTTCCAACTCATTTGATTAGCATATTAAAAGAAACGATATAAAAAGATTACATAATAATTGGAATTCTTAAATCAATTATCCTGATAAAAGAAAGTTAATGTTTATAGGATATTTTATATCAATAAAATTACCTGCAAAAATTGTATTATGTGTAGATAAGGGCGATTTTTGAAAATCGCGGCATGCATCACATTAACTTTGAATTTGTGGCGTGTTAACTAAATGAATCACGATTCTTATCTCATGGATTTTCAAACTAGAGAAGTCTGACTTCTTTCAAGCAGTTAAATATTAGTTTAAAACTTTAAAAGTTAGAAATATACGTTGGAGCATATGCACGGTATCAATATTATTTTTGCTTTAATTTAAGTTTAGTTGACTTAAGCTCTTTACCTATCTTTTGAGGCTATGTGACGGCTTTCTATAAACTTTTATTTAGCTTGACTTGTTTTATGTTTGTAAAGATGGAATTTTATAGTTGACATATCCTTTATTTCCTGATGAACTAGAGTTTTGAAAGTTTATACACTTTTGTGTCATTGATGAAAATATACGATTTTAATATTTTCAAAACTTAATCTTCAGTTAATCGGTTAGTTTAATTAAATTTTGACTCTGTACCAGTGGCATCACCTAATATGGAATTTGAAGAAAATTCATTCCTTACCCATCATTTTAAATTCTCAGTTTACAACTACTAGACGTATCCCATCTTCAGATAAAGTGCTAAATGCCCAATTAGAATATGTGTATTTCCTGCAAAAGGTTCTGGAAATGTTCAGGCGAATAATTAAGTTTCAACACATTGGTCGCTGATCACGCTCTTTGACTCATGCGTGTGATCCATACCTACTATCTAATTATTATCCTCCTTCTTTACTGTAATTAAGGGATAGCACAGAAGGAGTCATACGATTAGATAAAAGATCTGAATCTCAGGCGTGATTCATGACAGCGAACGTGTTAATGATAGACGAAGTGTACTTTTTATGCGTCCATTTTTGCCCCAGTATGCTTTACTCGTAATTTTTTTAAAGAATATTTTAGAAGTTCTGTGACCTTAAGAGAGAGAATTATCGAGAAATTCTAGAAAATATTGTAATATCTAAAATGCAGCCAAGACGATGCTTACATTCACTAATTTTCCTGATTGATGAAACAAGACGTATAATCATCGTTCAGTATAACACCTTTTGCGTAAGAGATTTATCAGTCAAACTTTTAGGTCGCATGGCACCCTCAATCGACGAATCTCACTCATAACTGTTTGGAACTTATCGTTGTTTCAGTATTTGGAAAGGGTTGTTTATTATGACGCTTCCAACTTGACAGTCCTGAAAGACAATATCAGATGGGATAATTTGAACATCCATTACGCTCAGTTGTACAGTATGTCTTGCATATACCAAACGCAATTAATTGAGCGAAAGAACTGCCGATATATTGAAAATAAATAATATCTGTAGTCCAGGCGGCATCGATTCAGATTAATGAACGATTACTTCATATGTATTAAATCGCAAAATTCATTTTCCTCAATCGATTAAGTGTGCATATGTTCACAAGCATCTGTTGGTGTCCAGTCCAAAAGAATAAAGTCATATACAAAAGAAATGAAGGAGATTCGGTTAAGCATTAAGTGAAATTGTTTCATTTTTCACAAAAAAATTAGTCATCATACAGAAATCTCAACAAAGGCTTTAGCTTCCAGGATAATTTGTATGGAGATCTGGCTTCATGTATAATTTGATCGGGATCTTCTCTTTCAAAATGGCCCGCAAGAATGCCAGCAGCGAGCCCACCCGTCACCGAAAGATAATACCTGTCATTTGATGTTCCTTTCTACCATGTCTCTCTTTGACCTGCTAATCAAGCGCTAGACATCCTGATATCCCCTTAATTCCGTGGTGAATCCGAAATTACAGAATTCCTCTTGAGTGACCTCCGACTTAGTTCTTGCCGATGCTGTAACTGCTTTTAAGGTCAACCGTGAACAAAATCTTAAATTTGAGATACACTGGACACTTAATGGAAAAGTTCTGAAGTGTCGAAATTACCAAATTTAGTCTGTGTTTTCTTACTCCTGTTTATTATCGATATTTTATGTTACTCATTTTTATAGCATTTGCGTAGTATTACTTTGCAATTTGTAATTTTAAGTTTCATAAACACCGAAACAAGTTTTTACTAAATTTATGTTGAGTTTTTTAATCAAGAATATTGATATCCTATTTGAACAATTTAAAAGCGTTTTTATGAAACACTTTACCTCAGAAGAAGATAATTCTTTGATTGTTCCAACTTTTGAATTCTGAATAATAAAAGATACATTCATAAGTACAACAAATAACGCTCTTAAACAAGAATAAGCTTGTTTCGTTTTTGAAGTTACAAAGGCGTTCACGAGAAACAACCTTTCTTTCGCCAATTTTTTATATTTTAGTGGGAAGTTTCTACTAAAGTATAATAAGGGAAACAAAAGTTCACGTCAACTATGAAACTCCCACGTGAGGTGTTTATTAGAATTTCCTCTAAAAATCGGTAAACTTTATTCACGAAAAGCATTTTCGAGGTGAAAACTGAAACAACTCTTATAAACGTCACTTCAGAAGTAAAATCAACGAGTGAGGAAATTTTGATGATTTAAAGCAACGCTGTCAGCTGCACCTTAAAAATTCTTTATGCTTTTACTTACTGAATTTCAAATAATAAAAATGCAATCACGCATCTTTCCTTTTATTTCCATATAAGAATATAAAATGTTAAGTATTTTCAATCCAATATCTTTTGATAAAATACCGCTTCAAAAAAACTTATCGATATTTTAACCGATACATTACGACTGGTTGAAACTCTCAAAAATTGTGTTTGTTTTTAGAAATGAAAGCAAATTATACAGTTCATGTTCTTTTCAAACTTTTCTTTGAGATTTGAAAGATTCTGGTAACAATTCAAGTATATGAAAAAAAAATATTTTAATTATCATGAATGATTCAGAAAAGTAATCTAACTCCATGCCTTCGAAGTATTAGGAAATAATCTGGAAAGGTTCCTCAATGAACTGAATAAGCATTAAACTTCGTTTGCTTCCTCCTCAAAGACACTAACGAATCTATGGACGTTTAATTTTAATGAAAAAACATTAAAAAGCATTGTGGAGAAATACTCTGAAGTAGTTTATTTTTTTCCGATACACTTTTAATAGATGTCAATAAGGAAAAAAGAATAAGACATCAATTAAAAAAATCCTTATTTTTTTATTTAAAAGAATTTGTCCCTGAAAAATTTTCAAATCAGTTTCCTTTAGAAACTTTAACTCAAATTTCTAAAAAAAGTTTAGACAACTAATAAAAGTAGTGATTAAGTAGTTTATAATAGACTTGTTTCTTCAAAATAAGGTGGGAGAAGAAAAAAATGAAAAGAATGCATTGATTATATTGGTATGGATATTTAATACACTGGTGTAAGAAATTAAGAGAATTTGCAGACTTGGTCGATTATCTCTAGAACTACTGGACCGATTTTAATGAAATTTGATATGTACATACATTGATACAATACAAAACAAATAACCATTCAACAATTGTAATACACACGCATGATCGTGCGTAACACTCGTTGGAGTCTGAAGTTATGAAACAGCGGTTGCAGAATAAACAAAAAAAATGGGTTAATAGGGGGTATGGTCCCCTCTTACAGATATACAGGCCTTGCAGCGTGACTTCATACTTGAAATAAGGCAGTTTATCATTTCCTGTGGCAATTGGTCCCACTCATTCAGCAACGCTGTTTTCATTTCCTGGATGGTTCTCGGAGGGGGGTTGCGAGCTGCAATTGCCCTCCCCAGAGCGTCCCAGACATGCTCTATAGGGTTGAGGTCTGGAGATCTGGCTCACCAATCCATCCGGCGAATATCCTCACTCTCTAGAAATTCGTCGACCAGAAGAACTCTATGTGGCCTCGCGTTATCGTCCATTAAAATGAACTCAGGGCCAACTGCACCCCTGAAAAGGCGAACATAGGGCTCCAAGATCTCATCCCTATACCTCACACCAGTCATAGTGCCTCTTTCAAAGACATGGAGAGGTGTTCAGCCATCCAACATGATGCCTGCCCAGACCATTAAACCCCCTCCGCCATAATGGTCGATTTTGCGGACATTGGAGGGTGGGTAGCGGGTCCCTGGTTCTCTCCATATGAACGTACGGCGAGAATCGGTGTTTAGGCTGAACCGGGACTCATCAGTAAAGAGAATGGTCGCCCATTGATCCATACTTCAATCTCTATGCTCTCTGCACCATGCTAAACGGACTCTTCTGTTCGTAGAAGTGAGCGGGACGCAAACAGCAGGTCTTCTTGCAAACAACCCTGTCTCATGAAGTGTTTTGGAAACAGTCACCCTTGATACACGGGTTCCTGTGGCTGCATACAAGTCACGGGAGAGCTGAGAAGATGTAGCACCCCTGTTACGCCTCGCTATAATGGACAAATAACGATCTTCTGTGGCCGTGGTGGCTCTTGGACGACCTTGCCCAGGCTTTCTCTCGATGGATCCGGTATCCTGGAACTGTTTCCATAAGTTACACACAACGCTGGGCGTTAAATTGAACTCTCTACAAATCTGGACTTGAGATTGGCATGCTTCTAGCCTCCCCACAATTCGCCACATCATTCCATCATCTAAACGTTGGTGGTTACTCATTTTTACTGTTACAATTTGAATTTTACCGATTGCTGCAAAATAACACCAAGAAATTCGCCGAGGTGTGCTAGCGAACGAAATGCGTCTTACCTTACGCGCGCTTATCAAGCCTGTTTCTCTACTAGCTCCGCCTACACACACGTGTACGCTTACGTATTTGACGCACAAGATTTGCATTTTCGTCTAGAAGCAGGGCTTTTAAATTCAGTTCAGTTCTTTTCATGAAATTCGATAAAATATGCAAATTCTCTTAATTTATTTCACCAGTGTACTAAACATCACATTTCTTATTTTATCATACTTCAATATTTAGTTTAAAACTTCTTCTCATTTTCAGGTTAATGATTAATTGAATTTTGTGTAGAAATGATAGATATTGATTCAATACTAACACCCAAAATATTTTTTACTAACAACGAGCTAATTACATTTTCTTTCCAAGAAAAAAATTCTTAATTTTTTTATAATACTTTTACGATTTTTTATATTATTAATTAACAGAAATTTCAGATATAAATTTAAATTACTGAATTCAAGTCATCTTAATTATTAGCAAATATTAATTAAATTAATTATTGTAGTTAAATGATACTGCAATTACAAAAAGTCAATTATTTTTCGTAAAAATATATTTACATGTTTTAAAAGTATACTTAACCATATAATTTAGAAATGTAAGGATTGAAGAGTGGAAATGTACATCGGCTTTCAGAGGGTTCTCAAAAAGTTCAATGCCAAGGATCCTAACAAAATTAATTCTCCCCTGGAAATGCTTCCACTAAATTTTGTACTTTATTATTTCCAAAAATAACTTCAATATCTCATTAGAAGTTAAATATATTTAAAATATCTTCACCAAGTTTTAATTGCTTTAAATGTGCCTTATTTTTTCTTCAATTAAATAGTATAAGCCAATTAGAACTTCTGAAAAAATTGAAACTAACTGAATTAAGATTATATGATACCAATAACATAAACGAAATTTGCTCTTAGGTAAAGTTAATTGATTAATTTTTTCTACAAATCTAACAAACAAACAAGATTAACCGCTCATATTTGTATCTCATTTCGGTTTTTGTTCTGCTTATCTTTTTCTCTGAAGCTCTTTTATGTATCTTATCTCACCCCCTCCAAACTAAATATATCATCCTCCTCTAAAGTGAATGAATGCATTCTAATGATTTTTATTTATGCTATCAGTACTTGGTCTGTAATTTCTTTTTATTCCCGAATAAAAATTTGACAAATTAGTGAAATTATCTAAACTATATATAAAACTCAATGTGCGTATGTGTTTGTATGATTGTTCCAGCATCAGCCGAATACCTTGGACGAATTTGATTGAACTTGGTTTCCACGTTCCTCATTAGCAGACCAAAAATACTGTAGGGATAAATCAACCCCAACCCATACCATATGAGTAGGGCGGGATAAGTCGTTTACATATAAAAATACGTATACGGAATAGGCCAATAGACATGAAATTTCATTTGTATGTTTGTCAGTCAAACTAAAATTATGGAGGGATTAAATCTTTTAGTGTGAGTGTGTCTTAGTTATACAATCAAAATAAAGATTATTATTATGATAGTTGAATTATTTTATTAGAATTTGAATCATATTCCATCAATGAAATAATATTAATAAACACTATTTATTTAATTATACCTCATTTATAGTGGGTTGCCAATATAATGTAGACACATTAGAATTTGTCTATTTCTTTAATATCTCCCGAAAGTCTGATGGATTTTCTAAGAATTTCGAACATGTAAAGAATTGTCTAGAACTCACATTTTGCAGTGAAGATTCGATTGCGAGAGTATTTAGGGGACCGACTAGAAAGTGATGAAGACAAAAAAGATGTCGACTCATCCCGTTTCACAGGAAGCTCATAACAAGATGAAACTTTCATCAATGGTTATGTTTGTTGTGCATAATATTTAAATGCATTTTTGTAAACATGGTACAAATATTCGGGAAAATATAAAGGTTTTTTAAAAAATTTTGAAATTTTTCAGCATATTTTTCCTTATAAGTTGCAGAGTTTTGAACCACATTGTATGAAACTTACAGAATACTTGATAATATGTTAGAGAAGTATTGTTTTAAAACTTGAAGTAATTATCTTGAATATTAGAGAAAAATATGAGTATTTGTAGTAAATAATTTCTTACTGCGCATGTACGCAACGTTGCGTAATTTTATTTCCATAAGTTAAGAGCCAGATATATAGGGCAACTTATGTAAAAATTTCAGATCAATATCTTTAGTATTTAGAAAGATTTCAGCATTGCAAGACCCGAATACTTTTGTTCTCTAAGAGAAACAATATGATGAGGGTTCTTGCACAAATTAAAATTTTTAAAACTTGAATCTTTGAACAATAATATTGAATATCATGAAGGTTGAATATCCTGAATACTCATGTATAATTATAAATTAAATGCAAAATTCAAATTTTATTTCGATGATAACTATTCGAAGATAAAAGATTTACAAATTTCAGTTTGTGCATAATCCCTCATTATTTTGTTTCTCGTAGAGAATAAAAGAATTCAGCTCTTGCAATGCCGATATCTTTCTGAATACTAACGGTGTTGAACTGGAATTTTTATATAAGTTGCTGTATTTATCTGTCTTAAGATAAATACAATTTATCTCTTATTTTAAGAAAGTGAAATTACGCTACATTTGGCATAAGTAAAAAATCATTTATTAAAATACTAATATTTCCTTTAATATACAAAATATTTACTTCAAATTTTAATACAATGCTTCTGCAACATATTGTCACGTATTCTGTAAGTTCCATATAATTTGGTTTAAAATTCTGCTAGTTATAAGCAAAACACATGCTGAAAAATTTGGGATTTGGGAAAGAAACCTTTACTTCCCGAATATTTGTGTTATGTTTACGAAAATGCACTGAAATGTTATGCACATCAAACATAACCATTGATGAAAGTTTCACCTCGTTATCAGCTTTCTTTGAAACGGGACGAGTCGAATTTTTCTTTTTTTTTTGTCTTCATCACTTCTGGATAGTGCCCTAAATACTCTCGTGATCGAATCTTCACTGTAAAATGTGAGTTCAAGCCTAATCTTTACATGTTGGAAATTCTAAGAAAATTCATGCAGATTTTCGGGAGATATTCGAAAAAATATGCAAATTTTAAAGTGTCCACATTATATTGGCAACCAGTGTATGTAACAATGTTCTATTTACTGTCCCCCCAGAAGGTTTTGATAATAAAATACCACATAACGCCGGATAATCTGTTGGTTTTTAATAAAAACTGAAGATTCCATGGAATCTTGCACATATTTGGACATTGTTGCAAATAAAACAAGGATAATTTATCACTCGTTTCAAAGGATTTTCATTTATTTACTGTACCTGACATTCACTCACAAGATTAGTAGCTTATTTATGGTTCTAAACCAATTTTGTTTCTTAATACTCCTAATGCTAACAGGATAAAGAAACAATAAAGGATAATTGCTTTGCCGGAGGACATGTTTCAACTAGTAACTTCATTTGCATATAAATTACTTCATTCAAGAGACAAAGTATTAAATCATTGGCAGTGAACCAACAGTAAAAAGGCCATTATTTTAAGATATGAAATGGTTAATCATTCTGATGTTTAATGCAATACTGAAGCATTTATCTTCTAAAAAGGAAACTCTCAACGGAGTCTTTCGAAATTCGCAAAGAAATGGAAAGCTAAATAAAACACTGAGTAGACAGGTTTCGAATTTTTCAGCTGTTAGAATCCGATAATTGTTTATTCATATCACAATAACTCAGAATAAAATCAATTGAGAGACCTTTGATTTGAGAGATTAAGTTTGTAAACAAACGGGCCATGATACAAAACAAAAAAGTTTTAATGCATTAAAGATAAGTGTTTGCTTATATAAAGTTAAATATTTCATAAAATTTACTAAAGGGAAAATAAATGATATAATTCCTCTTAAACCAGGGCTTTTTAATCTTTGCATTAAATTATCCCTTTTCTCCAAACGAAAAAGAGATTTTGATTCTATCAGAAGAATATTTTCCTTACAGTTTTCATATAACATGGTACCTACACATAATTCCCATTGACATTGATGCACTGATATCTCGTAGGAAGTATGGCCAAATCTAGCTTTTGCGCTATAAAACCAAACACAACCAACTAACTAATCAACCACATAGGAAGGGAGTGGATGGCTTCATTGTAGAAATTCCCGGGTTGCTGACAGTTCCAGTTTTCTATGGTGATTTACACTTCCTTGTCACAGGTGAACAATTGACCTTCATGTAGTATGTAAAGAGCCTAAGATATAGGATCACATGGAGAATTATCGGGGATGCACGGTGGTTGTTTGAGGAATTTTCATCGAGAATTTGTTACATTGCCTCTTCTTCGTTTAGTTGGCATTTCCGGCTCTATTTTTCTGTGTGATTTTGGCATATTTTTTTGCGATTCCTCTTTTTCCTAACAGTTTGTATGTTAAATTTTGAATCGGCCTTGTATAAAACAGAGTGAAGTCATGGTGTTTTATAAATAATCAAGTGAAAGCAGCTCATGGCAAACACAGTTCTACAGCAAACTGATTTTATTTTACAGGGAACTTCCCAAAGGTGTAAACAATTAAGATATCTAAGTTCTTTCTAACGTATTTTATGATGTTTGCCAACATTATTTTTTTACAATAATGAAACGAAAACAATTCATGGCAAAAGCAGTTCTACAGCAAACAGATTTTGTCAGGAAGCTACCCAATGGTATACACACTTTAGTCTATCTAAGCTTTTTCTAACGAAAATCATGATATTTACCACTGGATTCCAACTATTTCACGAGCCAAAACTAGAAACTTATTTCGAAAAACTTTATATTTCCAAATAAAACCGAGTAAAATCTTAAGCTATACCCTCGTGCTCTCTGTAAAAAAGCATCGAGATACCCGTGATATGAAATAATCCCCTCCAGAGTGAAAAGCTAATATTTTAGACGAACGTCTCTAAAATTCCATTTATTTCTATTTTAGAAAGTAAACAAAAACGAATTGTAGGAACACTATCACCTGTTTGAGCTCATACCATAAAGTTTTTCTTTTAACTGTCAGGTTTCTGTAGAAACAATACAATTTTTATAATATGCTTCTCTGAAATAGATTGAGAAAGTAAACACTTCACTTGAAAATTATTAATAAAAAGAAGCTGCAATTCAACCGGATAAATTTGAAAAGAATCGTGCCGAAATAATATATATCTAAAAGAATGATGGTTATATTGCTCGCCATGGTACGGTAGACGAATGGGAAAAGTGAACGTTTTGAGAGGGAATATTGCCTTTTTCTGGAAAAAAAAAATAATTCTTGTTCCCGGATGTCAAGTGGTGGAAAAATATATCTGAATGTTTTATTTAATCTGTTATTTGATTAAATAAGAATATGCGAAACGGATAGGAAAATGATTTAGAAAAATTTCAAGTGAGATGTATTTTTAGATAGTTGAAAGATTGAGGTTATTGAATGTGTGTTGTTGCAGAAGAAAATGCATACGATGGTTCAATAAAATAAACTCGAAATTTGCAAAATTCAGAGTAGGTAGTGATAGACTAGGGATAAAAATTTCTTTTAGTTTCGAAATTAATTAAAAAGAAGTAATATTTCATGGATTTTTTTAACAATGGCTATACATATAGAAAGCGGTTGAGGGTTCAAACTCTACTTTCTCGTATGTTTCCAAGATATGGTGCATTTTTTTTTTGTTTGACTTCATAATATTATTACAAAGCTGTAAAGTTGTTTCTCTTACATGCTAATCTTATGGCAGGAAAAAGAGTTTTACAGAGTTTTAGTGGAAGCCAAGCCAATGCACTTCAAGCTTGGCGACAAATTTAGCAACTTTAGAGATAAAACGAAGCTTCTAGAAAATGCCGGGATTATGGTCCTATCTCTACTAGGTATGGAAATATCGAGAACTTTCGAGAGAAGTCTATGTGACGTCACATCCTGTTGGAAAAGATATAAATACAGAAAGCTCATCGAGTGAATCAGTTGAAGTTTTGTCTGCAGTGCAAGCTGGTGAGCTAATATACCTTGAGCGCCATTGAAAGTGCTGTGACTGATTTTTATTAGTGGTCTACTTGTGTTGTTAATTGATGCGAGTGATATTTAGTTTTGTTACCTGTCCTATATATTTTTTCTGAAAAATTCATTGAATAAAAAGCTATTTTTTTATTATTCTTCTTGTTGAACAACACTGACGTACTCCCACCGGGTGATTTTTGTAACAATGCAGTGGAAAGAATCGAGTATGCATTTTGGGCCTCTTTTATTTGGCCGATGATATCCAAGTTTTACACAGACCTACAGTTTTGGTATTTTTTGGTATCAAGACTATCAAATATCATTTAGCAAGCTAGTTGCGTTTTCCACTTATCATATTCAGACGGTTGAGGGGACGCAAATAAACACATTATCTATCATCTGGCGAATTTGGTCAAATATTTTATAAATCTACAATTTTGGCGTCAAAATTACTTACCAAAATTCATCCATCTAGCTCCTTAAGCTTTATTGTAGTCGCGTGTAGAAAAGTACGAATAGACAGATCAACAGATTGTCAACCATTGACGGATTTGGTTCAAAATGTCACACAGATTTAAAATTCTGATGATAACATCATATGCGAATTTTCATATATCTGTCTAGTTGCAGTTTACAGTTATCGCCTTCAAATGCATACGGTCGGACAGTCAGGCAGACTTCTCGTTGATGGATTTCAGCCAAAAATGGATGAAAATCTACAATTTTGGTGTAATTGGTACAATATTTTTTTTCCATCAAATATGTCTCGTTTGCGAGCAACTGTGTTCACAGACAGACATAATTCGGAAAATGGGATTTCTCGGACTCAAGGAGATCTAAAACGTGGAAATATTTCAAAATTTATATGTCAAATTTTCTGACGATGACAATACTTTATCTTCGTATACAAGAAAATGTAAAAGCAGTTATATATTGGAGACAAATGCATATTTTGATGATATTTGTTTGATGTCGAATTATCGTTCCAAAGTATAAGGACGACATGAACATTTATTCTGATTAAGGATATATCTCAAATTCCACAGTATCGCTGAGGGATAAAACTGCAGCACAACTATAAGGCAAGAAGATCAAGTTTATTTATTGTTAATCGTGTTGGTGTGACTCCGCTTCAAGAATATCCAGCGACTGTCGTAATGGAATATGGAAACTTTATACCACCCCGGGTTTTATTTGTCTATAAAGCTTTAGTAAGTAATTAACATATATCTTTGTAGACTGAATGACTTTTTGAACTATTTACGTCTCTATAAATCATCATTCCTATTTTTTAGTGTCAGCTGTAAAATGATTTTTTGTTTGGTTTATGGATATGTAAATTTCGAAAGATAACGTAAAAATTTTTTTCTGTGTGAAATTTTCTAAGACGGAATAACTCCTCAAGACCCTCCCAACCCAAAAAGGAGACACTGGTGTTTTAGTTTTAGTGTAAATACTGCATACCGAATTTCTTCTATCTAGCTTGTTGTAGTTTTGAGTTATCGAGAACGAGACAGGCAGACAGATAGAATTCCAAAAAAACGTGAACGCACCCCCCCACCTTTCCTATGCTATTATTGCTTAGTATGATATTCCTGACCTCATTTCAAATTATTTAACAACTGATCTGAATAATATTGTATATATATAAAGTTCCGTCAAGTGAAGTGTAGAGGCAGTCGAAGAAGATTGTAGTCGTTAAAAGTCCAAAACATTTTATTACATTTCGAAAATTGGCAAAATTAAATTAGCTATAGAGTACTCAATAACAGATTACACTTTCAAAAGATTATGGGAAAATTAAAGCCATGGACATGAGTAACGAATTACGCCTAAAACGGCGTGACTTGCTCAGTGCGTTACATGATTACGAAAGAGCCAATTACACAGACGCGGAGAATTTTTATTATACCAAAAAGGGAAAGTACCGAAGTTGAGGCTCGAGAAATATTGAGACTCTTGCGAGTCTAGTTACATTAGAAGTGTTTTTATCATAGGATTGAAGTAGAAATAATTCGTTCGTAATTAAAAAATAACTGTCTTTAAAATGGATTTATTTTAAATGTGGGAAAATTTCTAAGTCATTACATGTATATATATATATATATATAATTTAACATTTTCCTAATTTTAAAAACGCTTCTTAAAATTTAATTCGTAAAATTATTTCTACTTAAGCTCTAGTACACGAATAACTGTCACTGTAACTCGCTGAGATCCGGTTTCAACCGCTCTAAAGCGTTCGGGTATTCGCCGTTTCTAAAATAATATTTAAGTTCGATGCGATGTTGCAACGTCCTCTTTTTGTAATCATGTAACTGACTCTGAAAGACGTGCCGCCTTCGAACTCCCTTTTTGAACAATGGTCACGGCTTCGACAAAAATTAATTATCCTTCAAATATTTAAATTCCCTTATTCTACTTGGAAATTAACCTGCATTTTTGTCTTGATATGGAATAAAAGAATTCAAATAGACTACGACCTGCTTACTTAGAAATGGTGTTTCATATACAGGGTTCCCACTTATATCCGTTACGCCCTCCCCTTAACTTCTAAACGGTGACAGCTTAGGTTATAAGGTTCGTATCTAGGTATAGTAAAAAGGCTATGCGCTACTCGATGCGACAACTTACAACGCCATCTATCGGCGAATTCTGGAATTAGCGGTTCTATCTCGTAAACAGTAAAAGATACGAGTAAAAAGTCAATTAGAACGTTATAGAACTCTCTCGATTTAGTACGAAAAGATACCTTGCGCACATTAATACTCAAAAGAGAATGCAAGAAATGAACGTTTGTTTGGTCACGATTTCGAAAATTGTCATTTCATTAAAGAGTAGAAGAAAGAAACTTTAGGCACGTTCCTGTCTTCTGGATCATTTATTTATATTTCTCAAAATGCTCTCCGTTAGCCACTATACACATTTGCACTCTGGACTGGATTTCTCGCTGCACATTGTGCAACATGGCAGGTGTTACGAAGGCACAAGCATCAGTAATGCGTCGTCGAAGATCCTGCAATGTTGACGGAGGGTCCCTTTTATGTGTCTCCATAAGAAGAAGTCCAATGGGTCAGGTGAGCGCGGGGGCACTCTACGAAACCACCATACCCGATGAGTTTATTCTGGAATGTCTCCATTAGGTATGCTTAACGTTTGAAATCTTATGCGGAGGGACATCGTCATATCTACCGTTGCACCAACTCAGAAATGTTGGAACCATACATTTCGGAGTTGGTGCAACGGTAGATTCTCAACAAAGTCGATTATTACATCCGACAGAAGCTCCAAGTACCGTTATCCCGTTAACGTTCCCTTGTAAAATACTGTTCCAATGTCATTAAAACTTTCACACCAAACATTCATCGACTAGCGTAATTGATGTCGGACTTCGACAGCATATCTCGGATTTTTCAGCGACCAGGTATGAACGTTATGTCTATTAAACATTCCTTTACGCAAAAAACATGCCTCATCCGTCCATATTATGTCTGCCAGGAATGTTAGGTGGTCCTCTAAGTTATTCATCACAAAGTTGCACCACATGCAACGTCTCTCAGCAGCAATCCCTGCACAGTTGTGGATCGGTATGGATGTGCACCTGATTCATTCAGGATTGTCCAAACAAGGCTTTTTGAGAGGCCACAATTTTCACTGATCACTTTTTGTGCTGCTCTGAGGATGGGCGAGAGCGTATGCTAGCACAACTTTATGTTCCACTTTGCGTCCTACATTATAATGTCTACGAACTCGAGGTCTGCTGGTCACGTAGCCCGTCTCCCTTAAACGTTTTAAGATGGTCTGCCGTGTAGGATGCGGGCCTTCAATAAAACGTTCACGATACAGCCGATTTTGCCTTACGCCCACATTCCCAGTAAATTAACATTTCGCAATACTCTTTAATGCCAAATTTTGCCATAACACTCAGCTTTAACGTACGCAATCCCAGCAGAAACATCCTTTTTTATTGTAGTAGTCTCTGGTAAACAGGTATGACGTTCAATCCTCATTTGCGTAATATATGAAATCCATTTGATTTTTATACCAGGCTTGAGCTCAGCTGCGTGTTTGGAGAGACGATTTTGCAACTTCAGCAGAAAGCTTTCATGGTTTGCAGACATTCAGTAAAACACGCAACCAGTGGGGACAGAACCATGGTCCTCATGAATGCAAATCGCGTGCGTTTCCCCTGTGCCACAACACAGGCTGGTATTTAGCCCGCAAGGTGGTCTTTTCTCACTTCGCTCGCATTTCACAACGCCATAGTGTTGAAAATAACAATCAAACAAATGTCATTTTTTACATTCTGTTTTGGGTATTAATGTACGCAAGGTATCTTTTCGGACTAAATCGAGAGTGCTCTAGAACTTTCTAATTTTTTTTCCTCTTATCTTTCACCGTTTTCGAGATAGGACAGCTAATTCCAAAATTTGCCAATAGATGGCGTTGTAAGTTGTCTCATCAAGTAGCGCATAGCATTTTTACTACACCTAGACACCAACTTTATGGCTTAAGCTGTCACTGTTTAGAAGTTAAGAGGGGTGTAACGGATATAAGTGGAAACCCTGTATAATTGGTGACTTATCTTTCCAAAGTGTATTGATAGTAATGGATATAATTTGCTCCCTTTATTCATATCAATTATTGACAGTAATGGATATAATTTTCTCCCTTTATTCATATCAATTATTGACAGTAATGGATATAATTTTCTCCTTTTATTCATATCAATTATTGACATTAATGTATATAATTTGCTCCTTTTATTTATAGCAATTATTGACAGAAATGGAAGCAACTTAGAATTTACATCTTAAAGCTGATCAACTCCAAACACAATTCGCTGATGATACCTTAATTCCAATTCTTCCATACTTTTGAAACTATAAATAAAAATTACTATTTTAATAATTTGAAATAACGCCATTGTTCAATAATTTAAAGCGCTTGAAGGAGAAGCAACTAACTTCTAAAATTTATTTCGTCTTTAAGAAGTTTTCTAAATTACTCATCATGACAAATACTCATACTCGAACTAAATTTTTACTTCTTTATTCGTACTCAGATTTTTTATTAGCAGCTCGCCAATTTATATCCATTTGTAGCAGTCTATTACGGAAACAAAAGATAATTTTAAGACAGAAAAACACCACCTCCATAAAATCAGGTATTAAATCGTAGACAACGTAATAGAATAATTCGAAAAACATTTCATTATCTAGTATCTTGATTGTATTTCACAAAAGCAATTTTAAACTTCTTCTAAGTCCTTCAAATGTTGTTTTGCTTTTAAATTTTTGAAGTGAAAGAGAAACATGGACGTTTTAGATTAATGACGCAAATGGTTTCGTGGGAATCCGAAATTCAATATTTAGTTAATAAATCGTGACCTGCTTTCGTGTTTAAAGTTGAAAAGCATACTTGATAAATGTTTACCCACGATCTCTTTGATTAGGACTGCATTAAGAGCCGTGAAAGCTGCGTGGATTGATACTTTGATCGATGCACGCTGTGTCAATTCAGAAAAAATTGCTCTCACTCAGTCAGGATTAATTTCGTATTTTTGAAAACTTTAAAGTTTTCGTAAAAATATAAAAATCTTGGAATTCTGCAGTTAGATATTTATTGTTCAAGGACGTTGTATTTGTTTAATGATGATAGCATTAGGATTCATATTGTTAGTATTGTTGGTTCTTTTGACAAAAGAAAAATGCATTTTTCAAAAACGTTTGCTTACTTCCATATTATTGGTGAGAGAAATCCTTAAATTTCCGTTTAAATATGTAAGAAGAGATAAGTATTTTGGAGTAGTAATACGTAGTTAGTAAAATATGCATTCTATAGCGACAAAAATGATAAAAATAAAAGGTGTTTTTAAAATCACCTTTTTATTAGTGTTTAAAAGTAGAAAATTAAATTTTATCAAAAATGTGAACATAAGAACTCGTAAAAGCATGAGACGCTTATAGAAATGTGCTAAACAAATTAGCATTTTAATCACATTTAATATATATTTTAGTTTTTAATGAATGCTTAGGATCTTTTCCTTATGATATTAACTGTGGTTTAGTTTCTTTTTAGAGTTGTTTTCAGCCCTTTACGCTTTTATGACGTCTATAATTTTAATGATATTTGTTTTTGTTTTTTAGTACACTAATGTAAGTATGTTTTTAAACATTTTCTTTTTATTATTTTCTACTTTTTAGTCTTTAATTCTTTTCATTATGCATTATTATAAATATTATGGAATCTTGAAATAATTTCTTTCTGAAATTCACAATGAGAATACGCCAATATTTTAAAATCAAAATTTATCTATTAACTGATAATTTCGCCTGAAAATATTCAAATAATTTATTGTCGTCGGGAATACATAACTGACATCAAAAGGAAAGTAAAGAAAAACGATTACATAATTTCATCTTTACGAACATGAAACAAGCCAAGTTAACCCTTAAAATCCCGATTTTTCAAAAATTGATTTAAAAATGTATTGGGACTTTCATTTCTTGAATAAAACATGGGAAAAATAATTTTAAATTTTTTAAGTATGTATAAAATCCTATTTTGTATAAAATATGGTTTATGACTAAAAAACAATTTGTTACCAACTGACAACATTGGGCTTTATATATTTCAGAAAAAAATTCCTTCATAAAATTTTATAATACTAAACACAGATGAATTTTAATGAATAATAATATAGATAAGGAATTTCCTTCAACATTGTAGAATAAAATATAGTATTCTCAAGTGTACAAACAAAGCAAAAAAGATGCAACCATAAGCGAAAAACACAAATTTATTTTTTATCAGCTCTCAGGCTGCCATCTGTGTGTTGTAAATTGATTTAATAAAATTTTCAATATTTATCCTATTGGTAACAACAGGCATTATAACTTCAGTCTTATTTTCAAGATTTTATTAGACAAATTTGCGAACGTTACTTAATGACAACACTAGGCATTTTACCCTTTGCGGTCGGTGCCGCACCTGTGGCGACATTCGTAAGTCGTCGTAGAAGTCGGTGCCTCCAGCCTGGAGGCATGATCTCATTCATGATTGCCTGGCGCGCAGCAGAGGATAGCGATAATGAAATAAAACTTTCCTCCAGCTGCCGCATTCAAATGTTTGGATCAACTTACTGATACTAATGTTTATCGATCTCTTCGGAGAGGCTAATAGGGCTTTTTCTGCAAAATATCACACTTTGGAAAATTACAGAAATTATAAATTTACGTTTTCATGTACTATAAGTGCTATTAAACACAACAAATCAGTTTCAATAAATTCTGTGTGTTTTAATATTCATATATTGACTTTAAATCCTGTACGGAAAAGTAACTGCGAAACACTAAAATTACTTCCATCAGCGAAATCTGTCGACCGCAATGGGTTAAATGACAGCGCGTAGAAACAGAATTAGGGATTTTTACGCTCTTTAATTTGTTATATCAAGTGTAATTCGAAAACTGAATAGTTTTGGAGATATTCAAGGAAAACTGAAAAAAGGAAGCCAGAAAACGCGCAGCGGCTTCTGCTGATCGGTAACCATTGCGTATGGAAATCTTTCGCTGTAGCAAATTTAGAATGCGGTAATGTTACACCACCTATCTGAAAAAAACTTTATTTGCTCTCTCATTTAAAAAACGTAATTGTAATATTTTTAAATATTTTCATTAATTTTTAAAATGGGTTCAATAATTTATGACCATCCGGTATTTTACAAAATGATAGGTTGGTTGGAAAACTTAATTTATTACAGATTTTCCTGAACTAAAACTACCGTAACGTACTACCGAAAAAGAACGTCGAAGCCTATTACTATGCAGATGATTCGGTATGACTTCAAGTGCTTTTTCATTTATTTTTTTAAAGAATTTTTCTTGTAGATGGTGCTGAGTAGCCTGCTGTGTTTCGTGGTACGAGCATTTTTATTCTGGCCAATTCATGTGAGGGTGAAATATCATTCACTTGCAGCAAGAAGTTCAGTATTGTTATATCTCTAGATCTGAATCCCTTAGGCTTCGGTAGTTTTCCTCCCAAATACCGCGTATAATTGTTAAACAAATTTCATTAGAGTCCTTTATATTTCTAAGTTTTGCTTAGTTATAATATCTAATAATGTTCAGTGATATTAATTTAATTACCGAAAATTCTCTTACCATTCATTTGACACCAGAAATTCATTGCGTTATATCTGGACCAACACTTGACCTGTTCTGCCAAAAGCATAGTATGCTTCCGTTATTTATCATAATATCTCTGAAAGTTTTACTAGAATCTGAAATGAAAAGATCGTTTAGTAGAATAAATTTAGATTACACTGTCCGTAAAGAGATATAAACGCAAATATTTCATGAAAAACATTTATGTTTTCGTAACCTTGTGAGAAGAAAACAATGAAAGATTTTATTCAAGAAGTGAAGTTTAAAATATTACATTTTATATAAAAATATCTCCATTCCATTAGCAAATTGAGCTAGGGGTTTTTGTTTACAATTCTTTATTTTTTATGCAAATTCACGTCTAACATGTAAACAGTTTGGTAAAAGAAAACATAGATTTCATATAATCCTGAATGTACGATATGACATTTGATAGAAATGTAGACTCTGACATGACAGTCAGAATTTTGATAACTGTCAATATGTCAGACAATGGCCTACTTTGAAATTGCTAGCTATAAGCTATATTGCGTGAACTGAATTTCAAACAGCCAGCAAGTAAAATATTTCATATTCCTGAAATTTTTATTATAAAACAGAAATATATTCTTACTACCGAATATTCTTGATTATTTTATTTAATTTGGAATGAATTGTCATATTTAATTGCTGTCAAACTCTGTCATAATGAAAGCCATCCATTATCATGCAAAATTATCTCAAACACAAGTGGTCAAGAACCTTAGTTAATCAGTCTTAATATGATTTCTTCAATTAACGAAGTCTAAATTTATTAGATGATACTGCAACGAGCCTCCAAATTTCAGACCATGGATAGACGTCGAAGACCTCACTCGAGCCGCAAGAAACCTCTCACATCTACCTCATCATCCCATCCTGAGAATGTTTGAGTGTTCTCAGATTAATTTTCTTTTGTCCACGTCAACTCAGAGAAGCGATATCAAACGGAAGTAGTTAAGAAATCCTTTTGCTTAGTTAAAAATTCTTGATTTTATTTTTGCAATTAACGAGTATTAATTTTGTTAGATTAAACTGAGAGTAAACCTCGAAATTTCAAACCATGGATAGATGTCTAGGACTTCAATCGAGCAAAATGTCTTCTTTCACATCTTCCACATCATACCATCGTCAAGGTGCTTTAGCCTTCACAGATTTATTTATTTCTCCACTCCGATTAAGCCTATCGGGAGTGTTTAAGGCACTTCTTGGGATTGTTTAGATTATTAATCCTTAAATACAATTGTAAACATTAATTTATTACAATATTAAACAATGCTTAACTAGTCGGAATGTTCTCCCCTCGACTTTCTCGTGTATTTACACAATATAGTCCGTTTGTTGTTCAGCTTCAACGAATATCAAAGTGAATAGAGTATATATTTTGTAACAGTACCTTCTTCCTTTAACCGACTGGGTCCAAAATTTGGCACCTATCTTCAATATTGGTGTAAAGATCACATATTAAAATTCAGGGATCTATCTTGATGAGTTTTTGAGTTACTGAGTTCAAATACACACGAATGGACAAGCAAACAGTTAGCCAATCAAGGGGTGGAATTACTTGAAAATTTGATATATATATATAGAGAGAGAGAGAGAAAGAGAGAACCAGATTTTCTAGTTCTTGAAATTAAATTAGTTTATAATAAATTAAGCATTGAGATTTATGATAAAAGAAACACTTTTCAGTTTAATATAAATAGGCTTCCTTTTTGGAACAGCAATATCAGTATTCAGATTTATAGAAACATCGTCCTGAATTATATTCATAGAAGTACTATTTTAATCACAGACAGAATAAAACAGAGATCATATATTAGTACATTTATTGAAAAGGCTTTCAGATATGGATTTCCTATTATTCTGATGTTTGCTTATGTTAATAAAAAATTTTTAACACCTTTAAATTAATAGTCTTTTAGATTTATTTATTTTGAAGTATTCATATTTATGGAATTCACAAAGATTTTAGTATTTCACTACATAGGTAGATGGCGCCACTAGATTTAGAATAAGATTGCTTCATCTAATTTTAAATATATTTCCATATTAATATATATTATTATAATTAGTTTAATTTAAATTTATAATTTAATTTGATTTTCAATGATGTTTAGTATAATATCTATAAACTAATTTAGTAATAATATTTTCACTTTAAATGCGGAACTATATTTTGTATATAGCTCATGCCATTACAATAGCTAAGGCTATGAATTGGTAAGCATTTAGTTATATTTTCTTGTTTATATTTTGGATATTTACTCCCATACTATTTGTTTTTCCAAAAATTGGCTTTCGCAGAGGGTTGGCGACTTTAAATTCGGATTAATGCGACATATCAGTTCCCAAGGCTGGTAAGCGTTTGATTGTTGGAATACCAATTTCTGGGTTGTCTTTTTCATAGTAATAATAATCTAACTACTATTAATGCATTAGTTTTTAATTTATCTTTTTGTATTTCATTGTATAATTATTAATAAGGTAACATTATTTTATTTTTATTTTAATTATTAGATTAATAAGTGTTTATATTGAAAATGTTACTTGAATTCTGATTGTTTGGAAAATATATATATATAAATATTTTATATTAAAATAAATTAATAATTTCATCAATTTTGTCGAACAAGTAGAGAAATGTTTAATGAATTCCACAGTAAATTAAAGTAAAATCTTTATTACAGGATTATCATTTCATTTTTAAAAAGACGATCAGGTTACTTTTACATCGTAAATGATATTTAAATTGTCCCACTCCATGACCATTTTTAGGATAGTGCGCTCAAAAGCAGCGCGTATTAACCGGAAGATCACATAGTACAAAAGATAGCGTTACAACACGGTGGCGAGCTTAAGTAGTTGCGGAAAAGGAAGTCCTCGGAGAATCTCGTGACTCTGGAAGGTAAAATAGAAATGCAGTTCTTCAAGATTGAAGTAGAAGTAATTAAAAATGAAGTGGCTTTAAAAAGAATCAATTTAAAGAAGATAAAAAAGTTAAATCATTACATATATGTAATTCTGGTAAAAAAAATATATATGTCGAAATCCATCCATTTAAATCGTTGCTTTTTCGAATTATGCTCTTGTGCACACGGATGGACAGATGGATAGACTTCCCGTTATTGGATTTCGTCCAAAGCTTTACAGAAATCTACAGTTTTGCTGTTTGTTTTTCTAACTTGCTACGTTTTGAGTTATCGAGTTCACATGTAGAGAGACAAAATTCCAAAAATAATTTCACCAAATCAAAATACGCATATCAAACATCTAATATAAAACTAAACGCTAAAAATATGAAACAAATTATACCATGGTAGGCCATTCAATATGTAGTATTTCAATTTTACATACAAAAAAAAACCCATGAAAATGAGCTTTTCTTCAAAGCTTCTTTATTCAAAAGAATTCAAGCAGATGCGCCCAGAAATCTTAAAAATATATTTCAATTTCAGAGGACATATAATATTTTGACCATGCAATTTTATTTCCATCAGTCTATTTAAATGGAAATCTTTCGTAAAAATCCAATTTAGTAAATGCGTAGTTTTCTACATCATCACATATGTATATATTTATGGAGCAGTGTAATTTAAATTTATTTTACAAAAAAATGTTTCATTTCAGGCTGAAAAGTTTCTAGAGATATAATAAATAAGGTAACCATACTATATTTTTTCGCAGAACAGTTAAAGTATTGTTCCAAACATAACATTAGCTGAATTTCCGTGCATGATGATCTGTTTTCTAGATACATAAGGGATATTTAGAAACGAACCTCTTAATTCTGATTCATGGTCAGATGACGGAACAACTCCTGAGCTGGTACTCCCTCTCCAAACTTCCACACCATACTGGAGGGAGAACATTTGACCATTTTCATACCACATCACACCTCCATCTCTTGAGCTAATGTAGCTTTTGTGGTGCTGTATTAAGAAAGAAGGAAAAAAACTACACAACAGGACATATCGTTATTTTCTGTGTTCCAAGTGGTAAGTATAAATGATACGACGTCCACTCCGAAGATATGCGGGAAAATTGAATTTCTATTCAGAATAAGGCCACGCAGAACCATGCAAAATAGACCTTATTGCAATCATATCATGCATGGACGCCTGCTAAGGAAGTTCGTCCAGCCATCGGCGATGGAACCGTTAACCAGCCTCATCACCATTATACTACTGCCAGGGGAAACAAGAACATACTTAATTATACGCCAATATCTTATCTTCGTATTCGAGGTCCCTTTCTGGAGAACCCCATCCCAAATGGGAAGAATGAAAGCCAGGTATTTTTTGTTGAAGTCCTACAAAAAGAACACAAAATTTTATGTCCTACTTGTGGGGAAGGAATGACTCAAAATAAAATACCCAGATGTCTTACCATTTCTTTTGCATACCGTTTGAAACCCTTTTTATCAAAAAATATTACAGTTTATTGAGTTAGGTAAATTGTTTGATTTTGAATTTCTGATTGGTCGAAAAGGGTTTCAAGGAGAAGAGATACGACGAATATTTGAGCGAAAAAAACATTTGCTATGGTTGAAGTCTCACCATAGGTCATTTATAAGTTATACATAATTCAGGAAGTTAAAGCTTCTTATACATGATAACTTGTCAAATCTCTTACCTTCGTTCTAAAAATATAATCCAAATTTACTTATTTGATAGATCTTTCTTTTCAGATATTGAGTGTATATGTTCGATTTAAAGCGTATTGTTCAATTTCATGTTTTCCAACTGTTCAAAATGTATATTAACAGTTTTCTTGTTGAAAAATAATAAAAATTTACAAAATCTTGCAAAAATCGGTAAAGGAACCATAACCACATTTATGACATTTTAATTTTAATAAATGTTTAAATATTATCTTTCTTTTGATATTCATTATGACTAAATTTCCTTATCGTGTTATTTTCAGCTTTTCACGTTTTAACTTCCAGATTTTTGGTTTTAAAAAAAAAAACTTATTTTCCTTAATTTATTAGTACACTAACTAAAGCGTGCTATTTAAAACTTTAATTTTTAATATTTTAAAATTTTTAATATGTTTTATAATTCATAATTATAATTATTATGAAATCTTGTGTTCAGTTTTTCTCAAATTTACTTCAAAATGGCTCCTCTCGTATTTAGACAGAACTAAATAAAATTAAACCATTAATTGACAATAAAATTCTGAAAATATTAAAATGCTGTATTGTCATCGTGAAAGCACAACTGTACAGAATTTCAGCACATCAGAAAATGAATTAATACCGATTACAAAATTCTGTGTCCACAAAAATAAAAATTTATAATCATGAAACAAGTGAAGATAAATAGAAATATGTAAAAATACCTAGGAAATACAAATGCCTGCTAGAATTTAACCACGAGTCATTCGCTTAATTGAAGGCATTTATGTAAAATGGGAAGCATCGACTGTTTCATTTACTGCAACTGAAGATATTAAATATGTAAATTATCTCGATTAAATTTTTTACATTAAATTTTATAAACAGTGATTTCATAATGGCACTGTGACCTCTACATGCCAATGTCATTCTGTTGTCATTTTACTCCTCGCTGTCTCGCCTCTTCATTGGATGAGTGAGTGATAAAGCTACTTATAATTGGCTGCGACTAAAGGACGCCTTCTCTTGATTGATTGGCCAAGAAACTCTATTGGATATGTTCTGGGATTTGTTTATTATGGTAATAAAAGTAAAGAACGTGGTATCGGAGGTTTTCTTGAGTTATGGATGAAACCCAGCATACAATTTTATATATTCAACGAGCATGAATAGCTGAAGGTTAATTTAGATGAAAGTCTCATCTAAATAATAATAATAAAGATGTCTTTTAGAAACTAACTTCCATCAGTGTACTTATAAGTAGAAAATAATTGTTTTTATCAAAAATCTGGGTGTTAACAGAAACGTAATATCGAAAGTGAATTGGAGTTTTATCACGTTATTAATATATTTTCACTTTTAATGAATTTTTAGGAATTTTCTGTCTTAACAAATTATGTGTGGCTTAATTTTCTCATCGTATTGTCTTCAGCGTCTCGTGCTTTTACGTTTTTGTTTTGACTCCTAGGTTTTTGATAAAGAAAATTATTTCCTACTTTTAAAAAACACTACTAAAACTGCGGATTCTAAAAACAATTTCATTTTTATCTTCTAACTTTTAGTTGTTAATGTATTTTATAATTTATTATGTAAACATCATGGAATCTTGTTATCATTCCTTTCTCTAATTTATCACCAGATGACTTGCGGAAAATAATTTAGTTAAAATTAATCGATTAATTGATAATTAAGTTCTGAAAATGTTCAAATATTGTTGTTTCATCTAGAATATACAACTGAAGAACTTCAGCCCAGTGAGTGTAAAATTGATTTCAAAATTCAATCTTTATTAACATGAGACAAGTCAAATTAAATAAGAGTGTACATGAATTTTGTCGGAAAGTATAAAAGTGATATCTAGTTTCATGAAATACAAATAATGAATATGAAGCTTTTCAGCTATTAATCCCGTTACAATAATACAAGGTTTTTTTCCTGTTTTCTTCGGCAAGTTGTAATTCTTTTGATGATTTATTAGAAAAAACATGCTCTTTTAATATCTATTAAAGACAGCAGATGCTAGCGCCAATTCTAATTTTTTTTTATGGATTTTCGCAACTATTCACATATCTTTCAGGACGAAAAATAAATTTTTATGCCCCTGAAAGAGCTTGACAGAAAAGGCTAATGCACGAAATTCTACTTAGTTTTGATGTATCTAAGACTTGTGTTTGCTTTAATTTGTTTTTTGTTGTACTTTGTTTTGAACCGTCCATAAATGTGTTTAAAAATAAATATATATAGATTTTTGAAAGTTTTTCAATTTAAACTTATACAAAGAGTGTAAGATAATTATACTTCTTAATGATTCCAGATATTTCGTGCAATGAAAATATATTCCTATTCGTCATGTATGTTTATTATTCTACCAACAATTTATTTAAGCAGTAGATCTCATTTTACAAAATTAAATGCAGTATACGACGAGTTTCTATCACAAATAAAATCGTCATTTTCTTAGTAAATCTATTTGTGTAGAGATATGATTTACATGTTTAAATATTTTAAGGTTTAAAATTTGTCACAAGAGATGCATTTCAAAGATGCATGATATTCGAATTCAACATTATTAAGTCGTGGTGTCTAGTTTTGAAACTAAATCTGCAATAAAATTCAACTTAAACGGGACCCATTTCCATTTCAAAATTTCATTTACCGGAAAAATTCTGTCCAGTATGAATCTATATACGTTGTCCTCGGATTTTTTGTGTTTTGTCCTACGATTCAAAAATTAAATTTACTTAGTCGTAATCCAAGTATAGCAGTGACAGAAATATAAAATCCGCATTCTGCACTCATTATTAGCTACTCCCTGAAAAAACCAAATAGTTAACTTTGAATGTCTGATGAAAAGATATTATTTTGAATTATTCATGTCATACCAATAAAATTTCTACACTGCACAAATTTCTAGAACCAGAAATTATAAACCACTTCACATATTTATTACTTTATAAAATTTTTACAACTCATGAACTAAAAAGGTACGACAAAAACCAGCGAAAGTATTATCCCCTTCACTTTTTTCTATACTTTGGACCTCTTCACTTTGACCATCTTAGTCCAAAATTTGATAGAGATTTATAATTTTAATATCAGGACCACACATCAAATTTTTAATTTTTGTAGCTTGTTGCGTTTTTGAGTTACCGCGTTCACATGGATAAACAGACCGTCAGACAGTCAACAAGTGAAAAGATTTAGTATGAAATTTCATACAAATCTATAAATCTGACGATAAAATCATGTGTCAAATTTCATCCATCTAGCGCTTTCTCACACGGACACAGAAAATTCCCTTTGGTGGATTGCGTCAGAAGCATAATATCATTCTACAATTATGGTATGAAGAACACATTTCAGATTTCATTCATATAGATTTATAAACGTAGTGATGAAACCATTTGCCGAATTTTAATAATCCAGCTCATTATGCTTATGAGTGCTTGTGTTCACGACTGCACTCAGACGGATAGATAAATAGATTTCCATTCGATGAGTTTTGTTCAAATTTTGACAGAAATCTACAATTTTGGGGTCATATATTAAATTTCAACTTTTTATCTCGTTGCTTTATGGCGTTCCAAAAAGACAGACATCATTCCAAAGATGGTATTTTCGGACTCAAAGTGGTCTGAGACGTGGAGATTCATCAAAATCTCGAGGTCGAATCTTTGAACTCTTATAATCCTTCCTCTGTCTAAACTTCGTATACGAGAAAGTAAGAAGGGATAATTTAAAGGCATATCGATCCTTGAGGAGCAACATCATATTGGCACTTAAAACACGAGTGTTCTAATCCTCAATCAAGTCTTCCAAAAGAAGCAACATTGTTCGTTTTACTTAGTTACTTAAGGTTCCACTAATGAAACTCTATAGTATACATATACTACAGCATATTAAGAAAGCGCCCCCTTTCGAAGCAAGCCTTCTTAGCAAATAAGGGGATTTGTTTTGTTTGACACCGATTGGATTTTTAATTACTTACTAATTTTATTGAAAAATACTTATGACCATTCATTAAACTCCACCCACTTCGAAACTCTTGAGGCTAAAGCGTTTGCGAAGTGTTCTCGCATCGAGTCTGTCTCGTTTTCCCCCTCGCTTGCACTTGACGCTGTCATATACAGAATCTAAGAAAACTCTTCATTTTAGGATCAGAATTGATGCGCACGCAATCGTGCTTGTGCCACTCTTTATAGAAGACTGAAAAATGTAGGTGTAGAGAACATATTCCTTTTAATAGAAGGGGATGTTTTAAAAGTTTAAAAATGAGAAGGGCGGAGTTGAAAAATGTCTGCCGACACATTATTAATACTTCAAATTTGGGTGATTTTGAACTTTTCACATATTTGCGTTTTTGAGTAGTCACGTATAGAGACAGACAGTCAGATAAGCACTCTTGACCCCGAACTCAGAACCTTAGGTTATCTGTCAGTTGATTGAACAAGTTTAGACAGACAAACAGACTTAAACGACAGAGCCTTACTCTCCCTGTCAGTAGATTGGACAAGGGTAGGAAGGAAGTTCTAAAACATATCTCGAGGTCAAATATTTTGACGATTACAATACTTTCTTTTTTCCGTTAACGAGAAAAGAAACCAGACGTGTATATAAATATATCATCAACACATAAAAGAAACCAAAGTACAGACAAAAGGAAGACAAAGGAAATTGAAAAATATCATGGCTAGCTTCTCATTAGGAACCTATGATACTAATCAGTGCTTTTTTCTACTAGACGACGTACGAAAAATCGTAATAGCCATAATATTTTTTAATTTATCAAGTTTTTTTGTCTTCGTTTTGTTTGTCCTTTTGTTTCTTGTATGTATTGATGTATTGCTTTTTTTTATTGAAGCAGCTTTTGCGCGAATGAAGAAATAGCTTTCTTTAATTAATATAATTTTTCTTGTATTTACGTACTTATTTAATTTTCGAATTTTCAAATTTTTTGTTGATGTTGTTTATATTAAAATTTTGCTTTAAATTCTAATATATATTTTAAAGTCTTAATGCATTCCAAAATCACTTTTCTTAAACTCCAGTTTCGTTCTATTTCCTGCGCTGGAGGTTTATTAAATCTCTCGCTTGGCATATTTATTACTAAAAGAATATTTTAATCGTTTCCACGAGCACATATAAATTGCGAATTCGGCGTCCTTTTGGCGCTAGACTTTGCCCTAAAACACTTACGTAATTTACTAAAAATAGCTATTATCCCCTTCACTTTGATCACGTGTCTATATGTTAAACCCCTACCTAAGAAAATGCAGGGGTTTTCTGTTCTCTTTTGGCTTGAAACCTTAAACTAAGATGCACGTATGTCCTCCACTCTCCTTAAAAATGTCTTAAATATTTGTATAATAAAAGAAAATTAGTTAGTAACTCTGCTCGTTAATGACTACAACCACGAAAACATTTTAATAGTCGGCAGGATTGTACTGCACGGATAAAAAAATTCTTAAAAATGTAAAAATTAAAAACGAAACGAAGTGAGAGTGATGGAATAACAAAAAATGGCTGACCAAAATAGCTGCAAATTTATCAGAACTTCTAATAGTTGCCTCCTGAAAAACCAACACCGGATTCTTTGTACTTTTCCTGATGTCTCGTCCCTGATGTCCTGAAATCCAGCTGCCAGCAAGGAAATTCCTTATGCAGCTTCAACTCCACTCCACATCTACAATGCTTTTAAAAAGTGTCAACGAAAAGGTGGTCCTCACCATCGTGTTTATTATCTGCTTCAGGAAAAATGTGATTTAATTCTCAAAATTCTAAAGGAATAACCATATTGTGCTTCAAATCTTCATTTCGTTTTACGGCCCTGTTTCGGTTTTCTTCAAGAAGGAAAAAATAAGTGTGATTCAACGTTAAATTTCGAAGTGCACGAATAAATAGCAAAAAGCATTTTATCTTCAAACAATGTACTCTCTGCTGCAGAAGAAAAAAAATTCATTTGGTTTTATTATGTATTGATTTTCAGTTATGTTTGAAAAATATGATTCAGTAACTTTTGAAAAGTATGATTAATTAAGTATTGGTTTATATTTTGTGATTGATACGAAATTACATTTGAAAAAATGTTTAAGTAGTTTTGATTTGAAACTAATGTTGCAGTTTCCATACTAAATTTTGAAATTTAAGGTATATTCATGTTGAATATAAGATATTTTACAAAGAAATATTAATTTTAAAAGTTTGGTTTTATTATGTTTCTAATCATATGTTTCATTTGATATAATAATTTTTGACATTAATTTAAAAAGTGAAATTATTCTTGTTTTGGTTTTGAAATTTATTTTGCTAATATCAGTGCTATAATAAATGTGGAGGTATAAGAGGTTTTATAAAGAATAAGAAATATTCACTTAAAAATTTTGAGTATTATTTTGCAAAGTTTAAGTTACAAATTTGATTCATTCAAAAATTTGATTTATTTATAAATAGTTTGTTTTTGTGCATCTCTTATATTTTGAAGTGAAACCCCATGCTAATCTGAAAATAACATCTTTCGATCATTTAAAAAAATTGCCTTAAATGTTTATAAAGTAAACTTAGTTTAAAATACTCTAAATTTTATAATTCACATAAATTTTAATTGCTTCATAAATTAATTTTGTTTAAAATAAGGTTTAAATGTGTTATTGGAGTATGGCAAATAATTTATAATACATGATTTAAAAGAAAAGTAAATAAAACAAATTTTACTATACTCAGAAAAATAAATAATGAACAAAGAAAAAATGAATAATAACGCAAACTCCCTCCATTCTGAGGTCTTGGGAAATCAGTTTTTGTACTCTTTCGACTGCTAGAACAGTTTGTCAGTGAGTTGTGTTATTAATAAACCAAAAGAGCTTTCTCAGGAGATTTTGCGATGTGGATTAGCACAGAGTTTGACCATCAGAACCAAAAATGCTCATCTCTGCAGGCTATAATGTCCCATCGTATCTTTCTTCCTAAACAGAAAATTCTTCACTTTATAAAAAATAAATTAAGTCATAATCTTTAATTGCCATACTACCATCACGACACTTATGAACTTATAAATTTCCTGATTTCTGAAAAAGAAAAAAAATTGAAACAATTTATAATTTAGAATTATATATCAATGTTTTTTATTTGCTTACATTTAAAGTTTTTACAGGTACCAAGAATCTTCAAGAACTTTTACAGGAAGTATAAGAGTTTACATTTGTTCATACTGCTGTTGTTATGAAGTACATTAGAAATTATTTTCATGTTTATGATAAAGTGAAGGGAAAATTTTATAACAATTCTATTTTAAATATTAATTTCCTATTTGGGCATCTCTGTAAGATACGGGTGTGTGTCAAGGGCCCTGGCACACACACGCGTCTTGCGGAGAGGGGAAATTTTAGTAATTTCACTTAATTTTGTTTTAAATTCTAATATTATATATTTTAAAGTCTTAATGCATTCCAAAGTCACTTTTCTTAAACTCCAGTTTCGTTTTATTTCCCACGCTGAGGGTATATTAAATCTCTCGTTTGGCATATTTATTACCAAAAGAATAATTTAATCGTTTCCACGCGCACATATAAATCGCGAATTCGGCGTCCTTTTGGCGCTAGACTTTACCCTAAAACACTTACGTAATTTACTAAAAATAGCTATTATTCCCTTCACTTTGATCACGTGTCTATATGTTAAACCCCTACCTGAAGAAATGAAGGGGTTTTCTGTTCTCTTTTGGCTTATATATATATATACATATATATACCTCAGCCAAACACCTAATTTAATTGTTGAATACTCCATATACTTGGATTGCCTTTTTTCAATAGTTTTGATAGCAACAGAGTCCGTTTACATGTTAACATCTAAATGTTTAAACTTACCTTTTGCTCTAAGTATCTATAGTATTTTCAATTTTTTAGATTTTATTTTAGATTTGCTTATTTTGTTTAATTAATGAATTTTTAGTTTATGGATTGCATTTTGATATATCTTGTATACTTTATTTTTGTATGCATAAATATATATATATATATAGCTTTGTTGGTTATGAGGTTGGGTTTCATATGTTTTATTTCAAATTGACCTGATCTTTTCATTATTTTTATTATTTTTATTTTTATTTCTATTTCTACTTTTTCAATTGGACTCTTATCTCTTAGCTCTGTTTCCTTATTTCAAATTATGGTTTTGTTCGGTGTTCCAGGGAAACAAACTCTCTTTTTAGCATTATTGCTAGAGTTTGTGATTAGAAAACACCGAATTCATTGATATATACGCCCGTTCGGAATTTCTCTCGCTGGCGACGCGTCCCGGACGTTGGCGATCTGTTCCCTTTTCTGTTGTTTTGGTTTTCATTTATGACATGGTTTTGTTTTCTTTGGTTAATATATATATATATATATATATATATATATATATACTGGCAGTACTAGCACGGCTTTGTACGTGATATAATGACTTCAACAAAACAACAAAATAAAAAAAGCTCATAATGACATAAAATAAAATTTTAAAAGAGAAATCGAAACAAATTTATATGTATAATTATTGATTTCGCCCGTTTATTTTTCTTGTCAGCAATGGCACTAAGTGAAGATAAGTTTTAAAAAAAACCAATGAAATTATAAAGTTAGTGCAAAGGATGTTATTAGAATTTAAACTGAGTAAAAAAAATATAGATTCTTGGAAAAACCAATTGGTTTGCCCGCTAAAATGGACTAATAATTCAGTTATGCTGACACAATAAAATCTTCGGATTCTTTTTCAAATAGTTAATAGTCGATTTTGAATTAAAGCCATCCAACGAAATGAATTAAAATTGAAGTTACATTACCAAATAAACCATAATCTATGAAAAAAAAATTTATGATTTATAAAAATGATTCATATAAACCACATAAAATGTTAAATGAAAGCCGAATGAAATTTTGAATGATTTCAAATGGACCAATACACCTGAAAAGATAAAGACAAACATAATTTATTTGATATTCGTCTATAGATTTTATGGACAGTGTACACCCGCCCAAGAGCATCGCTCGATCTTATTTCACCTTTTTATAGTACAATCTACCCTTGTTTTCGACGTCGCCATGTATTGTTTCCATTGTTCCAAGTGTCGCTGGATCTTATTTCTGCTTGTTCTAGTACAACCTGCCCTTATTTTCGACATTGTCATGTCTTGTTTCCATTGTTCCAAGGGTAGTACATCGGTACTTCATTGTGCAATAGGGTGCGTGCAAACTCATCTTGGGTGCAAAGTCTGAAGAAAGATATAAGTGTTGTTTACTCAGGTGCTTGGGCACGTTGAGCAACATTTTCTGTCTTGAAGTAGACTCTCTGACCATTTTCAAGGTGGACGCGTAGATGAATCACTGTGGGGTGACGCTCTTGAATCTTCTTCATTGCTGCTTATGATGATGTTGCTCCATTTGATACTGGTGGATTTCATTTAGATTATTTTCTCCACTGGCGAGTTCAAACACAGCCATGTCGAATCCTTTGTTTACAGACTTACTTGATAGACTTCACAGAATTGCAATACTCTACCCCAGATAGCAATTTTAGTTTGCAGCAAAGTTGCAGCAATCTTGCTCTGCAAGCTTGCAACAAATTTGACATGACAAGAGTGCAAGCTTGAAACAAATTTGCAGCAAGTTAACGCAAGCTTCGAAGTCACCACGCGCCAAATTTGTCACGTCAAACTATAGCAAAAACAGAGTACGAACACAACCTCGGATTAGAACTCGCGACCTACCGCTTCCTAACCTGACGCTCTAACCACTCGGCCAGCTAAACTCTGAGAGGTGAAGATATATTTCGCTAATACATCGTTCGATTCGATTAGTATACGATTTATTTTAAACTGTTTTCTTGATTTCATTAATTTTTTAAATTTTGAGTTGAGAATATGATTTGAAATCAAAGAGAGAGCGAATTTCGCTAACAACTACGTTTTGCTAGTAGAATAAATTATGAAATTAGAGTTCAAAAATAATTACTTTAAAATGGCACAAAATGTATAAGTTATTATTTTTCAACAAACAATGACTGTTTTTTAGATTTAATTTTGTTTATAAACGTTAAAATTTCAACATTAAGGAAAAGGCGATAAAGTTTTCTTTAAAGTGCGAGTTCTAGTAAAAAGATGGAAAATGTTTCAAAATTTATTTTATAAAGAAGTTAGTTTTTTCACAAATTATCATTGATTTATTTAAATAATAAAAAGAAAGACGGCCTAGGAGATGCTATTAAAAATCGTATGTTTTTTTTAAAACAGAGAAAGATATTTCTCTGTTTTAGTGTTAGTGTGCTATCATCTTTGCAGCAAATTTGTTTTGAAATCGTGCTGTGAACTTGTCATGACAAATTCACAGCAAACTTGCATTGCAAGGAGGGGTGGCGCTAGTTGTCTATTTTCGCCGTGGCAAACTTGTGGCAATCTTGTTTTGCAAGCGAGGGTGGCGATTCTGCCTGGTTAATTTGCAGCAGTTTCGCTACAACATCGACGCGTCAAATTTTCCATGACAAGATAATATCAAGTAAAAATCAAACTTGTACTGCAAATGTAAGTGCTATCTGGGACGTTGATATGAGCATTGAAATTTTTGCTAACAGAGGGCAGTACAGTACAATCCAAGTCTTGTCCACAGACACTTCTAATCCTCGAAAACTGATGTTTACAGCAAATCCCCCATCTTGTGAATACCTACGACGTGTGGATGTCCGTCCTGTCCTGTTAGTGTTTCTTTCGAAAAAATTGCGCGGGTATCGCTTTGTGCAAATTCCATCCTTCATACATGGAAAGCGTGGATTTATGCTTCCGCATGGGCCGTGTACCATCTGCTTTGTTACAATGCAAAAAAGATCATAGTCTTATTGTGGATTATTGATTTCTGCGCTAATAAAGCCATCCACTCTTTGAACGTATAATGAGTCTTTTAGACAAATCAGAATGTGGGCATGAGGAAGTCTCACTTCTGCCACTCTATCGTATACATATGAATTCTTTGCCTTTGTGATACGATTTGTGAGTGTTTTTTGCTTTTGATGAAAGACTCTTACCAACAAATCATGACGATCCTGTGGGTTTTGCCCAACAAATAGTTCTTGCTGTATCTCCTTCCAGGTGACTATTTTTTAATTCAGTAAATTACGTTAGACGTTCAAAATAAACGTCATTAAAACGATAATTGTTTGTTCTATCTAATGGTGTATCGATTGCTTTTCTATGATCATTATTTCTCATGGATCGACCAAAGACGTGCGAAAAATCACCTAAAACAACACAAATCATTAAATAAAAGTTTTTCTAGATTAAATTTTAAAATTCGGGTTTCGCGATGCATTGAGTCACCATTACGACTACCTGTGTGCCAAATTCAAGGGCCTTTTCGTCTAAATATGGCACACACACACAAACATTGCCTTTCATAAGTATAGATTAATATACGTAATATCTCAGAGAACTTGGTTCAACAAAACAGATTCAACAAAAGTTTGGTGAAATAAAATATGAAAACAAAATGTAATAGAAAATTAACTCAGCACAATGAAGGAGAAACACGCAATTAAATATTTGTTTAAACAATGAAAACGGTTTGAATTACGTTGCAACAATGAAAAGTATTGATGTAAATTATACCAAAAATATTTTTGATAATTGATTAAAATTAACGAAAATATTGTACGGAAACTTTTTCGTTAAAAAGAAAATTTTAGACGTTTAAAATAAACTTCATTACAAAGGAAATTGTTTGTTCTTTCTTATTGTGTATCTATTCTCTTGCTACGATTATTACAAAAAATGGGATGGAAAAATGAGTATGAAAAATCACCCCAAATGTCACAAAATATTAAATAAAAAATTGTCTAGATTGAATTTTAAAATTCGAGCTTCGAGGTGCATTGAGTCACCATTAGTACTGTTAATACTACCTATGTGTCAAATTTCAGGGCTGTAAGTTATATTACGTCAACACATCGCACACACACAAACATTGCCTTTTATATATATCTCTATATATATTTAAATAATTCGCTCATCGAAAGCTGAGCAACTAATTTTATTGTTCAAAACTCCAAATTTTTGGTTTGACTTTTTCAGTAGTTGTAAGAATAACATAGTTCATAGATATGTTCGAGTTTTCAATGTGCTCTTTGCATGTATTTAGCACTTTTATTTATAGGATCATAATTTAAAGTTTTTTTAATTAATAAATTTTTAGTTTTTGCATTGCATTTTTTATTTGTTTTGTTTATTTTGTTTTGAATGTTCAGATATAACATGTTATATAGTGGTTAATATTACTATATATATATATAATGATTTCGTGGTTGTAGTCAGTAAAAAGCCGAGTTATATTCTAATTATCTTTATTATCCAAATATTTAAGTCATTTTATGAGAGTGGCGGACATACGTGCATCTTAGTTGAAGTTTCAAGTAAAACACCGAGCAGAAAATCCTTGCATACTCTCAGATAAGGGAATAACATGTAGACATGTGATCGAAGTGAAGGGAATAATAGCTATTCTTAGTAAATTACGTCAGTGTTTTAGGGAAAAGTATGGCGGCACTAAGTCGCTGATTTCACAATTTGTGTAGGCGCGTGGAAGCGATTAAAATATTCTTTTAGTAATAAATATGCCAAACGAGAGATTTAATATACCTCCAGAGCGGGAAATAAAGCGAAACTGGAGTTTAAGAAGAGCGATTTTGGAATACATTAATATAGTAATAAAATTTTAAAATATATAATATTAGATTTTAAAGTAAAATTAAGTGATATTATTGCAATTTTCTCCCTCCATAAGACGCGTGTGTGCTCCAGGGCCCTTGACACACACCCACATCTTACAAGGTTGCCCAAGTTGGAAATTAAAATTTAAATAGAATTGTTATAGAATTTTCCCTTCACTTTATCATAAACATGAAAATAATCTCCAATAAGGAGACAATAAATGTGTAAGAATAGATATATAAAACAATAATTATGTGTATGAAATCATTTACGTAAAACAAAAATAATACTTTAAATACAAAATTCTTGTAAAATAGATCTTCAGATGGCACAGTTCTTTAATATTGATGGCACAGTTGGGAAGATCTAGACTACAGTAAATAGGAATGTTGAATACACTGATCTATCAAAAGTTCACAACTTTCAAGATATCAATATAGTACGATTGACCACTAAAATAGGAATATCAACAAATAAGATTCAAAATATTGTTATATTACAAAACATGAACAATGAAACAAATTATATAAAAAGTGTGAGTTTGTTTGTGTATTTTTGTATAAAAATTTTTGGATTGTATTGTCTTTCAGTACTTGAAACTTAGTGACTTTGGGTTTATAGAGTCCCATTCAGCCAAAAAGGGCAGAGGTAATAATCCAATTCTCTCCCTACTTCCATCCAGGAGCCCTCACTTCTTCATAGGTGAAAACAGAGTGCGCAGGATGAAACCAGGAAGAAAAGTGAACTGAGTTGGGAGGTTGACCCTGTCTCGCAAATCATAAAACTATTTGTTCAATTTCTTATTGTGAAAATATTTCACAACAACATTGAGGAAAAAAACATTTAGATTGGAAACGGCGGGTCAACCTGACAAAGGGAAGCAAAAAGATGGTTTTTTTTCTATGTGTAGAGATACTTTTTATTCTTGACTCAGTTTTAATTCTTCAGGGGGATAATAATTTTAATTCTTCAGTATGGATTATGAACTTTTTACCATGTGAACAATAATAAAACTTATCAAGGGCATCTACTATAGCCAAACATTCCAGTTCCGTGATGCAATAACTACGTAAAGTTCTAGAATGATATTACACCGGATGAAGATTACCAGAACTATCAGGCTGTTTCAAAATTGCCCCAATTGCCACTTGAGAAGCATCACAGAACACATGAAGAGGTTATTTAGAGTCATACAATTGTAATACCGGTTTAGTCACTAATTTATATTTTAGCAATTCTAAAGCTTTTTGGCATTCTACAGTCCAATGCCATTGTTTGTCCTTCTTTAAAAGTTGATTTAAAGGCTCTCTAATTTTAGCCTATGAATCAATGAATTTGTTATAAAAGTTTACTGAACCAAGAAAACCCTGAAGTTGCTTAACATTTTTTGGAGGTTGCAATTTTTTAATACTTTCAATATTATGATTATCAAGAGTAATGCAATCCTCATTAATTTCATAGCCAAGAAAGTTAATTTTATCTTTAGCGAAAACACATTTTGAAAACTATAGTTTGATATTTTCTTGTTCACAAATTTTAAATATTTGTTATAAATGAGCATAGTGTTCCTCTAAAGAGTTTGAGAAAATCACTATGTCATCAAAATAATGACATGCAAAAGTTGAGCATTTATGTTTGCTTAAAATTCTACGGATGGTACGATTAAATATTGCAGGGGCATTCCGAAAACCCAAAGGGAGAACTTGAAATTCATATAAACCTTCACTTGTAACAAAAGCTAATTTTTCTTTATCTTTTTCATGAAGGGGAATATTCCAATAACCTGATGCAAGATCATAAGTTAAAAATATTTTAGCATTAGTTAATTTATCTAACAGTGTATCAATTCGTGGTAAAGGTCCAGCATCAGTTTTACAAATAGCATTTAATTTTCGATAATCAATGCACAACCTAGTTTTTTTCATTTCATCTCTCTTATAAGCCAACGTGACAGGAGAGGAGTAACAACTATTAGATTCTTTAATTAAACCTGCAGCCAATAAATTCTTTATTTGTTTATTTATTTCAACTTCTTCAGTAGCTGAAGTTCTGTATGCTCTCTGGGAAACTGGCAAGTCTGATGTCAAATTTATTCTAGTGGGTTCTATTCCAATTTTCCCTACATCATATTTATTTTTAGAGAAGACATGAGAATATTCTTACATAAGGGATAAGATTGGAGGGGATAGTTGTTTAACAATCAAAGGTGGAAAAATTTCCTCTGAGGTATTAACTATGCCATCCTGATTACCCACTTTGTTAATTGTATTTTCTTGCATATGTAAAGACATTTGATTATTTATTTTTGTAAGTTGATTTATAATATATTTTCCATTTTGTAATATTTGATTTTCATCACAATCAATAACAAGTTTATATAGACAACAATCTGACAGTCCCAAAATTATATATGGTAAATGATTTTCAATGATGTACATCATTATTCTTTTATTGGTAAATAAAAGTGGTATTTGGTTTTGGTATTTGGTCAATTTGTAAATAAACGTCATATATTTGGGTAAGTTGAAAGTTGCCATGGGCTTGATTTACTCTGACAGGCCTAGTATGTTGTCTCGGTATATTAAGTTTATTGACTATATCTGCAGATATGAGAGAAAGAGTGGATCCTGTATCAATAACAATGTTAACATTATCAAGTACAGTATGCGACATAGGTAAATGTACCAAGTTTGAAGGATTTTGTAAAGTTGAAATGTGTCTGGACACTAATAATTGTCAATGAACTGGGCCAGAGTCCTCAGTTGAAGGGTTTTGTCTGTCATTAGCAGTGTTTTCACTGCCATTTGTTACTTGTGATGAAATAACAGAGTTTCCTGTGCACTGGGAAACAGAGTTATTTGTTATGGGCAAGCCACAAGTAAACTGTGGTTGTCTCAAAGGGCACAATTGAGTCCAATGGTATGCTTTAGGAATACCTTGTCTGTTGCAAATTCTGCATGGAGAAGAAAGTAACCTATTTTGAAAATCAGCATTATGATTTGGTCTAAATCCTTGATTCACAAAAGTGTTAGAATGAGTATTAGCAAAATTATTTGGACGCGACCTCGAGAAACTTTGAAAATTTGGCCTAAAAAAAGAATTTTGTGGTCGACGTACAAATGTTGGTTGTCTAGGACTAAAGTTTGGTCTAGTTCTCAGTAGCGGTTCATTATTTCCGACTGCGTTTTGCTCAGTAGATTCCTGAATTTTGAAAAGTTTCGTGGCTAACGTGAGCCATTCTGTAAGTGTATTAGGGGGTTGGAATGTCATTAACTATTGGTATTTTCCATGGGTACATCAGTATTAGAACTACTATTTACCGTTTCTTTATTTTTATCATTAGGGTTAGGCATTTTCAGTCCTGATCTAAGAATCATTCAAATAAAATAAATCTTAACATAACTTTAATTTCTAAACACAATAAAATATCTTATATTTGCATAAATTTCTAAACACAATAAAATATCTTAGATTTATATACTTTTCTAAACAAAATAAAATATCTTAGTTTGTTATACTGACGTCAGTTTTCAAAAATTATCGATAAGAAAAATTTTTAGTTTCAAATCAAAACTACTTTAAAATTTTTTCAAATGTAATTTCATATCAATCACAAAATATAAATCAATACTTAATTAATCGCACTTTTGAAAAAGTATTGAATCATCTTTTCAAACTAAGCACAACTGAAAATCAATACATAAAAACACCAAATGAAATTTTTTTTGCAAATAAAAAACTTAAAATGAATTAATAATCAAAAGTAAATAATTAAACAATTAGCGATTAAAAGTTATATTTTTTGGTGCACCACGTCGAGGAATTTTAGAATAGATTTGTAGATTTTATTTGAATCAGCTGCAGTTTTTTGAAACCGATAATAGAGGCAAACTGAAATTATGCAAATCTTGGCGAAATTAATACATTATTTTTTATCACTTATTGCGCCTTTTTTTTCCATTTGAAGACAGATGCACTTGTACACAAAACTTTCCTTGATATTATAACACCAATGAATTGCTTTTTTTCTGTAGCCGAGAGCATACTGGGTGAAGATAAAATGATTTTTGTAGAAGGGATAATTTTTTTCGATGAATTCTTGACGCACAAACACTTTTTGCCGAACGCTGACCATCGAAAATTCGTGTTGAACCGAAAACGCTCAGGCTTCACTTTAACTCTAGACAGGCGATAAATTTGGCATATTCGTCTAGAGTAGAGAATATCGATGACCGCTAAATACATTGTGTATAATAGATGTGGCGGAGGATTTGACGTTGCATTACGGAATTTTACTGCTGGCAGCTGGATTTCAGGACATCAGGAAAAGTACAAAGAATCAGGTGTTGATTTTTTAGGAGACAGTTGGTAGAAGCTCCGATAATTTGCAGCTATTCGGTCAGCCATTTTCTGTTGTTCCCGTCACTCTCCATTACGCTGTTTCGTTTTCAATTCTTACATATTTAGGAATTTTTCCGTGCAGAACAATCATCCTGCCGACTATTAAAATGATTTCGTGACTGTAGTCAGTAAAAAGCCGAGTTATATTCTAATTTTCTTTATTATCCAAATATTTAAATCATTTTTATGAGCGTGGCGGACATACGGGCATCATCTGGCGACATCTTAGTTGAAGTTTCAAGTAAAAAAGCGAGCAGAAAATCCCTGCATACTCTCAGATAAGGGAATAACATGTAGACATGTGATCAAAGTGAAGGGAATAATAGCTATTCTTAATAAATTACGTAAGCGTTTTAGGAAAAAGTATGGCGGCACTAAGTCGCTGATTTCGCGATTTGTGTAGGCGCGTGGAAGTAATTAGAATATTCTTTTAGTAATAAATATGCCAAAACGCGAGATTTAATATACCTCCAGCGCGGGAAATAAAACGAAACTGGAGTTTAAGGAAAGCGATTTTGGAATACATTAATATAGTACTAAGATTTGAAAATATATAATATTAGAATTTAAAGTAAAATTAAGTGGGATTATTGCATATATACATTGACGAGCCAAAACATTATGACCATCTCCACATTTTTCAATGAACTCGTCTGGATGACGTGGAGGGCACGTGGTTAAGTGAGAATGGTATATAACTGCTGCTGTAGAATGTAAGTAATCATTCTTGCATTTACTTTTGCGAGTGATGGGAAAGGCTGCTGATATAAGCGAATTTGATAGAAGGCAGATCGTAATGGCCCGAAGACTCGGAACGAGTATCACCGAAACTGCACGACTGGTACGTTGTTCACGATCTGACTTCGTTAGTATTCATGCAAAGTGGATAAATGACGGTGATACCAGCCGTAGACGCCAAGGTATTAGTCGTCCACGTGTCATCAAAGAAAAACGACGTCGGAGACTGTCCCGCTTGGTAAAGCAAAATAGACGCCAGACAGTGGCTCAGCTGACAGCCCAATATAATGCAGGTCCAAGCTTAAGTGTTTCGGATCACACAGTTCAGCGGACACTGTTGGATATGGGACTGTGCAGCAGACGTCTCATTCGTGTGCCTCTGTTGAGCAAGCGTCATCGTCAACTATGCCTAGAGTGGGCCCGGGAACATCGAGACTGGACCATGAATGAGTGGAAGAGTTGCCTGGTCGGATGAATCCCGATTTCTCATCCATCATGTCGATGGTCGTTTCAGGGCACGCCGTCTGCCAGGCTAACAGTTGCTCCCCTCTTGTACAGCAGGTCATACAAAGGCTGGTGGTGGCGGTGTTATGGTTTGGGGGACGTTCTCATCGGCGGCTCTGGGACCCGTAGTTGTGGTAGAACAGACCATGAAAGCTTCGAACTATCGGAACATCACTGCGGATCAGTTGCACCCTTACATGGCGTTTGCCTTCAAAACTGGAAATGGAGTCTTCCAGCAGGACAACGCCCCATGTCACAAGGTTCGGATTTTGTTGGAGTAGTTCGAGGAGCATTCTGATGAATTCCACTTAATGGCCTCGTCATCTAACTCGCCGGATCTTAATCCGATGGAGCACATTTGGGATGTCATGGAGCGGCAGCTCAGAGCTCAAACACCACCATGTCCAAATATCTCGACTTTGCGTGACAGCTGCTTAGACATTTGGTGCAACCTGTCTCCAGTCATGTACCAAAAACTTGTGGCATCTATGCCCAGGAGAGTTGCAGCTGTTTTGAAGGTCAAAGGAGGCGCAACGCGTTATTTAGTAGGTGGTCATAATGTTTTGGCTCTTCAGTGTATATACTAATAATAAAAGACAGGGTGTGTGTGTGCCTGTCTGTGTGGTGGCGCTCTATAGGCCAGACAGCTGGACTTAGAGCTACAAAATTTGGCACAGACATACTTTGGAGGATGGGAATGAGCACATCGGAGCACTTTTTTAAAATTTTAATTAGAATTTTAATTAATTAAAAATTAAGCAAAATTTTGGCGTTTTCCTTAATAACTTCCAAACAGATTACAGAACAAAACTCATTTTTACACCATCTGAAAGAGCAAATAATTATCTTTTCAATTATATCAATTAAGTTGCCGTACAATTTTTCTCTCATTTTAATAGTCTTTTAAAAATATTTTTTGGCATAATTTACAACAATACTTTTCATTGTTGTAACGCAATTCAAACCGTTTTCAGTGTTTAAATAAATATTTAATTGCGTGTTTCTCTTTGATTTTTGAAATTTGATGTAATATCTTCATACATTTTGCTTTCATATTTTATTTCATCAAAATCTTTAAGAAATACGTAAACCAAGCTGTCTGAGATATTACCTACATTAAAAGATATATCCAATAAACTGAATGGTTATGGTTGCTATGTTTTCATTCTTTTTTCGGAAAGTTTTAATTCAGCTAACATATCACTGGCCATAAAATGTGCTCCGCCATTTTAATGTTGAAATCGAATGCATATTTTGAAAGAGAAATAAGAAAGTCAAGATGCCTGCAACGTGCAATTAGATGTTACATGGAATGGTCAGTTATTTGACTCTATTAGGGACATTTATGCAGAAAATGAACAGAACAGGTACAAGTCCATTCACTACCAGAATCTGAAGTTTAAAATTACGTTGTTAAAGTAGCCTTGAATATAAAATAAAACAAGATTCAATTGAAATCATATTTCCGGCGAACAAGCTGGTCGCCGAAGGCGGCTAGTATATATATATGTGATCAAAAGTATCCGGACATTTTCGGATTTACACATTTTTTCGAATTTCTTCAGAAAGGCTGAAGAAACTGCAATTGAACTTCGAACATGTAATGAATAGACATGAACTCACACTTTACAGTGAAGATTTGTTAAAGAGTACATTTAGGAGGCCGAAAATAATTTTCGACTCACCCTGTTTTACAGAAAGCTGATAATGATTTGAAACTTGCATCAATTTGTTATGCTTAAAATGCGCATTGATTACATGTGTTTTCATCAAAATACCACAAATATTCAATAAGATATAAAAGTTTCTTAAAAATATCCGAAATTTTTCCGCATGTTTTTTGCTTATAACTTTGCAGAGGTTTAAACCAAATTTTATGAAACTTACAGAATATTTAAAATATGTTAAAGAAGCATTGTATTAAAATTTGAAGTAAATACTTTGAATATTAGAGGAAATATGAGTATTTATAGTAAACAATTTTTTACTCAGCATGTGCGAGACTTTCTTACATAACTTCAAAGCTAGAAATATAGAGCAATTTATATAAAAATTCCAATAGAATATCATTAAGATTTAGAAAGATGTCGGCATTGCAGTAAGCAGAATTTCTTCTTCTCTCTAAAAGAAACAAAATGACGAGGGCTTTTCTACAAATTGATATTTTTAAACTTGAATTTTTGAATAATTTTATAGAATTTAATAACTATTGAATATAGTGAATACCCAAGCTTACTTATAGATAAAATGCATAAAGTAAATGCATTTAGACGATTATCTCGGATTTTTACTATCCGAAGATTCAAGTTTAAAAAATATCAATTTATGGAAAAACCCTCATCTTTTCGTTTCTCTTAGAGAGAGGCAGAAATTTTGCTCACTGATATGTCGATATCTTCCTAAGTATTAATGGTATTCAACTGGAATTTTTATATAAGTTGCCCTATATATCTGACTTTGAAGTCATGAGGAAAAATCACGCTACATCTCGCACATGCGCAGAAAAAAATATATTTACTACAAATACTCATATTTCCTCTAATATTCAAAGTATTTACATCAAATTTTAATATAATACTTCTCCAACATATTGTCAAATATTTTGTAAGTTTCATATAATTTAATTGAAACCTCTTCATGGTATAGGCAAAACACATTCGATGAAATTTCGGATTTTTAAAGAAAACCTTTTTATCTTCCAGAATATATGTGCTATTTTTACGAAAATGCATGTAAGCGATCAGCATATTATGCATAACCATTGTTGAAAGTTGCATATCAATATCAGCTTTCTGTGAAACGGGGTGAGCCGAAATTTCCTTTCGTCTTCAATTTCTGTTCGGACCCCTGAATGCCCTCGTGCCGAATCTTCGCTGTAAAAAGTGAGTTCAAGCCTATTCATTACATGGTCGAAGTTCAAAATTCATCGAGCCTTTCTGGAGAAATTCTAAAAAATGTGTAAATCCGAAAGTGTCCGGATACTTTTGATCATATATATATATATATATAACATCAAAGCGCAGCATAAGACAACATGCAGAAAAATTTCACGCGTTGTGACGTTTATCACATGATTATGGAGTCCCGTGAATTCATTCATTGCGTCATTTGTCATACGAATCAACGTTTGATAGTCAATATATTTACATTTATAATAGTTAGAAATTAAACTGAATTTCTAAAACTTTTACGTATGTGTTGGTTAACCATGTCCGTTACAAGAAAGATTTTCTAATGAATATATAAAGAAAAATCTCTAATTTTGTGAGTTAGAAATAATAGACATATACATACTCAAATAAGAAAATATTAAGTTATTTTTTTAAGCTAATTTAAAAATTTGGTCACAACATTTAATCGAACTTAAAGGCTTCGTTCTCTCAAAAGGACTGCAGTTCATTTACGGTAATTTAATTACTTTTTCAATTTTACTTTATATTTTATCTCTATTAATGCTCTCTCATGAAAGTTGACTTATAAATTAATATTCCTATTTGACTTATAAATTAATATTCCTATTCCTAAAGGCTATGATTTTTTTCATTTTGAAACAAAGTCTTGCCTAGTAAAATTTTTCCAGTTTGCACAACTTTTCCACAGAATAGCGGGTAAAATGTACGAACTTTCTTTTTTTATCTATCTAAACCTTCATATCAACCAGGTGGAAGTTTTGTTTAAAGTCTCAAGTTTTAAGCAATTTGATTTCTTTTTTTTTTAACTTTCGTTATTTGGCTTTTGAAATCGCATATTTCGTCTCTGAATTTTAAGGGACAAAAATGAAATTTTGTTTCATCATACAGAAGAGATTTTTATAAATGGAATAATTAATCAAGTACTCTCTTAAGAAGATATTTAAAAAGTCATGAAGTTCTCATTTCTTATGAAATCCCATTATTGAACTATTAATATTAAATTTAAGTTACAAGGCTGTCGGAAAGCCCGTAAAAACTTTAAAAATTCATTTGAAAAAATGGCCAAATAATGATACGGATGGGCAGTTTGCACTACAGTGGCATAACGAGGGTATGTACCACCCGGGGCATAATATGACTTTATCGCCACCATTTATCTTTGGTGACTTAGAATGTGTAAATGGCACTTGGGACATGGATTTGTTCCTTAGCCCTTTTATCATGTTTGGCTTTTAAAAGCGACATAAACAGGTCTATTCTGGTACCCTCGGTTGGGTTGGGAGACATCACTTTTCCGCCCATTAACGACAAGTGCGATTTTCATACCAGTTTTTCCAACCGGTTGGCATCTCGCTCGGTCGAAAAAAGGACTCCGATTTCTCGGCAGCTCTGTACCTGGCGTAAACACTATTCGCTAGCGATAAGTGTTGTTTCGATATCAGAACTTTTCAAATTTTCGTTTAAAATGGAGGCTGCTAAGACGTTAATTGTGTTTTGAAAGGGTTTATCGGGATAAATGTAATCCATTTGACCAATCTGAAGAAGAATTTATCAATTACTTCAGATTTTTTAAAAGGTAGTTAAATCTTTTATCGAATTTAAATAATTTAATCTAATAATTTAATACGACAATCTAAAGTAATTAAATCTTTAAAAGTAGTTAAATCTTTTACTACTCCATCAAGATAGTCAATAATGATATTTGATAATTATCTAAGATCAATTACATTTAAAGATTTATTACTTAATATTTTCTTATTAAATTAAATTAGGGTAACATTTTAACATTGAATGTGGAATGACTTTCCTCATTCCGTATATATATCATTACAATTTTTTTATTTGGGTTTTAATTCAAAGAAATTTGTCAAATATTTACAAAGTAATTGCAAAATCTGACAATAAAAGAATTTTTCTTGTTCCTTGATAAAGATGTAATTTTTTAATGTTGTGAAAACTTGCTGAATTTAATAACTTTTTTTCATGTTTTATTTTCTTATGTAATTGGAAAAATAAACAAATGGTTTGTAATATTAATTTATGATATTTATTCATGTTAAAATAATTGGCATGGAAAAAAGTTTATTACTTTTCCTCTCAGTAGAAAACAGGTAAAATTACATCAATACATTGAAAAAAAGACTGCAATTTATGTTCTATAAATGTATAATATTATTATAAATGTATATTTTGTAAAAGATAAATGGTTTAACCCCCCCTTAACAATGGACTTATGAAAGCAAGAAAGACGCATTATAATGCATCTTATAAGAGCAGAAGTTAAATCCTCCCACCTCTTACCCTTCATGTCTTTTGAAAAAATGCGATCAACTTTCTCACTTAAAGTTTGTGGATATTTTTCAAAATAATCCAACATAATTTCGAATCGGGAAGCAAATGTACGCTTCTCCATAGTTCCTTTGGCGATTCAAAACTCGAACTGACAAGGAGAGGGCATGACTTGGGAAATTCAATTCGTGATGAAACTTGGCATTTTAGTAGCATACCATTAGGGTGTTCACCCATTTATCTAAAAAAAGGGCAATGGCCAGTCAATTCGGAGGCCTCAAACTTTTTGCACAACTTATATACCAGCAACTCTTCACAAGCAACAAGTGCTCAGATAGTTTAGATGTCAGTGCTCTGGACTACTCTTCGCTAGGTCCGCAGTTCGGTCCTGGGTGCCGTTTTTTTATTTCTTTCAAAATTATTCCAAATTAAATTAAAATTAAAAAATATTTTAAATTAAAACTTTAATTATTTTTTTGTAGAAAATAACTTCATTTATATGATACTTGAGTTACAGATAAAATAATAATAAAAATAATATATAAATAGTAAAATAAAATTATAAATACATCTTTAATGGTGATAAATATTAACTATAATAAAAATTATCATTCTAAATTCATTGAAAGTTTTAAATTATTGCGTTTTATGTTCACAAATTCTTCGTTCTTATTTTATCTTGGAAACAGTAGAGAGAAGATGTGAATATATTGAATACGTATGCAGATGGTCCAATATTTTAATGATGTAAAAATAGCAGAGAGCAGCTGTTAATCTATTAAATTCGTAGGCAGATGGTCCGAAATTTCAATAATTGAAAAGGGACCATTGGGTAAATGTCTTTACTCATTACCGTATGAAATTAGTAGAATTAATTTATAAAATTTATGAGTGATGAAGCCTAAAATATATCTTTCATGTTGTGGGTAATTGTAGTTATGATTTATTAACTTTAAAGTTATATTTATCATTATTTTAGTACTTATAAAGTAAATCTACAAATAATTCAAGTATCATATGAATAAACAGTAATTTTATGTATAAAAAATTAATATTTTAATTAAAAATAGTTAAAAGTTTTTCATTTAATTTGTAATAATTTTGAAAAACTTAAAAATAATGTAAATCTTTCTAATCAAAGAGAGATCATTTTTAATGTGAGCGAAGTTTGTATTCCTACAAATCTAAAGGACCGTTGCTCTTGTGAAAAATAATCATTTATCAATTGTGCAAGGTGTCAAAATATTTTTTGTTTCCAGTGTTTTTATGATACTTATTATTCTGGTTTTTGTATATAATTTAATGTAGAAATATAAAGTTACTAGTACAAAATGAAAGATAAAATGGAAATTAATTAATAAATCTAGAATAAACTTCTAAAATTTATGAAAGATAATGCCTAAACAAGAATGTTTTATGATGTGAGTCATTAGAGATAAAATTTATCACCATTAAAGATGTACAGTAGGAACCCGGTAATCCGGCACATGGACGTCCGGATTAGCGGGATTTCCGGATTAGCGAGGTTTTTAAAAAAATAACCTAAAACACTTTTTTAAAAATTATATGTATAGGTACTATGGTATATTTGTATGAACTAACATTGTATGGATAAATTGAATGAACATGATATGTACATACATAACTACTACATATGCAAGTGAATGAACATAATCAGTGTCCAAAAAAGTCAGTGATTTTTGTTTGCGTGGCCGTTCCAATTTTTAATTTAAATGCGCGGTCTCTTAAACGTCTGAGGAGCATAATTTCGTGTGCTTCAAAATTTTGCTCTTCAGCCCATTGTAATGAAGTGCCGAGTTCCGCCCCAGCCTCAGAATGAGAAATTTTGATGGGGTTTGAAGGGGTGACGTCGTCATCATCTTCTGCTATTAACGCCCTAACAATTTCGTTGTCTGTTAAAATTTTATTTCGAGCCAAACTGTCGTCAGCCTCCGCAACCCACCGGAGGACTTCAGTATTAGACATCGGGTTCGTGTTTTGTAATTGGTTAATGATTGATGCAAGCTGAATTTCTTCAGTTTGCAATCTATTAATATAAAATGAAGCAAATTTTTCCACGACTTGTTGATCAGCAATGTAGACACAGATGCCCAACAGTTAGTAAGACTGAACACGACATCTTTTAAATTTATATTTGTCTGTGTTTTTTCTAAGTTTTCATTGTGCACATGAGCATTAAGAATCGTCGTAAGAAGCAACTTGCGATATCCCAGCTTGATATTTTGAATAACATTCTGATCCATGGGTTGGATCAGTGCAGTATTCGGGTTTGCATCATTCTCCATGGACCGTCCGGATTACCGAGGGTTCCGGATTAGCGCGTGTCCGGATTACCGGGGTTCTACTGTATTTATAATTATTTTACTGTTTATATATTATCATTTTATCTGTAATTCAAGTATCATATAAATAAAGTTATTTTCTGCATAAAAAATTAAAGTTTTAATTTAAAATATTTTTTAATTTTTAATTTAATTTGAAATAATTTTGAAAGAAATAAAAATAACGGCAGCCAGGTCCGAACTGCTGACCTAGCAAATGGTAGTCCATTGCACTGACATCTAAGCTATCTGAGCACTTGTTGCTTGTGAAGAGTTACTGATATAAAAGTTGTGCAAAACGTTTGAGGCCTTCGAATTGGCTGGCCATTGCCGTTTTTTAGATTAATGGGTGAACACCCTAATGGTATGCTACTAATATGCCAAGTTTCATCTCGAATTGAATTTCCCAAGTCGTGCCCTCTCCTTGTGAATCTGAAACCATAAACAAAAATATCGCAGACGATCGCTTGATTTGCTGCGCGCGCAGCAAAAATATGTCACTTCCTAGCGTAAAGCGAGATGTTCGAAACGACCGAGGTACGAGAATCAGACCCCTTCTTTCGGTCGAGAAAATGACGTTAACTTCTCGCGGTCGAAAGGCGAAACGCTCCCAACCCAACCGGGGTAACAGAATAGACCCGAAAAACACAAACGTTTTGACTCCATGATTCCCCTTAAGACTTGTGCCCGGGGCATTTGTGCTCCCCTTGCTGTAAGTTCAGTTCACAATCAAGCCCTCCTCCTGGAAACAGTTCCTATGTTGATTTACCTTCTCAGTGTAATTTTAAATTCTCTACAAGAGATCCAATTGTCCCCATAAGAAATTCAGAGAGAGGAATGCTTCCTTTTGATGAGGACTTCATCCATGAGATCAGATCCTCGAAATCGTATGTCTAACACTTCAGCAGGAATTGTTGAGCTACTTCTGGGTTGACTGACTCTCCTCCCGCTCTTTCATGCGCGTAACACAAACTTCATCAAACTTTTCATTCAAACTTTTTCATCGAAAACTCCTCCAGTAAAAAATTCCTTTGTTGTGTTATATTTTGAGTTAACCGACCCGACTAGACACGAGTTAGTTAAACATTAAGTTTCTCTTTCCTCTTTTGCATGCATATATGAAATTGTGGGCCTAATGCTTCCTCAGAAAATTTGAGAGCCGTGGTGGCCTAATGATAATGTCTAGGCTTCGGGAAGTGAGGGTTCCAAGTTCAAGACCTGATTCCACTGATGATCCGCCGCATATGTAAGGAGCCAAATGTCCTCCCGCTGGTGTGGTGCGGAAGTTTGGAGCCAGCTCAGGTGTGTTCTCGTAATATGACCGCAATTCAAAATTACAAGGTCCGTCTCAAAATAACCCTCGTGTTGCTTTAAAACAGGACGTTAATATAACTAAACTAAACTAATCTTCTGAAATTTTTCAGCTGCGGTTGGGTTGATTGGCTCTCCTTCTGCTGCTCTTGCACTCGAGAAACCAAAACGGTAAAAGATTATGGCTGAAAATCCCTCGAGAAAACAATTCCTTTCTTGAGTTATCTTCTGATTACAGTTTGATCTTCTTCACTGAAGATTGAAGTGCCCCCATTAGAAATTCAAGGAAAGCGACGTTTTCTTTAGATTAGGGCGTCTTAGACAATCAGCTGCGGTCCCAGTTAGAGTGACAGAGAAAAATATTATTGTCACTTAGTAAGGCTTAAGACAGTTTCTTATAAGGCCTTTTGTTTCAGATTTTTCAACATTTGTAAATAATAATAGTTATTAAAACAAATGTTAGGATTTGCTGTGAATTTTCCCGACAAAGGATGAATGCCTTATAGGATTTAATAATAAGTGTTAATTTTTCTACATCTGTTTTCAGCTGATTTAACCCACTGAAGTCCTAATTATTTTGGTCTAATAACTTTAAGGTTCGAAAAAGTAAAAACATATAAAGTGAACGTTTTTGTGTTTAATTAAATCACTGAAAACCCGCATATTTCATTCCTGGAATTGTAAGAAAATGTACATATAAACATGAATTATTTACTTTTTGAATTAAGCATGAAAAACAGGAAAAGCTGGTTTGGCCGCTTAGAAGTTTAAAATCTTCTGCAAGTCAGGCGCTTAGAGTTTTTTAAACCAAGGATGCTGTTTCCTAGGCTGATTACTGAATACGTATGTTGTATTATATGAATTTTATCTTAGATCGTTGTGTTTTATGGTTATTTTATTTTTACTTATTGGCATGTATTTTTTTGGTAATCAGTTTGTTCGGATCTGCTTTGATTGTGTTGAAACTTTTAAATAAGGGGATTTTTAAATAAATGTGTTCTTTATACGCCAGCCACAGCTGACAGCAATAAAATAATTAAGAAATGTATCCTGAATTTAAGGATTTCTTTAAATTTTGGTAACTAATTATTTTTTGTTGAGTTTCCTTTCAGTTATCATTAATTAATGCAACATTTTATTTATTTATTTTTGAATTTTTGGATCGCAGCAATATATGTTTAATGCACATAGGAATGCGGAAGTCTGAAACCGTTTCAAGGTCTGCCTCTAATTTTTTTTCTCAATAGGAATATCAGGATAACCTCTATTCCGTCGGCTATAAGCAGTGTTTGGAAATCACCCGCTCGGAGCACAAATTTTCTGTATGAGGTGTGGTAAGAATACAGCCGGAATCGAGCCCGCAATTATCTGTTCTGAGATTGGTTCTGACCTCGGTATAAATTTTCAGATTCAAAAAGTTCCTCTCAAAAAAGCGCTCATGTAACTGCGAAACTAGACGTTAATCTTACTAAACTAAAATTATTCAACACAGTGATATTCCTGCCACTTTATCGGTTTATCGGTAGATTTGCTTCTTTATTTACTATATAAAGGACGTCCCACAAAGGACTCCTTCATATTATAATTAAACAACTCGGAGATCTATAGAAGAATGAAACCAGTGGTATGTTTAGTTTGAGAGTCGTAAAAATCTGATACAGAAGTTTCAAAATTAGTTACGAATGTTGCCGACAGGTGGCGCTTTATGTTGTAATCGCAGTACAAACTCCGAGAAGGAAACTATAAATCGTCCTTTGCAAGCAATCGTTCAATCAGAACACAATCGATTACAAATGTGCATCTTTCGCAGCACAGAGATGGCGCATATGAAGAATTAAATTTTCAGACACCCTCTGTAGTGTGTCAACGTAAATGGACGCACATGCCTCACAGATCAACTCCTCAAATTCGTCCCATGTTGCAGGATTGTTCTGGAAAACAGTATCCTTCAATGTGCCTCACAAGAAATAGTCGCATGGGGTAAGATCGAGAGAGAATGGAGACAAATCTCTGCCTGCTCCAGTAAATCTTAAATAGTTCAAGGAAATGACTCTATTCACGAAGTATTCCTCAACAAAGGCAAAAGCCACTCGGGTACGGTGTGGTCAGGTCCCATCTTGTTTAGTTTTAGTTTAAATATATTAAAGTCTCATTTTGAAGCAACGAATTGTCTATCATGGGACGGACCTCGTAATTTTGAGCCGCGGTCAGATGACGAGGAGGCCGCCCGAGCTAGCACCCTCCTCCCTACACTTACGCACCACACCAGCTGCAGAACGTTTGGATCCCTACGTAAGATTTAACATGAAACAGGCAAACATACATGGCGTATCTTCAGTAGAATCGGGCTTCAAATCTGAAACCCTCCGACCCGAGCCGAGATCTTACCAGTAGGCCACCACGAGCGGTCTCAACTTGGATAAACCACGAAGTGTCCGATCTTCTAAACTGTTACAAAACCGCAACTCTCTATTCATGCTTCAACAGCAGAAAGGAATTTCCCTACAACTGCAGCATACAGCGCCACCTATCGGCATCATTTGTAACTAATTTGAAACTTTTATACCATATTTTTATGACTTTCAAAATAAAAATTACTATTGGATTCATTCTTCTATCGATCTCTGAGTTATTGCCGAGTTATTTAATTTAAATATTAGGGAGTTCTTTGTAGGACACCACGCATATGATTGTTTTAAAATATTATTTCCGTGTTTTTACCTTTAAAACAATGTTAGAATAAATGTATTTATCTATTATAAACGTATTTATCCTTAATAGGATGCAAAATTCGACATCTAAAAAGTATGTAAATGTTAATAATTAATAATAATATGTTTAATTATTAAATGTTAATAATTAATAATTTGTTTCACGAATTTACGCAGTCATTAGCAAAACATTTTTTTTTCGAAATGATATAAAGTATTCTTTATAAATCCCCTTTGCATAAAAACCCGACACAAAAAAATTGATTTTCCTCTAACACAGCAGAGAAAAAAGAAAGCCGTAAAATCCTTTACATTTTACTTATGATTGAATGGTTAACAAAAAAATAGAAAAAAAACGTCATATTAACCAATCCAAGGGCACTGAAGAAACATAACCATTTCAAGGATACTGCCATACATGTGTGATTGGGTTTTAGTGTCATTCAGTTTTATCAAAAAAAAATCAAATCTATTGGAAAACAATTTAGAAAAATGAGTTCATTTTTTTCGCAGCTCGTTGAATTGCAAATATATGAAATATAATCAAAGTTTAAATAATTTTTTTCACTTTAAAAAATTCAGTTTTGAAGAATTTGTTGGATCTAACATAAAGAAAACAAAAAAGATTCAAGATTTTTTTTTTGTGTGTGTGTTTTAGGAAATAGCTTACTTACTATTTCAATACAGAGTTGAAATTTCAAATGCATTATTGCAGTTGTAAGAAAAATCTAGCGGACGTTTTCATAAACATTCAACTGAAGTCAAAAGTGGAATTTTTAATTTTATGGATAGATTCACGATTTTATATTCTTGCTTAAAGTTTTAGTAGAGAATATAGCTGGTTTGTAAGGTTCAAATTAAAGCAAAAATTATTTAAAAGAATATAGCTATGGACAATTTATATAAAATATTAATATGTTATCATATAAAAACCATAAAAGAAAGCATAGTGAAGGAAACAAAAATGTCCTTAAAATTACCTAGCTATTACCCGGAAGAAGAATTTAGCATGGATAAGTGGTAAGAAACCAAAGAAAAGCGAAGTTTCTCGAGGTTGTCACGCTTATTTAACTAATATAATTCTAATTTTCGATTAAAAATAACAATCATATAATCACGACAGCTATTCAGATCGAATTACAGTAAATACCTCATGTAAATGTCACAACAACACTAATAATAAATGTGTATTCAATAATTATTCCTGTTCACAATTTTGCCAAATTGAGGAGGCTTCTGATCGACAACAATAAATAATTGAAGAAAAGGGTATTTACCTTAGAAGCATTCTCTGTCTTCCTTAAATACAAAAGATTCGCACATTTATTTAACAATTTTGACAAAATGTAAATCTGGTTTTTACTTGAGCTTTTAATGTTTCATTTGTTTGCTCTTGTTCTTAACTTTCATTTTACATTTTAATTTCCATGATATTAGTTTAATTTGTAAAATTAATAGAAGTTGTTATTTCTACTGCTTTTCCACAGCTTTCCGAACTCCATTAATACGTAGTTTTGAATCTACGATAGCCCAAACAAGTATGACACATCTGGGTATTTAGCAGGAACACGATTTAAATGTATTGGATTGATATCGGTTTCCCATTTCATTTTTTTACAGGGTTTAAATTGATACTTTTTTTCCTGATGGAGTTTAACAGCTTGATGTGTGTGAAGGCAAAGAAAGGAAATTTATTCCTAAAAATTGGCAATGAGATACTTTTTGATAATATGAATAATCGAAATTTTCAAATATTTTTCATTTCTTCTCAATTTTCATTTTCCATTATATGCAAAAAGTTTAAGTCCCTTCCTAAAAGTTTCTTTAAATTCTTTGAACTAGGTGCTCAAAGTTTCTCCTTCTATTTTATGGGAATTAGGGCTGGGCGATGACCAGACTTTACCATCGCGATATATCGTCTAAGATAAATCGATGTTTCTCGAGATATCGATATTTATTTTTTGAGATATCAAATTGTAAATCGTCTCTCTTCACAGAATGCTTGATCAGAATTCATCAAAATAAAGGAATTTTCTTTTTATCTTACTTAATTTATGTTTGATATAATAAAAATATTCGAGATTTTCCCTCCAATAAAATAAAAAAATAACTGTGTTAAAATCTCTTCAACAAAGTGTTACAACAGCATTTCTCTTAAGGCACATACGTATATTAGAACTTCACATATTTATATTTATATATCATTTATATTTATATATCATGAAAAAAAAGGAAATGGAATTTATTTACATGTTTTAAAGTTATTCGATAATAAATAAAAGCATGAAATCTTAGATTAAATTTTCACAAGACCAATATTATAACCAAAGAAAAACTTTTATTGTCGCAAATAATCTTATAAGTTTAATATTCAATATAAATTTCGTAGACTTCTCAGTCTTGATGTAAAGATGATTGACGGAATTTTACAATAAGGTACAAACATCCATTCTATTCCAGCTATCCCATTGTCTTTATATCACTGCATATAGTAGCATATGCGAATGGGGTCATTAACGCCTAATCAATCAGCGTAGATCTTCGACGACTCGGGTTTGGTAGTGATTAGAGTAGGTTTTCTAGAATTGGCTGTTGTAAATAATTTTTGGCAAGTGGACCGAAAATATAAAGTTTGATTTATCTGGACATAAAAATTATGGGTATTTCAGAGTCTTATAAACATTGGTGTAGTCTCAAATTAAGCAGTGCCGGAACGATCTAACCTGGGTGATGAAGATCGCATTGATTTTAAGGCAGTTTTTACAATTTTTTCTTATTTATTTTCGTAAAAAAAGCAGCATCGGAACAGCATTCTGGCTCCACTACATCTCTGCTTATATAAATCTGAAGAAAGTTTTGTCGAATTAGTTAACATAACAATTAAATATGAATTTACAGCAAAAGATATTAGAGTTCTTTATTTACACGGATATTTCTTTAATTTTTATGAAAATTAAAGAAATATAGAATTAGAAATAGAGAATTTTTATGAAGAAAAATTTTAATCACTTTGCTGATTTGTATAAAATATTTATTAAACAAATGAATTAAAATGAAAATATCACCAAAACTGATGAAATTCAATACCTTTCGATTATATAAAGTTGTTATATTTCAGTAAAGTAACAAATTGATAGTTATCTTAAAAAATTCAAAAATTAATTCGTAGAATTTTTTTTATTTGTATGAACATATGTACATTATATATGTGATAAAAATATCATTTCCATGATTTTTCTCGTACATTTTTGTTTAATCTTATTACGCAACAGAACATATCTCTAATAAAACACATAATGTAGAAGTAGTCCAAATCTATCTACATTTTATCCAATAGCAGTCAAATTTCGTCAAATCTAATTTTTAGTAGTAGATTTTCTATCTATATCTGTTTGCAATTTATACATTTCAATTTTTTAATTCAAAATTTATTATGTATTATTTCTTCACTAAATTTAGTCGTTCTAACTTTCATAAGCATTTATATATTTCAGCCTGATAGAGAAATAGACTTCTGAAGCAAACATTTTTTGAATCCTAGTATATTAAATAAATAAGTTTCTATACAATTTTTTTTTAATTTTAGAAATTATTCTAGTTGTCACATGATGTTTTTCATGTAATATATTTCAGTTTATCATGATTTTTAGCTAATGGATTAGGAAAAAGTCTAACTGGTACTTTTGCTTTAATATAAGTATCATCAAATCCTGGTAGTTTACGCTAGTTAATTAAAGCTGAGCTATATATCTTAAATTTATTACTCAATTGAAATGAATCGTATAAAATAATATTAGATATTGAGTTTATATAAGATTAATTTTACGAAATAAAATAAAAACTAACTGTTCAGAAATTTTACAGAAAAAAAGTGTGGCGGAATTTATAAAATTAAATAATTTAAGTTGGGAAACGGAGCAGAGATAAATCAGCAAATGAAAAATAACTATATTCAATGTATGTGAGGAGAATCTAAGGGAAAACTATGTAGAAAAAAATAAATAAAACACAGAAAAAAATATTATAACTATAGTAAAGCAAGCAAACTTCTGTTCGGAAATGATATAGTTCAAGGTTTGGCAATCTATCGCCCTAAGTCAAGATTTGGCGTTGAAATCATGAAAAAAAAATCAAAGCATATCATGGTAACCAGTCGCTCTGGCTCAAGTCGAGATTTGGCATTTAAGTGGCAATAATATTGCCAGAATCGTGGGGGCGATAATATCGCCAGAATCGCGATGATATCGTGAAGGCTTTCAAAGCACACGAACAGTTTGTAGTAATTGACAATCAATTATTCTAGCTAATTACTTATAAATGGATTCAGCCTATCGATAAGGTTTCGTGTGTTGAAAAACGTAAAGCGCATGCGGGGAGTGGGGGGCTCCCTGTGACCGAAATGGATGGTCGTCAATCGTCCGTCACTTCCCTTTTTCTTGGAATCGAGTGAGGGTAGTTGGAAAGCAGACAAAACAGGCAGAACTAGGTATTTCGAAAAAATCGAGGCGATTCTATCGTCATTGAGGTGAGACGATTCGATCGCCGCGATATCGATATTTCGATTTTTTTTTAAAATCGAGATCAAAAATCGATTTCTTTCGAAATATCGATTTTTTTTCGATAAATCGAAAATCGGCACAGCCCTAATGGGAATAAATATATAAGTATATTCGAGTTTCATCGAAAATTGCTATATTTTTACAAGTTTCTTAAAAAAATGCTTCGCATACGGAAATCTGCATCAAGCTCTACATTCGGCCGCATATCTAAGAAAAAGGCGATTAAGCATATATTTTTTATTTTTTCTTATTATTCAAATCAATATTTAATATTGTATTTACTGCTAGAACCAAGCAGGGTAATGACTTTGCTAAGGTTCTTTGAGGTGGTAGATATTATTTTAACATTAAAGATCATGCAATAGAAATATTCGCAAAAGTTCTCTTCTTTCTTAGATACGTTTTTAGAATATTTATTTCAGTAATACTGCAGTATTTTTCTTTTTTATTTACATAATATGATGAAGAATTCTGCAAAATTAACTATTTACCTCAAGTGAAGCGTGCAGTTTGAAAGGAATTCGGACCTGATCAACGGCAACACACTCCCGACGGTGTGGTGCCGGAGTTTGTAGAGATTGAGATACTAATAAATCTATTGCTAAGAGTTCTCGGAAATTCTAAATTTTGGAACAAAAGATTAAATTTCAAATAGTTTTATTTACTTCGGTTCCTGAAATAAGCTATTTCTTAGATGTGACAAGAAATATGATTCAACAAATTTTTTAACTAAAGTTTTTAATAACTTCCTTTGACATGCATAATTTGCCTGTTGTCAAGAGAAATTTAAGATATTTCTATTATTCACATACTTTCCAATTTAGCAATGCATATGTACCGCTTAATATCTTGTAAAAAAGTTTGAGCTCAAACATTGTGTGGAATGCAAGATCTGACGAAATCTTCATTATCTTACCCGCGACTCCACATTAAGAGGTTTCTGACATTATCTTTAATCAAAATAGTGGCTCGACATTTCGAAATTCACCTCAAAAGTTCCTTTCGCAACTCGAGATGGGGTTTTAATATAGCAAATGAAATGAAATTCCTTAAAAATCTAAACATAAAAACAAAAACTACGTGATCGTAAATAGTTGGAATTTTTGCCAATGGAATGTTGTTTTCACGCTTTATTCACTAATTTATTAATCCAGGAATTTACTTTCAGAAATATAAGGTCAAAAAGATTAATATTTGAATAAATGGAGAAGGAAAGACTATTTTTTTATTGTAAAGGATTTTATTGTTGAAATAAATCAATCTTTATAAAAAATTAATCAATATTTATAAATATCAATAGAAAAACCGGAAAGAAAAATTGCATTCTTAGGAATGACATGCACTGAAATAATCATTGAAGGAAGGATAATAAATTCATACTGAAGAATAGGAAATCTCGAAGAAAAGAAATCCTTTTCTTTCTATTGACAAAAAATAATCAAGTTCGTTTCTTTAAAAATGATACTATAGTGGAAACTTATTTATTGCTACCATCGTCTTGATTTAAGTTTTGGGCTGTGGTGGCCTTGTGGCAGAGTATAGGCATTGCAACCGAATGGTCGTCGGTTTCAGGGTCGCTTCCATCGAAGAAGCGTCGTGAAAGCGAGCCTGATTTACCTTAAATATTCAAAATCCTGAGGTTTGTCCTAAAATACCACTGTAGTTAAAAATGGGATCTTAATCAAACATATTTATTAATTTAGTGTTAAACTGTGTTTTTAGGCTATTTAAAGAAACGCCCTTAAGCAGCCTGAATGAAATCAATCAATCAATTTAATATGAAACATAGTTATTTCTGGAGAAACACTAAGAGTACGTCCCTAAGCAGTCTGAATCTGGATGAATCCCTCAAGTTTTAAGTTTTGAGGGATTTATATGAATTCTTCAAACCCTGATCAACGGCAACACACTCCCGCGGGTGTGGTGCCGAAGTTTGTAGAGGAAGGTGCCAACTCAGACGGAACTAAACTGAACACAATCGCTAATATGATTTAGAGTATTTATCTAATTAGATGACCCCTTCTCTACTGTCTTACTTATGGACAAGTTCTTTGCTTTATTTATTTACTTTAAAATGCGGCAATTACTTAATTCCGGTGTAATGCTAACGGGTCTATTCTGGTACCTCCGGTTGGGTTGGGAGTACCAGAATAGATCCCTAAGTCAACGGAATCTTCAAAGAGAAAACGAACAAAACAGAAAACTCGTCCATAGCAATGAAGGGATTATCTAATTAGATAATAGGTGCGAATCATAAGCGCGAGTCAAATGGCTTCAGCGACACCTAATGTTCTAAGCATAGGAGTTTTGGCTTTCCATCGAATTGAGCATGAACCAGTTTCGCACACGGAGGCTATTCTCCATAGAACAAAGCCCCCAAGCCACAATCCACTGATCTTGAAACCGAGATTCTTACGATAACATTCAGTAAAGAAATAAAAAATAATGAGGTTATAAACAAAGATTGTGGGAATCAATTAAACTTGAAGTAGAACAAGAGTGTTCTGGCAGTGTTCAAAGAAGTTACGTTGACATATTACATCACAAACCCACTTGGTTAGCTAGGATTTGAATCCCTGATTTATGGTCTTTCCATCGAAATATGTATTTGCTGCTATGCCGCTGCATAGGAGTAAATGCATATCTCTTCATGTCTCTCGAAAAAAATACTGATAACATTCAAGGTTATCCTTGCATTTGCTGCATGAATGACATATCATCTATTCCTATATTTTTCAACCTCCCTTCGAGAACTGATCGATTTATATTTTAGTTAATTACTATATTGTCAACATTTTCTTTAAAGTTATTTTCTATACCTGTTGAAATCATCCAAGAACATCCAGTATTTTGGCATATGGACGAGTTTTCTGAAAACCCTGACCTTATTTGCATCACTTTTGGACTTCCGTTCTGAAGAGTCCATTGACTTAGCATTCCACCGGAATTACGTAATTCCGGCATTTTAATGTAAATAAACAAAACAGAAAACTCGTCCATAGTTTCTTTGGATTCGAATCCAAATATCGAACCATCTTACAATTTTTTAACCCCATGACTTCGGAATGACCAATTTTGTAAAAAAATTTGAAAGAAGAGAACTGAAGAAGGATTACTAAAGTCTTGTCTCTTTCATACTTGATAAAGCATTACCATTAATCAGTTTTAGTTTTGAAGCTCTTTGCATGAGTCGGGTGGGGTTTTTTTCTAGAATTTTATGCGCCTTTAATATTGTTCGACTCGGTTTTTATCTTTAGTTTGCTAGTTCCATTAAGGAGATACCGTGATATTTTGCCTCACTTTTAGCCTTGGGTGTCATGACAGATCTTCGATATTGTTATTAAGAGATAAGGTCTTAAACCTGTCAACGTTCGTATTCCGGATAATAACATGGTAAGTTATTTCACTTGCATTGTTTACATGATTTTGCTAATTTGTTAGTGAATTTTTTTAGGACCATGGCAGTTTTGATTCATTAAAATATCTGTTTAAAATAAAATTCTTTCTATAGAATATTTTATGACTTGTAATTTGCAACATTTTTAACCAGAAGCTTCTTGAGAAACCCAATGAATTTTGCTATTTGTATTCTGTTTGTCTAGTAAAGTCGCAGCTTTATAAGCGACACTTCGGTTCAGAAACAGATTGAAAAGTCATTTTTGAACTAATTTTTGGAAACCATTTATAGAATTTTAGCCTCGGGTGTGTTTCGAATGCGATTTTGTAGCCTTATATCGTCGAAAATTATTTCGAGTAAAATTGGTATTGATGGGTTGGTTGAAATTAAATTACTACCACAAAACTAGTTTAACTCCTTAGAGAACGACGAAGTCTGGACTAGTGAATCGAATTGCAGGAATTTTGATATTTAAATGCGTAAATTGCATCATTGACTTAAAAGACAAATCACTTGAACAAGCTTAAATATCTCGGGTGTCTTTTACGTTATTATATAATAGAAATATTCCAAATAGGATATGCCATCTGATTAGGAAGTTAAATTCGTAGGTATAGGGGTTAGGCTAAAATCTTGGTTTTCAGTTAACAGGCGACAAGCTTAAAAGAATCAATCGAAACCAAGTTGACATATTTTGAAGGTATTTTTGCATCTAAAAGGAGAAATAGAATATACATTTTACTCAAAGTTAATAGATCTGTAGCAGTATAGCCTACAATGGCTGCTGTGCCATAAAACCCGCAGCAAACAAAAACTGAATGAAATTTTATTGAGTGCGAATCTTGAATTGAGTCGCAGTTTGCGCAATAAGTTTGCAGTAATTTTAGAAATGGAGGAAAGGAATTTGAACAGTATTTAGAGCGGATATGAATAGGAGTGCCAGTGCAATCACTGAATTCTCAAAAAACTTTCAGAAAACCAACTACTTGTGGGAAAAATTGATCGTATAATTTAAACTTCAATTCTTTCATCAATTTTTACATTTTAACTTGTTATATACTTGGTTATCCCCGACCTGGACGAAGCTGTGCGGTCCAAAAGACGGCCGCGCGAAGCAACCTAAACCAAACTATTCAACTTCTTAGCTACAAAGGGGCGAATAAAAAAAAACAGAACTAAATATTCAAATTGAAAAAGGAAGGTTAAACAATTCTTTGACAATATCGGGAAAGGCCCATCTAAAAAGTCTTTTAGTAAGTTAACCCTTTTATAAAAAACCCTTTTAGTAAGTCTTTAAATTCTTTACTTCGTCAATTACTGGGCCAAGACTGCCTCAAATAAGTCCACTTATGACACTCAAAGGGCACATGAGAAACGGAACCTTCGCCTCTTCCACACAGGCATTGGGGATCTTTACCAAAGAAGCGAGCCTGATGACTAGAAAAAACGCCATGGCCCCTGAACTGTTGATTTAAGAAATCGCCATATGTTTATAGTCCACTTTGTCTAGCAATGAGTAGGTCCATCTAGCGTTTGAGCCATTTGACCAACTTTCTTGCCATGCCTCCAGAATAAACTTTTTTCAAATTAAGGAGTGTGCTTGTGCATTTAGAGGAATTCCTTAGGTGAAGTTCTGTCAGAAAATGAACGCATAATTATGATGCTTGCAATTGAAATTTTCTAAACTAAAAACCTAGTTTAAATTTTTACCCAGAAGGCTGCGGCTTCCATATCATTAATCGCAGAACTTGCATTTTTTAATAAGTGTACACGAAGAAAACTTCGGCATGTTAAAACATGCCGATGTTACAAGTATCCTTCTAACATGATAGAAACTTTGATAGTTTAATACAACATGCCTGCGAATGGCAAAGGTCCCGTTTTTACGCTAACTGATGTATCCATGTTTTATGCTAATCTGATGTATCCATTTTTAACAAATTAAAAATGAAAATAAAAAATTTCACTAAAATTGTACAAGTCTCTTCTTTAAAAACTGCGGATTCGTTTGTCGAGATGTTTGAATATTGTTGAAGAAAAATGAAAGCATGCTGAAACGTATTGATAGATAGATGCACTGAACTTCGAACTTTTAGATGCCGCACAGACCACGCGATATACTCTTAACACCACAGCGTACTCCCTGAACTCAGCCAAGGCGGTCTCCCTGTCGGTTGGTTGGTAAATGCGAGGACTTTATTGAAAAAAGCCAGAGCAAAAAAAAATTACATCTATAAAAAGATACTCAAAAACATGACATTTAAAACAAAAGAATATAATATTTTTTAAAGTTCAGTCTTTCAGATCGTTGTGTTGTTGAATTTGAGAGGGTCTTGCCCTGTGTATGGAAGAGAGGATAGAGTACATAGGGTTAGTTGGGTCTGTGGCTAGTTGTCGTCGCCATCTTTTGGAAATAAGAGTGGTTGTTTTCCGCGATGAAGTATGAGTTTTTGATTTTCGCCTAGAATTGTTGTTGTTCATGACTCTTTTCCACCAAAGTGGTTCTAGGTCTGTGACGGTTTTGGTTAGGTGGTATGAGCGTTGTAACAGGCTAACTTGTAGCACTAGTGTGGTTCTAGCTTCGCAGCCACAGGAATCAGCTGCTTCTGATGTTGAATCTTTTGAATATGTTGGAAATGGGCGTGGCCGACGAACATTATTTCCAGCCTTTCCATGAGTAGAAGTTGTTCGACTTTGGTAAAACGTTATGAACGCCTCCGATTCTCCATTGTCCCATTCTTTTGCCAGCGGGTGATGGACTTTTTTGTAGCAGACTCTTGATATGGTTTCTGGTGCTGGGATGAATGGGGATTCCTCCTGTGTTGCCTTCTTGGCTAGTACGTCCACCGCTTCATTACCGCTGTATCTGACGAGCCTCTTAATCCATCCAAGTTTAATGTTTGTGATTTGTAGTATGTTTGTTGGAGCAATAGGCTCTTGGTAATTGAAGCAAATTGAATGGAGCTGACTCCAGTCTGACCATACCTTTATCTGTTATGGTCTGTTTGCCCAAAGACAAGCCTGAAACGGGATGTATCGAAACAATTGTAATGTATGCTGGTGATAAATGAATGTACATAGAAAATGTGTTACTTTAGTTCTTACAAATTTTGTTCTGCATAATCCGAAAATTTTATTAGTCCCACAAAACTGCTTTATTTTCCAATTTTAATAACGAACTTTTATGTGGTAATCGCTAGAAAGTGATTTGGACATCAACTTTCACGTCTGTTACGATAAGTTTTGTATGACAGTGTAAATAAATCGACACAAAGACCGAAAATACGTCATTTGAAGTTTGTTGATATACTTGCCAGGAATAAAATGATCTTTCAATAAATCTGTACTCAAAAAAATGGCTATGGATACGAAGAGCTCACCAAGAAGCCCTAAATATTGCATTTTCAATAGCTTTCATTGTGTTTCATTTAAAATGTAAGTGTTATACTGAATCTATTTTATTGCAGCATATAATGAATAGTTTCTTGTTGAAAATTTGAGTGCAATTGAGTTTCTGCTGTACGCAATTACGTTTATAAGTCTGTTTTGCACACGATTGAATTTTCTTTGTACTTTGTAACCCTCGTGTTGTACATGGAGGTGCATAGGTTCTAGATCAATAAATTAATCAGTTAAACGCTTCTTCAAGGTTGTAAAAAAGTTCTCGCCGAAAATTTCCAAAGGAATTGTTCAAAATCGACTGACTGATATGCTGTAGCTTCTGATTTTTGTTCTCCAATTAAAACTATTTTCGAATATACAACGAAATGAGTTATAAAGCAACTCCTATTTCAATAAAATCTGGAGAGTACAATCTTACTTGCTCTGAAGAAGTTTTTCAATGGAAATCTTCGTCAGTTAAAGCAAAAATCTTTGATACTGAGTTGTAATCTAGGTCTGAGATAACAAAGTCTAGTGAAATGAACACAGCGAGTGTCTTGTAGGTTCACGCATGGATAAACTAGCAAGTATTACATCCAGTTGGAAAAATAATGAAATTAGATCAAGAAAAGATTAAGCTATATTAGAAGAAAACCACTTCTTTCAAAAGAATTCACTGCTATTAATGCATTAGCAATTTTACATAAGCTTTTTCTGAAAGTAGATTAACCCTTAACTAGTTATCCGCGTTTGCTCGTGCAGCGATATGGCATTTTACACTAGTCTGAAAGTACGTCATTCCTAGACGTTATAATTCGATAAAAAATGAATAACTTTATTAACATATCAAGTGTTCTATTAACACTATGGTGAATCAATACAACATTCCAACAGAAAGGTCAATCTAACTTGACAGTAGAGAAATAAACTAGTTAAGTGGAAACGTCGGTTATATATTCAATTCAGGGTTTGAACCATGGTGATGCATTATTACTATACAATTGCGATATGAACTACTGCGCTATTGTGTGCATACACTAATATAACGTTTCGAAAAGTTGACGGTGACTTAAAATGAGGATTTTCGAGCATTGACTGCGATGATACTGATTTAAGATTCAATGTTGAATTTTGACTCGTTGTGCTTTTAAGTGTCATTTTTTTTTTGTATCAATTGACCCTTAGCATTTTTATGTGGAGTCTAACTTAACGATGCATCGATTTCACTGTATTAGATAACATTATAGCTTATCAGCAAAACTGATTAGTTTTTTAGAATGAAACAAATGGCAACTATATATATTTAAACATTCTAGGCGTAAATGGAATCTTTGACACTGACGTGTATTGTGATTATTTCTTTCCGAGTGCAAAGGATTCTTGGTTTTCGGCGCAGCTTATCCCATTCGAGGATCTTGCGCCAGGGAAAGTCACATCAACTTCCAAAACTGAGTGCAAAGGGTAAAAATCAATACTTTTTTGCTTTACAGAATAACCACTTATTATTCAGAATAAGAATGTTGTAATACTTGCAGCATTTTCTGCTAAAGCGATTCTTTAAAATTTAGTGACTGAGTATGCAGAAAAAATCTATTGTTAATGTTAGCAACGAATTAATCAAACTTTTGTTTTTCAGATCCACAGTTTCGCAATAAGATTGAGACGCCTGGTCCTCCTTCACGTTACAAAGTCTTTTATGCCCGCCTCTCAAGTCTATGTATATGAATCTCAAGCCATGTGGACGAAATTCTTTTGAAAGCGTGATATTTTTCAAGTTCTCGTCTCGGAATCCAGTACCTACCTGCTCATAAGAGATGCCAATACGTTGGGTCAATGCTGTATCCAATTACAGCGATAACACAGAACTTCATCTCCTCATGTCTACGACAAATACGAGTAAGTCCACAATATTTTGGGATCTTCACCGATAAAATCCGGTTCTATGAAATGTTACGAGATTAACTCTTAAGTACCGATTCCCGCAGGTTGAGATTCTAATGCATTCTAGAAATTTCAATGCATTACAATATTTCAAAGGTTGGAAATTACCAACTAAAAACGAACGGAATAAGAACAGATAAATTATAGGGCAAGATGTCCTATGGATAGGAAAATGGTTCTTCCTGTAGTTGGAAAAAAAATTCAACCTTTTTTATAGGGTCTAAGTAAATCATTTTGGCGGATTAAAATTTAAAAATAAAATTCAATTAAACTTAGAGTTAAAATTAGCTTAACGATTTCCATTTCTGATTCTTATAGTAATTGTTAATGCGATATTGGCTATTTATTAGCGAATATACTTCATTCTTTCAATAAATACTGATGTCCGTTTATTCTAAAGCTTTTGAAACGGCCCAGAATGACTACATATCGAAAACTTCGTGAAGCATTTCTTGGCTCCATTCGATGAATTTACAATTCAAACAACTTTGCCCAGTTACATTTACTATTTACTATTGAGTAACTCGGCTCGGTTGATTCAAACGTAATTGAAAATAATCCAAGTAATAGGTACATGTAACCTTCACATCTCGGTGTCTGGGTGGGGTTGGGCAAACCCCGGTTATATAAAAATTATTTTAAGCTTGCAGTGTGATTGGAATCTAGGAGCAAGTTCAGCTATTCCGATCCTTTATTTCATTAAAGCAATTGTTTCTGTATCAATACATAGTTTTATATTCGTTTAATAGGTGATTGACAATAGAGGTTGGGTCAAACCAAACATTTTAAAGGACGTTGTATTGTATTTCGTCATAAAAGGGGATGGGTAATATAAAATATGGAAAGCTGAGAAAATGAGGTCTGCTAAATAAGATTTCACTCTTTAAAATGGAGAATAAAATCCTATAATTATATAAAAATAGCTTGGATTTTAAGTGTCAAATACATCAAAGCGTTTTGAAAAGATATTCAACAAAATTTCATTTTATGGAAAAGATCTATTGCAATTCCAGAAGTGAAGTACAAATATCACTGGAAGTAGCAGTTAAGAAATGAACATGATTAAAAAGACATTAACCCTTGCATGATACTTAATTTTCCAATTTCGCTTTTTCCTGGTGGGCGAATGTAACGGAAAGAAATAACCCTATTCACCACCTAAAATGAATTCGCTGAAATTCTAACAGCAGTCTCAATAAATGTTAAAATTGTGCAACTAGTGATTCTTTATTAGTCTTTATCACAGTCAAATACAGAAAACTTGTTGAAACACTATTTAACTCGCAAAATATGTAAAGAAATTTGAATTTTGCAGCTCTACCGAGTATCGCTGAATTTTCAAGTAAACTTTGAGGTGCCGAATTACTTTGCGATTAGAATCGGATTTTTATAGTCGTTAGTCAATACTATCAACAATTGCAATTATAATTGACATGAGTATACCTGAAATCATAAATGCTTTGATATGTTACGGAACCTAATCTTATTATTTAACTGTCTTGATGGGAATCCCACTACTGTTAAATTTCAGTTGATTACCCGTGTCATTGAAATCCGTATTTATCCGCTCTTGCATCTAATATCCAATAAAACTTGTATATCCGGTACATTAATATAATCATAATCTGCATTATCGATTAATCTTTTCTGTAAGGCTTAACCCATAAATGCGAAACTGGCAGCCTTCGGTTGGCCATATACCAATTTCTATGGCGAGATTGTTCTGAAAATTTTGTTTTTGTACAATGTCATGAAATTAAGAGGTAATGCTTTTGAACGGGTTTCACGTTCTGTGGTCTCTAAGATTTAAACTAAACTTATCAACCGCTATATTCTAGCTATCTATCCAGATGCGTGATTAAGCAATTAGTTTCATAGCAAGTCTTCTTATGGGCGAAAATATGCGAGAGTAGTGAATTGATTCCGAAAGAAAGTTTTCTAAAATGTGTCTGGGTTAAAGTGTCGGTGATGGTTTGATCTATATTAAGCTGACTTTAAGCCAGGGTGTATTATCACTATTCTCTCTTTGAAGCTGGAAAGAAAGGTCAATGTCACACTCTGATGTCCTGTGAAATGTATAAAATGAAACGTATGAAGCAGTATGAATTGAGATTTTTGGATGTCGTATACGCAATTGTATTTTGTATAACTCTTAAGACTGCAGTTTTCTGAACCTTGTGTCTTGGAATAATTTGTCACGAAAATTAAATTATGGAGTAAAAATATTACGCTGTTACTTGAATCTCTAACTTTTTGGTGCACTTGTTCAGCTAAGACAGCTTGTAAATTAATTTCCAGAATAAATCGAAATATTCAACAACGAACGCAACTTTTATCAAGGTTAGATGAAACAATTTTATGTATCCTTGCAAAGATCTAGAAGTTAAATCTAGAGGGAGATCTCTGTTAAAAACATAGATCACCTTAAAATCGAAGCTAAGATATTAATTTTAAAGTCGTTCCATTGCACGGCTATTTAATGCTGAAAATCTGCATTTAGAATCCTTTTAAAGGTGGGTTTATTTCTTGAAAAAGGGGACCAGGAGATTTACAAGTTATGAATCTGACTCCCGAACATTTGAAATCAAATGAAAGATAAATGATAAAATTTATTTGCGTCGAATTTTTGTAAATTGAATGTGTTGTTGGCCCTTTAGATCGCGTTTATCAGTGAAGTCAAAATTGATACGGATAAAAGGAAAACCATGTTTAATGCCAAAAATTCTTTTTCTTGAAGCTATCTAAGATTTATTTCATCAGGCTAATTACTTTAGTATAGTCTTGTATAATTACTGCGTCCAGTTAAGTCTGTTCCTCATACAAGTTCATTTCGGAGGTTTAAGACTACTTTTGAATTCTGTACGGAAGAAAAGTGTCGTAGGTTGCTTATAACAGTAATGAAAACGTCGCCGTACGTTAAAATGAAATGGGTGGGATATGCGGAATAAAGAGTAATGTGATATTAATGTCCTATTGTTCGACTAACGAAGCGAGAAGTTTTGGGAAGGTGAGCCTGCGCAGCTCTAGTGCGGCATTCGTAGAAATCATTTCGCATGCAGCTCGCGTGATAAAGCAGAATTCGTCGTGAAGTTCTCGCACCTGAAAAGTGAAATATAATTGAATCATCTTGAGCTATCAGAAATGTAAAGATATTGGCACTTTAGTAAAAATAAATGTAGTTCGGAGCATAACACATTTTTCTCTTGTCCCAATTGTCTACTTTAACTCGGCAATATTTTATTTCCGCAGTGACCCTCAAAAGGGCCACCATAAGTTACATCCTTGACCGCTTTTCGCTACACAATTTTTTTCCTTTGTCTGCTTTGCACGTAGTGAAAATTGCCATAACATTATGTCACGTAAATTTTCTAATGGCTTGCGAAGGGCGAATTGAAAATTGTTTGAAATGTAGAAGTCATGATTATGGGTGATGGTATTGAGCAATGCGAGAAAGTACGAGTAGGTCATGGCAGTTGGTTCTCTAACGAGTGAGGCTTATGGAAGTGGGTAATGTGTGGAATGAACTGTAGGTGTTGGGACAGTGTGTTGTGTGTGGAGTGAACACTATGGGTCATGGCGTCGGGTAATGAGTGCGAGTACTGTGGATGGTCGTAGTGGGTAATAAATGAAGTGAGAATTGTGGATCGTGGGAGTGAGTAATGTTTTGAATGACAATAGTGGGTTGTGAAAGTGGATGACAGCTCTAGATGGTTGTGGTGG
>BGPR01001357.1:0-43601 GCA_013235015.1 Araneus ventricosus | reverse complement strand
GTGTGGAGTGTGAGCATTGTGGGTTCTTGGCTGTGGGCAATGTGTGTGAGTAGTGTGGATGGTCGTAGTGGGTAATAAATGAAGTGAGAATTGTGGATGGTCGTAGTGGGTAATAAATGAAGTGAGAATTGTGGATCGTGGGAGTGTATGTGTAATGTGTTGAATGGCAATGGGTTGTGAAAGTGGATAACTCTAGATGGTTGTGTTGGGTAATGTGTGGAGTGTGAGTATTATGGGTTTTCTTGGCTGTGGGCAATGTGTGCGAGTACTGTGGGTTTTGGTTAATAAGTAAAGTATGAGCACAGTAGATGGATGTAGTGGGTTCTGAAAGAGTGTGTGGAATGACAAGTTAATTGTGAAAGTGGGTGATGGCAGTGTGGTAAAGTGTTGGATATTGTGCATTTTGGCTGTGGGTAATGTATGGAAGTTTGAAAGTTGTAGGCGGTGATAGTTCCCGCCATTTGGAATGAAGTTTGGCAATGTTTGTTCGCTTTATTACTCAAAGGAGTATCTCGGTTGGTTATGATACTTTCTAAATCTTCACCTGTTGTATTGAAATATCACGCTTCTGTTAAGGCAAATTCTTCTTTAGCTAGTGCTTCAACAGTGAAATTTTCCGCTTATATACTGTGCGGACTAGCAGCTTTTAACTATTTAACCCAGTTTATAGAATTTCTCTAGTGAGAGATTTCGGCATGCTAAAAGTAAGAATTCTACGAGGAGTTTCCGTTTTCACAACGATGTTCCATCAGGTTTTCCAACTTGCGTTTGCTTCTTATGGTAAAATAAACGAATGATTTACCTAATTTAATAGCACAAACTTTTTGGTCGGATATCTGCAATGTTTTTGAAAATGCAAAATGCCTACTGGAAGGATTTTCACTACGATTCTCGGTTATTTTATTTTCGAAAATATAACGTGAAAGATTGACTATTTTTCTGTCTAACTATTTTGAAAAATGTTATTCCTTAGGACCAAGTAGTTCAGAGCATCAGAGCCCTGCGGATTTCGGTACCAACATGGAGTTTCGTGGTGTTGGTGGTTCTGAACCCTATAGTCCAAAGTTTGTAGAATTTTAGGGCTTTCGAATCATTTTATGATCTTATTTCGACGAAAACCTACGAAATTTTCTTCTATTGCGGCATTTAGCATAGGGAAAAGAATGAACTTGTTTTAGAAAAAGTTGACGGTAGGAAATGAGAATTCTCATTTTGAGAACTACTCGGTAATTATTAAAATACCCTGTTTAATATGGGTTTTAGCAAAAAAATTACGAATTCAAATGTCTATTTTTTAAAGTACTAAACATCTAATTTTTGCCTTCTGGCTTTGGAATCGATGCATAATTTCAAGAATTTTTTCCAGTTTTGTCTGTCCTATTGCGGAACAGTTAATTAGTACGATATTTTAAAGATGAGTAGTTTTGCGAAACAGTTCAGGAGAATTTTAGAATGTTTAAATCTATGGCTATAACAAAACTGGAGTCTTTTATACAGAAATACTGAATTTATTTTTCTGCCGTTATTCTAACAAAGATGGCACTAAATTCGAATGTTTAAAACCGCTCTTGAATATTATGATTTATCCTGGAAGTAATTATTTTTCTTTCTTGGCCAGTGAAGAGCAAGTATACCAAAACATCGTGGAACTTAACGAGATTGTGCAAGCTCTTTTCTTTCATTGCCTAATTTTATGTCCGTGACAATTATTCAAAACTGTCAAGATCCAGAAAACTGCAGTTTTAACATAGTAGTAATGCAAAATATATTAGCGTAAAAGATATCCAAAATTCAGTCTCCATACTATTTGATAAGTTTCATTGATAGTTTCACAGAACTTCATTCTGATGTGTTACGAAATGTATCAAATGAAACGTATCAATCAGAATGTAACATTGGCCTTTCTTCCGAGCTTCAAAGAATGTGATGTACATCCTTCTTGCAGAAAGTCAGTTTGATGGATCAAGCCCATCACTGACACCTTAACCCAGATTCATTTAAGAAACCTTGCTTTCAGAATCGGTTAACTCGCGCAAATCTTCGTCCAAGAATAGGCTACTTGCTACGAAACTGGAATTGCCTAATGACGTATCTGGGTAGATAGGTAAATAAATCCGTACAGCTTTCCTACACTTTCAGTTTAAATAGTATTATAGTGAAGAGCATAGAACGTGCAACCTGGTCAGAAATGATGGCTTTTGAAATTTGATTAATCTGTTGACAAAACAATTTTAAAAAGTCCTTTCATTGAATTTGGTATCCATCCGACTGAAGATTTCCAGTTTCGGTTTAAGCCTTATAGAAAGAATTTGTCGATAATGCAGAACATTACGTTTATACTAATGCAGTCTTTGCCATTTTATTTTATTAGATATCAGATGCAAGACTGCATAAATATTGATTTCAGTTACTTGGGTAATCAATAACTGAAATTTAACAGAAGTTGATTTCTTATCAGGAAGCGGTTAAATAAGAGCCCCAATACCGACTGAACTGTTACGATATTGGGTTATATTGCAACATATTAAAGAATTTGATTTTATGTCTACTCAATTAGGATAACTGCAATTGTTGATAGTAAAGGAATATCGAGTTTAATAAATCTAATTGTAATCTCCAAGTAATTCGACACTGTAAAGATTGCTTGGCAAAAAATTCATTGACTCTTGGAAGAGATGAGAAATTCTGATTTTTGTGATTTGACTCGTACGATCACTGTAGCTTTCTAAATTTGACTGTGACAAATACTGAAAAAAATCACTAGTTGCACAATCTTAATACTCATTTAAGAGAATGTTAGAATTCTTAGAAATTCAGCAATTTCATTTTAGGTGCTGAATAGGTGGGTTTCTTCCGTTGCATTCGCCCATCCGAAGAAAAAACGAGATTGGAAAATTAAGTATCATGCAAAGGTTAATGTCTTATTAATCACGTTCAGTTCATTTCTCAACTGCTAAAACTCCAAAAACTGCTATATCCAGATTTTAACTTCCGAAAATATTTATACTTCCCATCTGGGATTTGTGATGGTTCCTCTTTCATAAAATCTACCTGAACATCTTTTCAAAACGCTTTGAAATATGACACTTACAATCCAAGTTCTATCATAATTATAGAAATTTGCTCTCCATTTTAAAGAGCAAAATTAAATCTAGTTTAGTATACTTCTTTCTTTGAGCGCCCTTCCATTTTATGTCGAAATACTGTTGCATTCTTTAAAATGTTTGGTTTTACCCAACCCCTATTATCAATCGCCTATGAAACGAATACAAGACTAATATATATATATATATATATATATATATATATATATATATATATATATAATCAGTCGGACCTCTATTTAACGAAGTCGCTAAATCCCGAAAAAAAAGTTCGTTATATGGAAAATTCGTTAAATAGATTCACCTTTTAAAATACTTTCAACTACACAAAAAAAAATTTAAAATTCATAAACACTAAATATTAATAGAAAAGTAATTAATCACACCTTTATTTTGTAAATTAATATCTATTTGTTTTATATATTTTACCCATCAAAAAAAGTTTCAAGGAAAACAAGAATAAAACAAAACATTGTCCGGGAAACACTGTATTTTCAATTTAAAAAAAATAATTTTATATTAAAATTAATGAATTTTAGCATTTTATCATACGAAGGTTTGTTGATTTATGCATGATCATTTCCATCTACATCATCTTCGTCTTCATCGCAATTCATTACTGTACTGTTTTTATTTTTCACACTGTCCACTTCAAAACTACCTCATCCACATCTTCATAGACGCATGCTTTTAAACGTTTTGAACAAGAATTCGACGAATCATAATTTTATATCTTATCACGATTTTTTTATTATGGTTGATAAGCTGTTTAAAGGAATACCAAATTTTAAAGCAATATCCTTTTTTTTTTTTCAACATTACCTTTTACAAATTATTACCTTGTTTGGCGCAGCATGGCCAAATACTGGCCCTTGCGCCAAAAACCCTCAAACAACCAACCAACCTTTTTTTTTTCACGCCTTTATCCACCTCATGAAGTATTAAATTTTTCTCTCTGATGCTCAAGCACTTTCGATTTGACATTTTACAGCTTCAGGGTCATTGATCACCATAAAATGTGTTAAAAGAAAGAATAAGTTTGAAAATGTTTAGAAATATTTTGAGAAATACGGAGAAAAAAATATTGGATCACGAGAAAAAGTTCGTTATATAGAGAATGCATTTCGCTGTTTGGAGGTTATTTTATGAAGAAATTCGCAAAATAGAGGTTCGTTAAATAGAGGTCCGACTGTAATGTATATAATCGATACAGAAGCAATTACTTTAATGAAATAAAGTATCGGAATAGCTGAACTCTCAGATTCAACTCCCTATCAATGCGACATTAAAATTTTATCTAATCAAGATTTATTACTATTAGTCTTATTGTGACTGAAGTATGAATGACTACATGCACAGAATTCATGCATCAAATTTTTATTACCTTCAGAACCAACTGAATCGAAGTACTCAACAGAAGTAGAACCACAACGAAGGTGCTGGAACTATAAATACATCAAATGAAGCCTCAGAATAGGCCACATATTTTTAGTTATAATTATTCTTGGATGTTTTGAAACACTTTGAACTAAACACACATCAGAATGTTTGGTGGAATAAATGTCATTCACTAGTAAATCGTCAATATCGAAAATGACCTGCGAAGGCTTTAAGAATCGGAAATGAAACAATTAACTCCATCTAAGTTTAATAGAAATTTGTTTCTGCAACTCCATCGGAACGTATTAATCGAACTCGATGAGAAAGATCGAATGTTCTTTCAATTTCAGGAAAATCCGTTCTCCTACCCTCTGACATCTTTCTGCCTGGTAATTTTGCTTTCTCTTTTTCCGGCATTTATTATTTAATCTATTTTCATCTCTTTAAATATTTTTAATCATACGAAAATGTATAGAATCCCTTAGAATCTCAATCTGTGGTAGCCCGAGTACCGAAGAGTTTTCCAATATTTCTATAGAGTAGGATTTGGTCGGCGAAGTTCTCCATGTTGTGTGGTCTTGCTTTGTGCCGTTCAGTGTAAATGTGGGACGGCCATGTGATATGTTCCTAGTCATTGTTGATAAATGAACAAAAAGAAGATTCAGACTGGTTATGAATATTAAATTTCTGAAAGAAGAAAACCGTGTACTTATTTTCGATTTATTTATATTTATACCACGGAATTCGAAGACGACCTTAATTACAAAATGGCAACAAATTTTGCTTAAATGTGTGTAATCGGAAAATAGCTCTAACTTGAAGCTATCTGAACGAAGCTCTACATCCCCAACCTTATCTTCGGAATTGGAAGTCTTGTGTCCATCCTATTCCTTTGCAGTTGTGTAAGTGTAATGCTAATGTCTGGCATGCTAACAGATTTGCACCATTTCTACAGATTCTAATGTTCTAAGAAGTTGAATTTTTGAACACGTATTTTGAAGCGACTGTCACACACTAATTGAAATAGAAATGAACTATAGTTAGATGATGAAAAAAAAATTAAAGAAATTTTATTTCATTGAAAGGAATCTACAAGATTTAAAATCTCAGCAAACAAAATCGCGCTATGGGAACAAATGAAAATGTGACAGTAAACTTCGAATTTTTGAGATTATTACTAAAATTCAGTAATTATTTGTAGGAATTGAAATCTGAATAACCGAGGCGCATAATGGAATCTGGAAATTTTTTAAAAACTGGTGCTAGATTTACTTGATTAGGAACAAACTTTAAGACGGTGTACTTTTTTAAGTTCAACAGCTAAGAAAACCAGCTCTTTCAAAATGATAGGAGAAACCAGAAGCTTTATTCAATTTTACCTTGTTCACCATTTCTGAATTGGTTGCAAAGTTCTTCAATTATAGAATGCTTTCAACCCTAGATTGCACCAAGCCTGTTTTCTATGTTAACATAGGTTCTTGGAAAATTTTATCAATTCTACAAAAAGACTTGGATAATTTGCGAGGATTCTACTCCTCTTATAGTTTTCGTAGCTGAAGTCGAACTAAGGATAATTCACCTATATTTGTTAATAGTGAAGAATCCTGGGAGAGGATGCTTGTTCCGTCGTTAATGCCATTTTCTTGCATCATATGACGTCATTCTCTGCCTATAGGATAGCTGCTTTTCCAGTTCTTCAAACGGCGTCAGTTATCGTGGATGAACAGGAAAACTTTCTGGATTGCATTGAAGTGATAATGGTAAGTTTCTGAATAATGTCAAAACTAAGATTATAATTGTATACCCATTTAAAATTTTTAAAAATCTATTCATTTTAATTTTGTAGAGTATTATTGATTGCACTAATTGTTATATGGAACAAATGTACATAAAGCTATTGAAAACTTTTAAAGGAATCTTAAAAGAAATCTTAACGTGTTTAGAGAAATAATTTTTTTATAAAGCATTTCAAACATCTCGCAAAAACTTTTATTATGGTAGTGGATGAACTAAACTTTCCTAATTGAATATCAATTTATTGCGTTACTACTTAACTGCTCTGCCCGTAGATGCATCGAATTGCAAGTTAAAACTTGTAAACTAAAACCTAGTCATTCATGGGCATTATAATTTGATGCCAAAATTACGAGGAATCCCTTAACGTCTGAAGGTTTCCATAGAATCCAGGCTTCATTTATCTTCCTTGGCTGAATTTAAACGGCAGAACATTCTCATAACAGAAGGAATCTTTAGATAAAAGAAAGAAAATAAACTATTGAATTTCATCGGTACTGAAATCCCAAGTAAATTCTCTTTGCAGATCCATTCACGAGTTGACAGATTACTATGTATTGTGTATTATCAGTATTGTTCAATTATTTGGCTCACCTAAACTGAATTCTTATCAAATCCGTATAAATTCGACCCTCTTTTTCAGATCACTCTCGATGATGATGATGATGCAAGGTGGTTTAGACCAAGATGGGTTATGCTGAGCACACCCAAGGGGATTTTATCTTGAATCAAGTTCTTAGAAGTCCAGACCTCTACAAGAATATTGCAGTTAAAGGATAACCAGCAGCTTTGCATGCTGACACTTTATGGAACTTATGGTATTATTCCCAGTAAAATGTCTATCATTATAAAACTATTTGATAATATCAAATTGTAAAATGAAAAACGCGCCCGCTTAGTGGAAGCGTAACGTGTTCCATTTAGTTCGCACTTGTATGACAATTTCCTTAGATTAGAAAGTAATGCGTCTTGAAATGTTAACTGCTCTCATCTCAATCACTGTTTCCGTATTTTGTTGAATTTTTTCATATTTTACCTTCGTATTCTTGCAAGATTCTTCACAAAAATCAATTCTTAAAATTCTGTTCATTCATCTTGATGCAAGCTTCAGATTACATAAATACTTGTAGGTCAGTGCATATCTGGCAATGTGAAATTCAAAATTTGTATTTCGCAGTTCAGAAATCTCATTTTTAATATTTCTCAAATGTTTTAGCTAAAATAGCAAGAGATTGAGAAAGATTTACAATCTTAGAATTTGATTGCGTTAGCTTTCTCCAATATCTGCATATAGATGTTCGAAGTAATATTGAAGTCTTGAATCATTTGCGTCCATTTACTGTTTACAAAATTGGTTTTCCTTGCAACCGTAACCTTGTATTTTAGACTATTGCATGTGGCGAACATCTTTGATGCTTATCAGATATAACCCTTGCAAATAAATTTCGTTAGCAGATAGTATCGAAACAAGATAGTAGTAGGAATTGCAATTCCAGCAAAGAAAATATAACTCGGTAAAAATTTTCTATTTTTCGTTGTGACTTTTTCATCAGCTACTATATTTTGTTGTCTGCACTGTCGAATCACTAGAGTACTATCAGACAAAAAAAATGACACTTAACTCCTAGCAATGTTGAAAATATCGTTCCGATTTCAGTGAATTGGTCCTATCCGATCATTTTAAATATTCCACTGAAATTTATATAATTCTGAAAGCTTTTTACAAACTTCAGGCATCCAAATTTTATTTACAATATCTCATTGGCTAGTATTTCAATTTGCTCAAAATTTTTGTAAGGATTTGTTTCTACCATCATTCGACACAAATTGAAAACTCGTCTGCAATTTCATATAAACTTGTTAATTTTCGTACCGTTATTTTATGAATTCTATAGAATTGTTGTAGTTCCATACAATTCCTTAGATATGAATAATTACTGAATAAGTGATTGCATTCTTGTACGCTTCTATAATTTTAAATGTTTTGGATTGTATGCGCAAGAAAGTTGAATTTGCATTTTGTCTTAATTTTAAAACCTCAAACCTCTCTGCAGAATTTCGTGTACTTTTATAAGTTTATCGGACTTTTCAGCTAGCAGTGAGGAGTCACTTTACGCCACCTTATCAAGATTACGAAATAATATTTGGTGTTTATTTCGTCTGGAGCAGAGATCATTTCAAATAAACAGTTATTAAAACATGCCTTTATTAGTGAACTGAAGGAAATTTTTTAATTATTTACTTTTCAGGTCTTTAATTTCTAATTCTTCATTAAAAATATTTTGAAATCTTGAAATTAACTTTTTTGAAATTCAGTCAGGTGAATCTAAATTTTATTAATTGATGATTGCTGAAAATAGTATATTGCCATCGAGAACACCTGTACAAAATTTCCAAATCCTAGCATATTAGAAAATGAGTGAAAAATTGATTGCAAAATTTCATCTTTAAATGTGTGTGTAAAAAAAACTTTCGGCAAAGATTTTGTTGTAATTAATAGTTTCATGTTTGTACCTAGTTGCTGAGTAAATATACGATGCCATTAAAAATAAGCAGACTCGCGAGAAGCTAGCAGTAGATTGTTGTTCATTAATTTTATATATTTAATGTCTATTAGATTTATATTAATGTTAATTATTCATGTTATGTCAATTTTTGTAATATTAGTTTTTGCATATTTTTAGTTTCGTGAATGTCTAATATTGTATATATAACAATTGAATAATTTTGTGATAATATACTTTTTTTCATTTCCCTATTCATGAAGTTTCACATATGAAAATATTCAGAAATGTCTAGTATTTAATAATTGTTTAGAAATTTAAAGAGAATTATACTCTACAGTGCAATTCAGTTTAAATAGCTGAAATTTAATCTAATTTTTAAATGTAACTCGACAATTTTTGAAGTTTTTTTTTCTGTTGTGGACTTGAAATCCTTAAATATTACCCATTCGTTGCATCCATTAATAATTTTTTTAGACTCGTGTTTTGCTTAGGTTAAATTGAAAACTGATTTTCTAGATGTTTTATATTCCGAGTTCGAAATATTTTAGATTTAACCGTATTCTCTGCATATATTCTTGCCATTTGTAGGAAAATGAATTAAATACGAGTTTGTTCAGGCTAGATTTTTTTCTTAGTTTTCGAGTAAAGGATGACGGATGGCTGATCCGGACAGCCAATCGGGAATCCTCCAAATTTGACAAAGCATTATGTGATCACCATGCCTGATCAACATAGTGATCAATATGCTTTAGAAAACAATGTGACGCGCTCACTTAATTAAATGACAAAAACTACGTATGGCAATCGTTTACCGAAACATGGTGAGTGGATGCGACGAATAATGACCCAGTTACAAATCACTTTCAATTCATTTTCATTTACGCTATTATAAATCTAAGGATTCTCAATTATTTGTCTTGAACACATAAAATTCACCGAAAGATGTTCCTACAAAATTACTAAATTGGTTAAAAGTTTCACTCATTTTTGGAGAAATTATCCTTTTAGAAGTTAGAAAAAGATTTCGTTGGAATAAGTTTTAAACTTGTATTGCCTTTTACAGTAATTCGACTAAATGATTTGTCGATTTGATTTTTGCAGTTAAAGTGCTTTTTCTGTTTAACACGATCTCCCTGGCGCGTACCACCGGTGGCTCGCTCTTGAATGTTTTGTCAGGCGTGCTTACCACCAACAATTTAGTTCGTTTAGTAACTAGAAAAAATTTCCATACAGTCGAAAATTAAAATGGAAATTTAACTTGTATTAATTCAAAAAGCAAGTTTTATTTTATTTCGGTTCAATATTATAAACCTAACTTAAGTTTATATTTTCGAATTTATAATATAATGATTCAATATCATAGACAAAATTGTTTATTTCTATGCAGCCATTTCAAACATTTAGAACAAACTGCTGGCAAAAACTTGACGGCAACAGCGCTAAGAAACAAAGAGCAGCAATGGCTATCATTGAGGCAGAATTTCTTTTTTCGCTTTAGTTCAGAGCTGCCCGATAAAGCAAAGAGCTCTTGGAGTAAAATGGGAAAGAAACGCGAATTGTATCGCCGGCGTGAACGTGTTAATCTTCAGTGAATTTTTCGCTTTAATAGCCGTTTTAGCATTATTGTTACGTAAAATATACCATATCTTGTTAATGTATTACCTCTGTATTCATTATCATTTTCATATGTATATAAATGTTGGCTTTAAGCCTCTAACCGGAACATCTTTTGAATACCAACTTAACATGTAATCTAGCGGTCATGATGACCGATATTCCGATCAGAGGGTTAATATTGTGGTAATGTTTTAAAACATGTTTAAGTCTATGTACTGCAGACTTTCAAATAAAGGTCTTTACTTCATTAACTAATTGTTTCAATTTTTTTACATCTATAAGCTTCACGATTTTATACAAATGATTCATATGACACAATTTACTAGAATTTTAAAATACTCTAAGTATAATTGATATATGCTAATGATAAAGAAAGGAGGTGCTTAAATCGAGAAGATTTCGGCACATAGCAGTCAAAATTAATTTTCAATTGATTACTTATTTGTATTCTTCCTCGAATCATTTTGAGTTTTATTGGAGAGATCGCTAGGATTCATCATACTAGGATAGTGACGAGATATTTTACCTCTAAGGTACAGATATCAAGTCAAATTTTGTTGATTTTGATGTTCTTATTGTATTTGTATTATCCGACCACATCTTCGGTTGGGCAAAGTGTCGTGGCTGTGGGTCGAAAACAGTTAAAAAATAAAAGCTCTCAAAAAAAAAAATTGCTGATTTCAGTACATTGTGCCCTTGAACTTATTTAGTCTCGCCTGTGAAATGTGAAAATTGTTACTTAGGTAGTTTACCTTTTACGTAAAGACTTATTGAAATGAAATTTCTGGTCGATTCTAAATATCCGTTAGAGAAATAAAACCATATAGGGCAGCAGGGAAAAGCAGAATTATCTGTTAACAGATCAGTAATGTGACGTTTTAATTGTATTTCGGATTCATAATTGCGTATTTAAACAGAATTCTTCGATTTTGCAAAAATTTGGTTATAAAGCCTTGGAGTATTGGAGATCAAGCTACTCTGCAAGTCGGACGTTTAGGTAACATAGAAGGAAACTAACAGAATAGATGCCAACAAAATTTCTATAAATCTTTGGATTCAGAAATCTTTCTAATAAGAATCTTAATCTAAACATATCGATAAACTGTTTACTGAAATTACAATATAGTATCGATTATTGCATTTTATTAAATTTTTATGTTGCTTAGAAGGCGTCAAATTAGTGGTGTATAGATTTAGAACTACCAGATTTGATTTTAAACTTGAAGGATAGTTGAATTGTTCATTTAAATGCTTGTCTGCATATTTGTCAACATACAAAAGGTTCTTTTTAACTTGACATCTTTAGCTGCTGACTATTTCTGGCTTTATTCCCCGAATTTAATGTTTTAATATTAAAATACAATTTTATTCAAAATTGAAACCTTTAATTTCGGAGAAGTTTATTCTACAAAATGATCTTTATTCAGAGTAATACTCTAATCTAATATTTCTGCTGCAACGAAGTTGTATTATATTTCGTTAAAAATACAAAATATTTTATGCAAAACATTCCCCAATGGTTCATTATTAGAAATGGAACGGTCATCCGGTTTAAAAAGTTGTTTAAAAGTCTTTTGAAAATTATTTTCCGTAGGTGTCTTCAAGTTCCAGGGTTTTTAATGGCATGTAACGTGCTGGATAATCGTCTGTATTAGTTTCACTTTCGTCACTTACCTTTGCTATTTTCAAATTGAAATATGATTCGAATATCACGATTTCAGTTTACGCCGCATTATCGGGGAACAATGTACCCATTAAATCGATGGCTGAGTGTTTTAAATGGCTTTTAACCTTAATCATCTACATACTTCGATCTTAGATGAAATAGACTAAGTACAAGGTGATTTCGATGCAGCTGTTAAAAATAAATTCGCAAACAAATGAAAAAGATGGGTTTTCACAGAAAGAATCGAAATGAAACTTTTTTCCCGACGAAATTTTTTGCTGCTTGGGGAACGTCCCCTTCTGTTTAATTTGCAATTGTTCAATGTCTGTTTTACATTCTTGCCGAGTGTCCACGCTTTACTTTCACAGTGACTAAATTTTTTCGGATGTTTCGTCCTAATTTGATTTCCAAAGATCCACATGTTAATCTCTTTATGGCAAGCTATATTTTAAAGAAAACTTGTCTTATATAAATTTATTTTGCTATGCCTTTGGGTACATGGCTTCTTTGTATTAACATGCTTCTCTCATGGCTTCGTTTTTTCTCTTCAAAACGATTTTCTTTCTTGGGCAGTTGGAGTTCTTGCACAGTTTTATATTTCGGTTATTTAAATTGAATATAAATAATTAAGTACTATGAGTTAGACGCAGCATAGACAAAAGTGGCTTTTGCGCCAAAAATCTCAAATTGCCCTCGAACTACGCTACCAATAAATTCTTTTTATTAACATAGTTTACAATTTAAACCATCAAATGGTTCTGCATTTCTCATGGCTAAGCGTTACACAGAATAAGACTTTCGTCTGAGTAAAGGCTTATAAATGTTTAACGTATCGTTCTTCATTCAAGACCTCGGCTGTCAAAGACTCACAATTTTCCAAAGCGGTAAGCAACATCTCTGCTGCTCATATTCTGTCATAATTAGAAACGGCGATTCTCTCAAACTATAAAACAATCAAATATTTTAAATTATAAACTACGCTATCAACAAATTCTGGTTTCTCTACTTAAACAGTTTCATGCCTTCTGTGCAAGGGACGTGTTTGCCTGGTGTAAAGGCTTCGCGGCCAGAGTTCCAGTTTCGAAATCCAATTCTACTGAAGACCGCTGTGTTTGTGGGCGTGGTGCACGTTAAATCTGACGTCGTGTATCGAACATCCTTCCGCTAGTATAGTGAGGAAGTTTGGAGTGGAAGGTCCGAACTTTGGTGGAGAAGGTTTGCCTCTGGGATTGTCCTGTTCATCTGGCCGTAGTTCAAAATTACGAGGCCTGTCCCAAAATAGCCCTCGTGTTGCACTTATTCCTATGCCGCTACATAGGAGTAAATACATACCTTTTGGTGTCTCTGAAAAAACCGCCGATGACATTCATTCAGTATATGCAGTGGTAACCTTGAATGACGGATAATTTGTTCCTATATTTTTCTACATTTTTAAACTTTTTCTTTACAGTATATTCCATACATGTTGAAATCCTACTAGGCCATCCGATAGGTTTGCATATACTTTAGGTTTTGAATAAAAATGTTGAATCTTGCTAGAAATTTTCTTAACCCCATGCCTTTGGGTGACTACTTTTGTACAAGCAGTGACCTCGTGGCAGAATCTCGGCTTCGGGACTCGATTCTAAAGAAGATACACCTGGACACGGGTCCTGCATAAGGACTCTAGAACACGTTAAGTCCTTCAAGGGTCAGAGGTCATGTTGCTGGTGTGGTGCGGAAATTTCGACAAGGAATTGGCTCTTCAGGTGTCGTCCTCTTCAACTGACCGCGTTTCAAAATTACGAGGTGTGTTCGAAAATAGCCCTTCCATTGCTTCGAAACGGGAGGCTAATATAACTAAACCTTTCTGTGCAAACTTCATCTGTTTCCATTTGTCTGTGAATTATTGATTTTTAAAGTTTCGTCCGTCTTCTGAATTGCCCTGTACATTCTTATAATAATGTTGAAAAAAGGTATCAGCATTTTACCTAAATACGAAAATAACTAGTTTTTTTATCGTATTTTAAGATAACTTATTAATTAAAGAAGCCATGGATTGTTAATATAATCTTAAAGTAAAGCAAGATCATAGACAAAAGACGAGCATCTCCACTTAATATGGCTAATTGGGTACAAGAAATCCAATAGAGGAAGCACAGCACATTTATTAGCTTGTATATGAACTCCTATGAATTCATTATCATTAAATAGATGAACATCAAGGGAAAATCAATTTTGGTCTATCCTCAAAAGTAGTTTTGCATACAAAGATAAAGCCCTTTGTGTTCAAATTCTTGGAAAATCTATCTTCACCAGGAGTGTAGTGAAAGTTTTAATTTAGGAAGGATGTATTTCAGCCTCTTTATATTGGAACTAAGGGATTATCCTTGTTAGAGCTGAACTCGTGGTTTTCGTCTGGCTTTGATCCGTATATATTATATAGGATAGATTCCGCCATTAAAGGCAGCGGAATATTTGTCCCCAACCTAGCTTTTCTAAGAGGTTTAATAAAAGTGGCAAGTTATATAAACACGAGTTCTTTGTAAAAATGAAATTGAATGTAGAGAACTAGTAAAAATGTATCCTTATGTTAATGTGCTAAATTTAGAAAATCAAAATTTTCTCGCAATGATCTGGAGGTCAAAACCAATATCATAACTCCAAGAAGGTTATAGAATCAATCTAGGTTGAATAGGAATTTTAATTATTTGTGGCTTAATTTCTTTGTTTTCAGCGGATCACAACTTGACGGCTTTGCTGTTAACATTTTAGTACACTAATAAAAGCGTTTTTTTAAACATTTTTTTTATCATTTTTTACTTTTCAGTCTTTAATACATTTCATAGTTCATTATTATAAATATTATGAAATCATGTGATCAATTTTTCAAATTCACTACCAGATGGGTCCTCTCGTATTTAATGAAATTAAGCGATCAATTGATAGTTATGTTTTGAAAATATAAAATATTATATTGTCATGGGAAACATATATAAGTGTGCATAATTTAAGAATTCCAGCACATCAGGAGTTGAATGAAAAGTCGATTATAATATTCCATTGTTACAAACACGAAACAAATCAAGTTTTAAAAAATATGGATAAAAAGGAAATTGTATTTAATGCTATGATTTTTAGATGAATTAAATCTGTAACCAAAGGCTAAGCTCAACTCAAATTCAAAATATGAAACTATTAGCGATATCTATTCTATCGCTACCACGGTGAACTGGAGGCAGTTTCGAGACAGCAAAGTCATGAGTTCGAGACCCGATTCTACCAGAAATCCGTAATGGACGTGGGCCTACTGTAGGTTAAATTTGTAGAGGTCAAATGTCCTCCCACTGCTGCGGTGTGGAAGTTTAGAAGGAATGTGCTGGTCCACATATCCTCGGAGCACATGTCAAAGTTAAGAGGTCCGTCCCCATATAGCCTTCGTGTTGTTGTTTGGTTGATTTTGGTTTACTGGCGCAATAGCCATTTGTTAGCTACATTTCTCATGATATTTAAAAAAAAAGATATAACTTAAGATTAGTCAGATTGATATGTCACTTGTAATTTAAGCCCTAAAGTCTTATATCCTAAGCGGTTTATTCTTAAAACATTTGTGCTGGTTGAAAACTTTTTATTCTTGACAAAAATCGAAATTTCTAACACTTGGTGAAGGATGTGCTGAGCACTATATTCTAATATTACTCAGAAAGCAGTTATATAATAAAATTAAAATGATTTCCTTTTGTACAAAAACAGATTTTACAAAATCATCTTTATTAGTGTGCTGAAAAGTAGATATGATTTTATTGTTTTCTGATTTTTAGTCTTTTCATTTATAACTCTGCGGAACAAAAAAACATTTTTTTCATTTGCCAAGGATATTTTTAACAGTTTTAGGGTATCTTAAGTCTGCTGATTTTAAAACTAAATTTAGTTGTGCCGAATTGGCTCTATTTTTTGAAATAATGCATATTGTCAACATTTCAATCGTGTATACAGTAAAGTGGGCCGAAAAAAGTTGATTTTTTTTTCATGTCGCTATACAGCGGTAAAATTTGCGAATTGGTGAGAAATAAAATAAGAAAAAAAATTAAATTTATTGATATCGACCGCTCCAGCATGGGCCTTAAAAATCCTAAAACTGACTAAATTAGACTATTTTTCGTTAATATTTAAAATCTTTCTTGGTCTCTTTATTATATAGCATAAATTCTCAAGTGCTCAACTTCTTAAGAGTAATAAAATTTATTTTATCAAAATCGGTCTATAATTTTCCGTCACATATTTCTTTTATTCTTTAACTTAAATTTGACATAAATATATACAGAAATGGTATGAAATCTTCCTGATTTATATATTGATAATTCTTTGATTAAATTGATTTATTGTATTGATCTAATTTTATTATTGGTTTATAGATGAGACATTTTCAATGCGATTTGGGTAGTGCGCACATATTACTACTGAAATTTAATTTTCACTTTATCTTAAAAACTAGAGCCAATCTGACAAAAAGCGGACCATATTTGGAATTAATACCGCGAAATTATTCTTAAATCGCTAGAATATCATTGGCAGAAAGAAAATTAGTGTTGACCAGTGCATAATTATAAAGCATTATTATAAATATTATGGAATCTTGAAACCAATTTTTCTCAAATTCATTAACATTTGGTGCTCCTAGTATAGAATCAAAATTTAATTAAATTTATCGATTTACTGATAATTAAGTTCTAAAAATATTAAAATAATTCATTGTCATGGAGAACTTGTAGCTGTAAAAAGTTTCAAAACTCTAACACATTAGGAAGTGAGTGAAAAATCGATAACAGTATTCTATCCTTACAAACATGAAAGAAATTAAGTAAATTGTGTGAAAAAACGCATTTTTTTTAGCTTTCTTTAAAAGAGAAAGATTTTAAAATTTTTCCAAAACTCTGGAGCATTTTCTGAATAGATAAATCCATAGTGCAGCCATTTTTTGGTAAGACGAAAAAAATATATTTGAAAAGAGGGAAATGCGAAGAATTTAATTATGTCTAATTGATATCAGAAGCAGGTTTAGATGCCAAATGAAAATGATTATTCCAAATGGCATCACTGGGACTTAAAGGGTTAATGAAGAAGAAAATTCTTGCGCTGTCTTAAAATTCAAAAATTTATTTGTCGAATGGTGCCTATTTAATAGACGAGCTTATTTTTTCGGTAATATTTTTAGAAATTTATTTTTCACGATAACGTGCACAGTAAATAATTATTTCCTATTTTCAGTAGATAGAGTGGCAAAGAGCAGGAAAATAAATGAAATAATAAATGCAGGGGAGAGTCGCCGCAAATTTGGACCGGTATTGTAACTTCAATTTTACTAGATATTTGAGCCGTAAAATAGGCAAATTAACTTGTAACAATGTTAATATGGTGTACGATATCATTTTTACGAGAAAGCGACATGTGGTTATAGATTGAGAACAAGTGTTTAGATTTAAGTATCATCAATTATTTTAACAAAAAGCCCTGACGCTGTTTTAAAGTAGTAAAATATGCAAAAGTTAGTATATCTTCAGATAGAAAACTTGTTTGGCTACAATTTACTGTATTAGTTATATTAACAGTTTAAAGATAAGGTTAGGGGAATTTTTTATTGTTGTCCAAAAGTTGCCTTAATTAGACTGTTTAAATCAACGGGATTATCATATTAAACAACAGGAATAACTCCTAACTCGGTTATCATCCCTAGTAGTCCTCGTAAATGGGAAGTGGAACGACCCGAAGCAAAAAGTCAGTAAAAGGAAACTAAAGCCATCAAATGTTGGATCACAAAGAACAAAATATAAGAATTCGTATCATTTGTGGGAAAACAAACGAAGAAGAATAGATAGCCGTGCATAAAAATGTCATGCTTAGATTCAAGCATTGTACGCTGTTGTGTACTTGAAAATCAAAAAATATTTTTCCTTTAATTGTGCTTAAAGAAATTGGTCCGATTTGGGAAACCAGTCCCTTTAACTGTACCCATAACACAATTTTTAAAGCCATTTTTTCCTTCTTTAAACCGCATTTCCTATACATTGTTGTGAAGATGCAAAAAAATTTACTTCTTGTTTTTCATTAGGTTACTTCTCTATTATTATACCTTTTAAAAATGTCTAGGTGGTCCAAAATTGACAACCTTCACCTATATATTTTTATTCGACAGTCAACATGCATGCCAGGATTATCTTTGTAAATACTGAGCTGTTTTTAATAATTATTTTCATGTTGTAATAAAGAAAATTCAGTATTGAAGACAGTTATTTTTCCCGATGGCGAATTTTGTCCAGAATTTTGTATAGATCGACATTTTTGACAATTTTGGTGCAAGACAACTTTGATACCAGACTAAGACAATTTTGGTGTAAAATTCATAGGAAAAATTTCATCTTCCTCATTCAGTTTGTTTTTGAGTTAGTGTTCTTATACACTTTAGGATATATAGTCTACCAGTTGTCAGATTTGATCCAAAAGTTAATACGTTTCTACGATATTTATATCGAAACCTCATGTTGAATTCCTTCGTCTAACTTGTTGCTTTTCTGAACTTCCGTGTTCACATACACGGGGTCAAACAGTCATACAGACCGACTGCCTTCCCACTGACAGATTTGACCAAAACTTTGACACAGATCTGTAATTTTGGTATAATGACTAAATACAGAACTTCTTTAATCCAGTTCGTTGCGTTTTTCAGTTGTCGTGTCCTTCACATTCAAACGGACAATCATACATATAACTCCAAAAATGGTTTCTTCGAACTCGGGGCCTAAATATATAGATTCATCAAACACTCGAAGGCCAAATTCTTTCGACGATTACGGAATCTTTTCTCTCAATGCGAGAAAGATAAAAAATGTCCTCTTTCCACTAAATAACATTCGCTAGAAAATTTGATGTAAAATTTAAATAAGAAAAGACTAGAAGATTGAATATTTTTTTTTAAATTTCAAATAATTTATATAAACCCAGCATTAAAATATCTCTGAGCTTCCTTATACGAATAAAAAAGTTTAACTGTCATTTTAATACACACAGGTACATTGAAAATAGCGCACCAAGAAGAAAGGTACAATCGTGAAACTTCGCAAATAAGTGCAGTAAAATCCGATATGCAAATGATCCAAGTTTGGTGCCAATGCGCATGACCACACACCCTGCAGTGGCGCTGAAATCAGGAAGTGGGCCCTGTATAAACTGTCGCATAGTTGAAGATTCATAAAACGTGACGATCACATTCCGACTTGAGGAGGATTTTAGTAAGCAAAGAATGCCAGGTAAACGTGTGAGAAGACATTTCTCACAGTTAAACGAGTTTGAGAGGGGCCTCATCATTGGCATAAAAACAGCAGGCTGGTCGACGCTCAGTGTTGCTCGCCAGGTCGATCGTTCGGAATGTGCAGTCAGAACTTGTTGGGAGCAGTGAACACGAGATGGTACCCACGTGCTGCGTACCGAGTCTGGAGCGACCAGGAAGACGACGAGCCGAGAGGATCGAAGGATCGTGCGGCAAGAGCTCGTAGATCCCACAGTGACTCGTTCCACGATACAATCGGATGTAGGGGTGCCAGTTGTTCCACAAACCATTTCCAGACTCCTTGCGGAAGCGAATCTTCAATCCAAGCGCCCTGTTCGTGTACTGCCTTTAACACCGAAACATTGGCGACTCCGTCTACAGTGCCATGTTAGAGCGACGTGGAATGCCACAGATTGGCAAACGTGGTGTTTAGTGATGAATCCCGATTCGTTTTGGGGACAGATGATAACCGCGTACGGTTGTGGAGGCGCCCTGGTGAACGGTACAATTCCACCCACGTTGTCGCGCGACACACTCCCCGCACAGCAGGCGTAATGTTCTGGGGGCCATAACCTATGCAAGTCGGTCCACTCTAATTGTGGTACGTGGAACCTTAACGGACCAGCGTTATCTTGATGATATTCTTCGGCCCCACGTGGGACCTTTCCTAAATGGTCTTCTAGGGGCAATTTTCTAGCAAGATAATGCTCGTCCGCATACAGCTCGAGTTTCTCAAGACTTCCTACGTCATGTTCAGACTCTTCCATGGCCAGCCCGCTCCCCGGACTTGTCTCCTATAGAGCATGTGTGGGACCAGCTGAAGCGCCAGATGCCGCTGTGTCACTCTGTACATGATTTGGAGGTGGCTGTTCAAGATTTCTGGGTCCACCTGTCTCAGGACAGCATTAGACGTCTAATCAAAACAATGCTGGACCGTGTTGCGGCATGTATTGAAGCAGGAGGTGGTCCGACGTGCTATTGAAGTTGCACAGTATTTGTCTAATTGCACACACTGTATTTGTTTGTCTTGATTTTGGGATCAAATGAATCTCTCATCTGTTTCATTATGTGTATTAAATTTCATTTCAATCCAATGCTCCCTTCTTGGTGCGTTATTTTCAATGTGCCTGTGTGTAATTGTTCCTAAACTAAATTCTTACACATGGAGCATGCAAACTCATGTGTTTGAAACTCAAAATCTTAAAATTATTTTATTTTTTTAATGTGCCTCTCTATTTTGACGGGTCCGCAGTGGCTGGTGGAAACGTCTCGACCCCGAAGCCGGAGGTCCCTAGGCTCGAAACCCGTCTCGAGACTAAATCTGTAGTATATGTGGGTCTAGTTAAATCTGTCTTCGAGGATTACATGCCCTCCAATCGATGTGGTGCTGCACTTTTAGAAGGGGCTTCCGGCTCAGTTATCATCCTCGTCATCTGACCACAATTCAAAGTTACGAAATAAAAAAGTGACAAAATAGTTCTGCTTTAAAAAGGAACGTTAATAAAACTGAGCTCTTTATTTTGCCATTTCTTTAAATTATTACTTGTGATAATATGTACTTTAAAAGAATTTGAAATTAATTCCTATGTTATTAAGATTCGAAGATCTAAAATATGAAGCTAATTCATTGGAAAGTTCTCTTTAAAAAAAGTTTCAAAACCATTTGTATTTAATTTCATGCATAGTGTATCCTATAAGCTACTTAAACGCTTTTTAAAATAAATATACCATTTAGTTCTTATTTTGAAAGTGCATAGTTTTATTAGCTTATTTAGCATTTTCAAATAAAATATAACTTCATGCATTACAGGAAACGGTTTGGGAGGCAAATAAAATTTAATAACAAAGTTCACAGAATCACTTATATATGGCATTTCCTATTCACTAGATTGATATAGTAAACACATAGAATTTTGTTGCCATCCATAAAAATATTTCAAATATTCGTAATAGTTAGAAAAGATAAATGATTCGCTCTCTAAATATTGAAAGAAATGAAAATTTTATTGATCAAATATATAAATGATATATATAAAGTATAGTCAGAAGCTCTAACTCCAATGCAATGGGAAATTATTTTCAGAATTTTCACTGAAAAATGAAGCATATATTATTTTATCACTTATTTCTGAAATGTCGTTGAAAAGATTGATATATAAACCATACAAAATTTAAATACTTAATATTTTTAACATCAATCGTAAACGGTTTACAGTTCATAGACAGTGAATTTAAAATTTTATCTTATTGAAACTCCCTATTAATTCTCGACTATAAAATATGTTCCATAATATTTATGGCAATTTGAAGAAAGAGATCTGGCAAATGATCAAGGATAGTATATTGGAATCTATCTTTATTTGAAAATAATGGATTCAAAAGTTCTCCAAAGGTAGTTTCTTACAGAGGCAAAAAAATTTCCTATAATTTATGTAAATTCTTCTTCCAATTTATATCTTCCTTATTTTTTTCCTTTGTAGAAAATATGTCCTAACGGCATTGTGCTTAACTTGTAGTTCTAAGACAAGAGGAGGGAAATATTTCTTGGAATAATAAAAGAATTCTTCTTTAGCAAGAAAAGGAAATATGCTTCTGTTTGAAAAGCAATAATTTGAAATTCCAAATATTTTCCAAAATTAATTTATTGCATACATGGAAAATTTAGTTACTGTTAAATTTCTTTCCAATTTATATATTCCCTAGTTTTGCTTTCTTCATAGGCAGAGCATTTCAACAGCAGACCTAAGAAATATTTTTAACATAGAGCTAAAACTATTTTTATCCTAAGCTTGACATTAGATTTACTATAATTTAATCTTTCTTTTGTAAATTTTTTTTTCAATGGCATTGTACCTAACTCGGTTCTCTAGAACAAGAGACCGAAATATATTTAACATATAAAGAAAAAAATTCTACCTTAGCTAGAGCAACTGCTCCTATTTTCAAAAGTAATGATTTAAAATATTTCGGAAACTAATTTGTAACCGACATGCAACATTCAGTTATAATTTATGTCTCCTTCGTTTCGCATATTCTCTTTAGTTTTCCTTTCTTTGCAAAAAAACCAGATCAACAGAAGTATTGCCAATTATTTTTAACCAAACAACAAACTACTTTTATCATAAACTTGATATTAGTTGAAAAAGCATTCCTCTTATTTTCCGGTTTCAAATAATAGTTAAAAATTGTTTTGTTTCAATCAGTTCAAAACTTATATTTATCTACAGTAATCTCTTTAAAGCCCCATAGATCCTGATAAAACTCTCTACAATAGTTTTAAAAACATTCAAAATGAAACTTATGCAGAGAAAATCCTTTCGTTAACAGAGACACGGTCGAATGGGGCTTTTGTACATCGTAAAGGGAAAAATCCAAATCAACGGAATTTGTGCTAGAGATTTCCAGAAATTGTTTGGAATACAAAAAGTTATCTTTTCCCATTAAAAGGGATTTGGAATATTTTTAGTTGAAGACTTGAAAATATTCTCCAGGATTCATTTCTTAACTACATAATTGAAGTCTCCACGTGACTATTTCAATTTCCTTGAAGTAATAACTTTGATACTTTAGGAATTATAACTCAAATGCACTAAATAACCGTTGTTATGTGAAATAAACTTTCTAAGAATTAAAAATGGAATAATGCATGCGTGTAAAGCTAAATACTCTTTTACATCAAACACGGTAAAATTGTTCTTAAAAAGATACTTGTAAAATTATCCTTGCTTAAATATGAGCGAATGTATTAAAGTGAATACGTTTTGTTGATGGTTATTGTCACGAGATGCAGTTACGCTTTTAAGAATTTGCTCTGTAGTTGATGTATTTGTATGCATTGGAAATCATGTAAAACAAATAATACAATAAAACCAACGGGAGTGTTCTCCTCTTTACTGAATATTGTACGAGTATTCGAGAAAGTCTTTTATTTTCAATTTCGTAATAAATTAAAAAGAATTGTGTATTCGTTTTAGATGCCTTCCCTTTAGCCGATTATATCCCAAATTTAATGTATATGCACAATTTTGGTATCAAGATCACATAGCATTTTTCATTTTTCACGATTCTTGTGTTCTGGAGTAATTGTGTTCACGCGCACAAAGACAGTAAAAAAACAGTGATACCCTCGACAAATTTAATTCAAAATTAGATACAAATCTCCAATTTTGGTTTTATTAAAATACAACCCTTCAGCTTGTTGCGTTTTTGAGTAATGACGTTCACGTATCTCAAGTACAACCGTGGACACTCACATTTTACACAGGAGATTGGGTCACGAGGACATTTATGGGACCAACAAGAAATTGATGAAGACGAAAAGGAATTTCGGCTGACCCCGTTTCACAGTAAGCTGGTAACGAGATGAAACTTTCATAAATAGTTATGTTTGATGTGCATAATATTTACATGCATTTTCGTAAACATAGCAGAAATATTCAGGAAAATATAAAGATTTCTTTTTTCTATTTCTTAAAAAATCCCAAATTTTTCCGCGTGTTTTTTGCTTTTAACTTGCAGATTTTTCCACCAAATTGTACAAAACTTACAAAATACTTGATAATATGTTAGATAAGCATTGTATAAAAACCTGAAGTAAATACTTTGAATATTTGAGAAAATATGAGTATTTGTAGTAAATAATTTTTTACTGTACATGTGCGGAACGTAGCGTAATTTTTCTTTCATAATTTCAGAGCTAGATATATAGGGCAACTTATATATAAAAAAAATTCCATTTCAGTACCATTAGTATTCAGAAAGATATCAGCATTGCAAGAGCTGATTTGTTTTTATGTCTCCAAGAGAAACAAAATGATGAGGGTTCATTCACAAACTGAAATTTTTTAAACTTAAATCTTCGAATAAATATTATTGAAATGAAATTTAAATTTTTTTTTAATTTAAAAGTATTCATGAGCATTCAGAATATTCAACATTCTTAAAATTCAATATTACTTTTCGAAGATTCAAGTTTAAAAATATCAATTTATGCAAGAACACTCATCATTGTGTTTCTCTTAAAGAACAAAGGCAATTCAGCTCTTGCAATGCTAATATCTTTTTGAATACTAACGGTACTGAACTGGAATTTTCATATAAGTTTCCCTATATATCCAACTCTTAAACTATGAAAGAAATATTATTCTACGTTTCGCACATGCGCAGTAAAAAATTATTTACTACAAATACTCGTATGTTCTAATATTCGAGGCATTTAGGGAAAATTGTGGTAAAACCGGGTATCTAAGACTCGAAGGCCTGTTGGAGCTAAACCATTCGACATAGAGCTTTTCAAATTTTATTAAAATGTTCATTGTTTACCCATGGTACCCATGTTAACTCTATGGGAAATTAGGAAAACTCGATTTTCAGTGGAAAAGTAGCAGACAATTTTCTTTTGTATGGCAATTTAAGAATATTAGTTACGAAATTCACATGTAAAGCAGTTGACTTGTTCCTCTGCTCCACTGCAACTTTCATGGCCCCATCTAAGACAGCTTTTACATTGGATTAACCCTTCTAATTTATTTAAATTAGAAAATACATCATCAAAATATAAACAATAAACCTCTTATGTGCGTTTATCGTCTTCATCGCAGGAATCATCATTATTGAATATCCCAGTCTTACAGTCTTACTCCACTTGGAGAACCCGGTTTTACTCAGAGTGCAGAGGTTATGAAAAACGAAATAGAACTGCACAAATATTGGACTAAACCTTTTATTGTTTAATAGGTTATAATAAGCTATACTTAATATAGTTTTTATAACTGTAATTATTATTATATACGTATGGTTTAAAATCAAACGAGCATTAGAGAGTTGACGTCGTCTCGTAACAAATAAACCTTCACAGACGCAGTAAATTCACAGCAACATCACGCCACTATGACTGTTCCTTTTTCTTGATTAATAGAATGTAATTCAGTTTCTGTCCGCTTGAAAGGAGAACTAATAGCGCCAAAATGAAGGGTACCTGGTTTTACCCCACTCTCTCCAACTTCAAATTTTTATACAATGCTTCTGTAACATATTGTTAAGTATTCTGTAAGTTTTATACAATTTGGTTTAAAACTCCGCAAGTTATAAGCAAAAAACATTTGAAAAGTTTTGGAATTTTTAAAGAAACGCTTATATCTTCCCGAATATTTCTGCTATGTTTACAAAAATTCATGTAAATATTATGTACCTCAAGCAAAACCGTTGATGAAAGTTTCATCTCTTTACCAGCTTTCTGTGAAACGTGTCAGCCGAAATCCCCCTTCGTCTTTATCAATTTCTAGTTGGTAAAATAAATGTCCTCGTGACCGAATTTCCAGTGTGAAATATGAGTTTTCACGATTCTCCACAACTGATTCTGACCCATTTTTTTCGTACTAACTCCAAATTTTCCGTATTTTATGAAATGATCCTTATAATCTTGCATACCAGTGTATATACAGTGCATGAAGCATGCAATGAAGTTATTTTCATTGTGAAAAGCGTAAAAAATAACGCCTACGATGTGTTGAAAGGCACTTCCTTGTTTTTGTTGAGAAGCAATAAACCTCATTTAAAACAAATAGTACAAGATATTTTCAATTGCTGTTGTATCTTTTGTTTTTTATTACTTAAAATACAAGATAAAAAAATAGCCGTATTTATTGTAATCAATACATATCTTTTTTGCAGATTTCCTCTCAGTAATAGAGTTTCTTCAGACTTTTATTTAATTTGAAAAATTGTTTCATGATTGACAAGAATTGAAATTTTAACATTTTTCAAAAACATTACATAGAATTTCATAATTAACAATAAAACTTTCTTACAAACATTTATACAATTAAAATCATAGTTTTCCATAAAATTAGTGAAAATCCGACTTTATGAAAATATCCGTTTGAAATTTTAAGGAAATGAGAATTCTAGTTTTGTCGATATAGTTGGCGTTTATAGTTGACTGCAAGCGCTGAAAAATCTCCAACTCAGAGAAACATATTAAAAAGTTAGAAACACTAACAAAGACTTCGAACTTTGGCTGAAATATATGCCTGTAAGTGTTGCTAATAAGAAACTAAAATAATTAAAATTAAAATTTTTTTTTAAAAAAAAGCACATTTTTAATAGTATATTAAAATGTAAAAAATAATTTATCAAAAATCGGGTCAAGCCAAAAATCGTAAAAGCTTAAGACGCTGTTATAAATGCTGCAAGAAAATTTTTATCACATTCATAATATATTTTATTTTTTATGAATATTTAAAAGAAAATTATATCCATTATAGTTTAATTTTCTTATCTTATTGTTTTCAGCACTTCAAACTTATACGATTTTTGCTTTAACCTCCAAATTTTTCATAAAAAAATTATTTCATACCTTTTTGTGCACCTCTAAAAGCCCTTTTAAAAACAACTTTTTTAACTTCATTATTTTCTACATTCCAGATTTTTCTAAAAAAATTCATAATTCATTAATGTAAATATTATGGAAATCAATATTTCCTGAAATTCACAAAGACATCGCCAATCATATGGAATCAAAAATTAATTAAGTGACTTACTGATAATTAAGTTCTGGAAATAAAATATAATATTGTTTTCTCATCGGTAACAATAAACTTTACAAAATTTTAGAACTCGAGCATATCAGTAAGTGAGAGGAAAATCGGTTACAATATACCATGTTTACGGACGTTAAAGAAGTCAAGCTATATAAAAGCGAGTAAAAATCCAACATGTCTATAATTTAGAAAATATATTCTGTCTAATTAATTAAAAATCCCAAAACTAATTTTTGGAAGAAATTACTCAAAATTATACGCTCAATATCTTCACAGTTTGTTCTAGAAATCCTGTCCAGATCTTCAGCTTCAAAGTACTTCAAAGATTAAATTGTAACAAAATGCACCAAAACGTATTTCTCTCGCAGTAATTTACTGTCCAGACTCTTTAACTCCGGAAATGACGCGGTGGCCCAGTGGTAAGGTGTCGGCATTGAAGCCGGATTGTTCCAGGTTCAAAACCCGAATCCACCCTTCGTTGCGTTGGGCTGCTGCATACGTAGGGCACCAAACGCGCTCCCGCTGGTGTGATGCGGAAATTTGAAGAGGGACTGCCAGCTCAGGTGTCTTCCTCGTCATCTGACCGCGGTTCAAATTTATGAGGTCCGTCCCAAAATAGCCCTCGTGTTGCTTCAAAATGGGGCGTTAATGTAACTAAACTAAACCGGAAATGATGTACCTTCTTTGCGTCTATGAATGCGTATATAGCAAACTCAAACACATAATATGAAACTATTTATTCGTTCAAAGGACGGATTCAAATACACATCTATGTGAGGTATCATATATTCGATATATATTTAAGCGTACCAAACACATAAAACTTATGGCACAGTATGTAATAAAATACAAATCTAAATTCTGAAATATACAGCAATGGAACTTGGATAATGCAATTCGAATTTTTCCCTGGCAGCATATATATATGGCATCCCTGGCATTCATATTAATATAATGTTAAAATATCGTCTATATTTCGACTTTATTTTGATTTATTCGAGGACAAAACTAAAAATTGCATATTTTTTTTGTTTGTTTGTTTCAGAATTGTTTTCATTTGTTAAATACGTCTGCCCTTGTGCCCTCAGTAATCGTAAACGCATAGTTTTAAAGGCAACCCTTAAAGGCACAGAGTTGCCTTTCAGCAAATTTTGTCATCTAAAATCTTAAGGACTGAAGCTGTAATGCCTATTGTTGCCAATACGATACATATTGAAATTTTTATTAAATCAATTTAAAACATATAGATGGCTGCCTGAGTGCTGATAAAAAAATAAAATAAAATTGATGTTTTTCAGTTGAGGCTGCATATTTTTAGTCTGTTTGTACGCTTGAGAATACCATATTTTATTCTACACTGTTGAAGGAAATTCCTTATCCGTATTATTATTTATTAAAATTCATCTGTATTTAATATTATAGAATTTTATCAAGGAATTTTTTTTCTAAAATAAAGACAAGTGTTGTCAATACACATAAACTATGCTTAAAACAAAATAGGATTTTTAAAAGTATTTTTCCCATGTTTATTTAAGAAATGAAAGTTCAAAAAATTTTTAAAATCAATTTTCAAAAAATCGGCCTTGAAGGGTTAATTTCATTCGAAAACTTTATTGCTGTGCAATGTTTTCAGTTAAAAAGCAATAAAAATTACTACTTTTAAAAAAATTTGAACACGTTATATGTTAATTGTACTCTTTCTTTTTTCTCTCATTCTCTCTCTCTTTGCAAGTTTTACTCTACAATTTCTGCATGCGAAGTGCTGCATGCTGTGTTCTTATTAAAATGATTTACTTATATATTAAAACAGTTTGATTTAAAAATTATTTATTTCAACTATTGATAACAATTATTCTTTCTATATGATACCCTATAACGTATAAATTACAAAAATATTTTTGAAAACATTCACCATTTTGTGTATTGCATTAGTGCTTTCCACACCACAAGTTGATGGATAGTTTTGGTTAAATAAATTTCTTACATAATGTATACAATTATTTTCATGTGAATTTTACATTGAAGCAGTAATTTGTTCTATTATACACATTTAATGATTTATTGTGCTATTTAAGTTTTTTTTTTGTTTTTTACAGCGAGATTTCTTTAGATCACAACTATTACTATAAGAATACTTTTTGTTGCACCTGGATTGGCTCAGCAGATATATTTTTACACACTTATTTTATGGAATATCTGTTTTTACGAATACTAGTGAATTTTAATTTAGTTCAGCTGATATTAATCGTCACTTTTTAATTAATTCAAATTGTTAGCCAATATGACTGTTGTATATTCAAAGCCAAAAGAGGTTATTCATAATAAAACAGAAATTAGGTGTTCCAGATCACACATATTGGGCAAAATCTATAAAAGAATTTATTATTAGAGTTGTTGTGACATAAGAACGAATGAAATTGGAAAAAAAAAACATTCACCTGCAAAAAATGTCAGGTCAGATGGATTATCTTAACTAAGGAAGAAAAACAAGACTGAGTTCTACAAATAATAAAGAAAAATTGTCGATGTACTGTATTACTACTCAAAGAAAGTGCTTCATTTCTTCAAAATTGTTAAAACAATTTTAAAAATCCTCTTAGAAGTGGAGTAAATTCAATGCAAGAACGAAATGATTTGTGACTAAAACCATACAGCAAAGAGCGATACAAAAATATCGACAAAAGTATCTTCTCATGAATAATTCAAAACATAAAATTCGATTGTTTGAGTTTCGGTAGAAATACTTACTACATATTGAATCCATTCAAAATTTAAATAATCTTTAGTTTAGTAAATGAGGTCAAACGCAGCTCTAGAAATCAGCATTTGAAAGCTTTGAATAGAAAACTATTAGTTTCTGTTTCAGTTGCCTCAGGACAAATATGTATTCGAAATGTTTCAACGCCATACAGATTTAAAATGTGTCAGACAATCTGTTAATATATAACTTTCATTTTCAGAGATAAAATTCAATATTTCCTGCTAGTAAATTTAATATTTCTATTAAAGCAACTTTTAGAGATTTTAGATTAACCTTGTTTTGAGAATACTAGCTTTATAAAGTGCAGTAGAACTTGTCTGATTCGGACGTTTTTAATTCGAATTTATCGGTAATTCGAATTTTACTCTTGTTTCTTGAATTTCCTATTGATATAATGCTAAAATATCGTTTATAATTCGAATTCATTTTAAAAATTTAAAAAAATTATTCTATCTCAGGATTGCTTTTGTTAATTAAATAATTCTTAGCCTTATATTCTTAGGGATCGTAAGTGAATCATTTTTAATAGCCTTAAGTCACTCGAGAACATCACGGCTTTTCGCTAGATTCAATCAAGCAATCTCAATTCACTATCAGATGTCTCAACTGGTGCGTAATAATAATTTAATAACATTAATCGATTAAGTAATAATTGAGTTTTGAAAATATTAAAATAGTGCATTGTCATCTAGAACACACAAGTGTACAAAATTTCAAAACTCTAGCACATCAGGAAGTGTGTGAAAAATCGATTACAGAATTCAATCCTTACAATCACTACACAAATCAAGTTAAATAAAATTATGTAATAATTATTTTTCTTTCTGATATTACTTGTTACGTTTCGCAATGCAAAAATATTTTTGTAAATACAAAATAGGTTTTAATTTAAAGATTAGTGTAGCTAAGATCCTATCCATCAGGGACAGGTCTGTTTCTTAGATTTAAATTATGAAATCATGTAGTAACAAGTTGTCATTGATGGTGAAGAAACAGCAAATTTTTAAAACATTTGAGTCGAGTAGCTGCAAAAATGGTCAACTCTATTTTTCAAAGATTATAGGTCCATTTGACCCCTTTCATACTTCCCCATCATAAATTGCATACTAGAATATATTACCGAAACGCTTCCAATGCCATCCAGTTTTTTTAAATCTCATTTTGACTAGATGTGACAGAAAATTCACTTTTCTCAAAAAGTTTTTTATTTGGATATGGCCACTTTTGCACCTACACTACACATTTATAGTCCCCAGTTCCGTTTAAAGAAAAGCAGTGTTTCAATCAAAGCTCTTAAAACAAAACATATTTAGCTCTAACAGATAAAACAATACATATAAGATAATGAGTATACCTTGTAGCTCTCAGTACAAGGATGAGACAAAGTCGAGACTTTCTCTGAAACCTTCCATTTTCATTCTTCTAGACTTCAGACATTGTTTAAATTGCTGTTACTATTCGTGAAATGCTTTATAGTATTTGTTTATCTATTCTTTTATTTTGCGTAAAGAATTTTAAAATGGCAGGAGAACAGCTATTTCTCTTTCTCTCTGCAAAAAATAATCTATCTTTCCTTTAGACCACTTAAAAACAGCTTATTTTGTCTCTGCTCGTTTGTTAGAAATCTAGCGATCCCACATATTGCATTGCAGCAAGACACAGTAGTGATATTATCATCAGAGTAATTACATCTTTCCCAAAATCAGCAGCCTGCACGCAAAGAGAAAAAACAATCTTTTGGTATTGCATCTGTACTGCCTGTAAGGATAAGGAAAAATTCATCATTTGTCAAGCATTATCATGTGGTGCGATGAGAAAGTTGGGAGAGTGATGTTGATTCGGGTGTCTTCCTTTATAACGGAGCAATAACTTTATTGGAATTCTGAAACCAAACAATGATTCAATTTTATTTTTTAAAAAAACTGATTCCTTGTTTTTTTTATTTTAAGTCTCTGCATATGGGCTTGTACAGATTCTGTAAAAAGAAAATTTTTTCTCTGTTTACTGATTGCTGCAAATGCTGCACCAAGATTATTTTTCATGTGTGTACGACTGGTACAGATGTTGTTCGAATATAATTGTTTTCCACTGTCTACGGTTTCGTACAGATGCTGTACCAAAATAATATTTTCTGCATGTATTCTGGTACGAATGTTATACCAAGATATTTTTTTAATCTGAGCGCGGGCTGTTACAGATGTTGTGCCAAGATAGTTTTTCCTCTGCGTACGGACTGGTACAGATTCTGTACCAAGATAATTTTTCCTCTATTTGAGGGTAGCTGTAGATGGATTACCAAGATTATTTTTCCTCTGCGTATGGTTAGTTCAGATGCTGTTCTAAGATAATTGCTTTATTCTGCGTACTGGTTAGTACAAATGCTATACCAAGATATTTCTTTTCTCTGGAAATAGGCTAGTACAGATGCTGTAACAGTAATTCATTAGGATATTTCTTCCCCGCTCGAAACTAATATTTTTAATCTCTTATCAATAGACCTATTGTGTCACCCCACGGATGACCTCTAGATTTGTTGTTAATAAAGGGAGACAAGCAAAGGAACTGTATGGGTAGTCGAAGGAAACCACACATCTTATCGTACAGTTACTAGAAAGTAAGAGAAGCCCTTGAAAGAAGAGAAGGCCGTTTCAAAATGAGATTTTGAGATTTTATCCTTCAAAGAGCTTTATTACCTTAAATTCAGTGATTCTCAGTCAGTGATATTACGTCGTTAAAAATTACCTACCTATATACTTATTAAAAAACATATTATGAGTTTTTTAAATAGGTTTCAATATCTTATAGCGACAAAAATAAAATATCACTTTTAAAATAAGACAATATATACGTATAATTAACACTGCAGTTATATTTATAATCTCATTTTTGATGACTAAATTAGTTGTGAAGTGCCGGATTTTACGAGCTTCAACTCGGGATGCTCAAAAACCCTAACCTACCACATAGGGCACTAACTAGTGGGAAAAGGCATAGGGCATGTAGGTTGTTCAGTTAGACAAAATAAAAAAAAGTCAAAAATAATGGCAAAAGTAAGCTTTTAAAGAATTCGTAACAAAGACAAGGCGATACAAAGAAACATTAACAATATGATTTATTAGAACTTATAATCTGATTGATTCATCCACACTAATTGTAATAGGATGAGCACATTCTAAGTATAGTAAAGGCTATGGAAAATTCTTCTGTATCAAATTTTTAAACGTTGAATTCCGTCTCTTTTTTTTTATTTTGTTGCATAAAAACCAGGACAGTCTGGGACATTTTATTCAAAATCGGGACAAGCAACCTAAAATTAGAACTGGTTCGTTTAATCTGAAAGTTCTGGTTACTTTATAAAATGGGCCAAACTGAGCTTAAGCTTTAGGAAATAAACTCAGCTTAAGCGGAAAGAGAATAATAGAGATAATAGAAAGAGGATACGATCAAAACTCGTTAGGAAACTTTGGGTATCAGATACTAAAACATTTAGAAAAAACTGCTTCAGTCCATTCAAATGAGAGAATTCTGTATCTCTGACAAAAAATTACATTGTACGATAAATTTAAATACTTATTTTCAGACAGATATAAGAATATTTCGTTTTTAAGTTTTTTTTATATTGAATTTACAGCATTTAACTGTTGCAGTTGTTCCAGATATTGATCTGATTTATATCTATTCCAAATCTATCAATAATTAGATAAACAAAGTGAACTCAAATTACTGAAAAGTATTGAATTTCAGAAAACGTATCGCTGGTACGTAATGATAAATTTTTAGTCAGAAAATTATTTATATATATAAACTAATTTTTCTGATTTATCACACGATTTCCTTCTTCCTTTTTAACCAATTTTTTTACCTGTTCAAATATCTTAAAATGAATTCATCTTATTTCTGTACAGCTTATACCAAATCTCACCGCATTTAACTGCTGTTGGTTTTCTAGACACTGATAGTATATATTTATATCTGTTCCACATCTAACAGTGATTAAATAAACAAAGATGATTCAATTTACTAATATATGTTGGATTTCAAAAAACTTGTGTCTGATTCATACTGGTAAATTAACACAACCAGCAACTTATTCTAATGTATTAATCAAATTCTTCTGTTCTATCACAGAATTTTCTTCTTCACTTCTTTAAATATCTTATTTTCTTCTTCACCTGTTTATATATCCTAAAACAACTGCATCAAATTCCTGTTTAGTTTACAATTTCAACTTTCTCATATACTAAATTTAGCCGCAAATAACTTGCAGGTTTTCCAGAGAGTGATATGGTTGACTTATATCCATTCCAAATCCGCCAATAATTAAGAAAACAAAGTGAATTTAGTTAACTGAAAAACGTTGAATTTCAAAAAAACATAATGGATGGCATGCAGCAAACATTTTTCATATTCAATGCATTCAACAAATTCTTTTGATTTTTCACAGCGTTCTCACGTGTGAAAGTGTGAATGTTTCAACTTTTTCACGTTTATTAGAACGTTATTTTTAAACACTTTTATTTAACTTTCCTCCCTTCATGTTTGTAACGATGGAATTTGTAATCGATTTTCCTTCACTTTTTGATATGTTAAACTTTTGAAATTTTGTACATTTGTGTTTTGTCGACGACAATGCACTATTTTAATATTTTTAGAACTTAATTCTCAGTTAATAGATTAATGTCATCAAATTTTTATTCATACCAATGGCGCTACATTGCTGTAAAGGTGAAAAAATTATTTCAAGATTCTATAATATTTATAATAATAATTTATGAATTAAAAACTAAAAATTCAAATATAATTAAAATAAAATCATTTAAGTTTCTATTACACTAATAAAAGTGTATTTTTAAAAACTATTTTTACTAAATTTATTCACCTGTTTAAATATCTTAAAATTACATCATCTTTTTCATGCTCAGTCTACAATTTCAAGTTTTTCCTTTGCAAAATTTTAGTCCTCGTAACTTGAAGTGGAACAAGCAAAATCAAATCAAAACAGTAAAATAACATTAAATCCATCAAAACTGATTCAAAAAGATAAAAAACGCTACGTAATCTCATATCAAATGTTAGGAAACAAAAGAAGAACTGATATAGAGCATAACATGTCATACTTGATTTCATACAATGTGCGCCTGTGTAAATTTGAGAATCAAAAGGTAATTTTGCTTTATTTGTGCTTAAAGAAATTGATTTTCCAATTTGGAGAAACCGTAGTCCGATCTCAGCAACCTGTTTCTTTAATGGATCGATTTTTAAGCTATTTTTTCTACCTAATTTAAAGTTTATTTCGTAAGTTAATTACATTGCTTTGAAGACAAACTAGGAAAAAATTTTACTACTTGTTTTTTATTAAAATTATTTCTCTATCACTATACAGTTTATTAAAAAGTGGTTAGGTGGTCCAAATTCAGCAATCTTCAGCTAATTTAATAAGCAAAGCGAATTCAGTTTACTGAAGAATGTTAAATTTAAAAAACAATTGTGTGATACATACAGATAAATTTACCGTCTGCAAATATTAATATGTATTTAACAGATTATTCTGATCTCTTACAGAGATTTCTTCTTTATTTTTATGTAATTTTTCACCTGATTAAATACCTTAAAATGACTTCATCTTTTTCCTCCTCTAATTTAATAAACGAAGCGAATTTAATTTACTGAAAAATGTTAAATTTTTAAAAAAATTTGTGTGGTAATACAGATAAATTTACCGCCTGCAAATATTCATATGCATTAAACAAATTCTTTTGATCTATTACAGAGTTTTCTTCTTTATTTGTAGGTAGTTTTTCTCCTGCTATCTTAAAATGACTTCATCTTATTCCTGTTAAGTTTACAAAAGAACTCCATCCATCACCGGCTTCCTGCAAAAACAAAAATCTCAAACTGTTAATTATTTTTTAATCTTTTGCTACTTTTAATCATCTCCGTTAAATACTTTATAAATAGAGAAAGAAATTTATAAAGCTATCATCATCTAGAAAAGTTAATACTTGTTTTAAAAAAACCATTCTTACCATTAGAATTATTTCAAAAATATTGAAATTGCAGATTTTTAAACAATGTTATATCAGTGTATTATTAATTATCATTTACAATAACAAATCAATGCATTATTTTAAAAATAATTTTTCCTTTTATAAGTCTTCAACACTTAATGAAAAGGAAAAATTATATATTACTTTCGTAAGAAACTTTTTCTGTAAGTGACACTTTCATGTAATTAATTAATTACCCTACTTGTAATCTCTTTCAATTCAAAATCTCATTTATTATCTAATCAAGTGCATTTTAATTGGAGTCAGTATTTTTATGTAATAGTTTCTTTTTAGTTGTCATTCTCTCTGATTAAAAAATGCTTCAATTTATTAGTTATATTGAAATAATAGTATAAATAAAAGTAAAATTCCTTTAGAAACATAATTCAGAACCTTGGGAAAATAAGCAAAGGGATTTTTTAGTACTTTAATAAGAACTCCCTGTGCTTTTTCAACGAAATAAGTGCACTTCATTTAATCAATGATATGGAAATATTTATGTTCATACATTAAATAAAAAAGTTTTTAGTTTCTCCTAACAATTTTTCCCTATACGTACGAGGCCGCGGTGGCATAGTTGTAAAGGACCAGAGGGTTCCAATTTGGAGACGCGGTTCCACTGAAGATCCGCTGGGTATACGGCCTCTTGCACATTAAATCATACGTAGTGGCCAAACGTCCTCCCGCTAGTGTAGCGTGGAAGTCAGGAGAGGGGTGCGCCAGCTCAGGTGTCGTCCTCATCATCTGACCGCGGTTCAAAATTACGATGTCCGTCCCAAAATAGCTCTCGTGTTGGAAAACGGGATTTTAATGTAACTAAACTAAACCCATTTAGGATGACAGAGAAAAGTTTTACGGTCACTTATAAAGGCTTAAGGAAATTTCTTACAAGGCCTTTTTTACAGACTTTTCAACATTTGTAAATAATAATAGTTATTAAAACAAGTGTCAGGATTCGAGGTGAACCGTCCTGGCAAAGAGGCATGCCTTATAGGATTTAATTTTATGTGTTGATTTTTCTACTTCTGTGTTTATTGTTTCATAATTTTCTCCAAAGTCAGCCGCTCAGGGATTTTTGTACCTAGGATGTTGTTCACTAGACTGATTGCGTCCGTTGTCCTAAAACAGCTCTCGAGTATCTTCAAAACGGAACGTTAATATAACTAAACCTAAAACAAATTATCTACGTACTGGCAGCTCTTAATCCAATATTAGGCATAGATCAATAATTTGGATGTAAAGATAATATACTAAAATTCATCCAGCATAGTGCGTTTCGAGTTTTCTCATTCACATAAGCATCATCAAGCAGATCGACAGATATTCAACTCTTTGACGAATTTGGTTCAAAATTTTATTTGGGTCTAGAGTTCTAGTATTAAAACTACATAACAAATTTCATTTACCTAACTTGTTGCATTACTGAGTTATCATGTTCACATTCGCATGGACGACCGGTAGACAGACTTCTCGCAAACAGATTTTGTTCACAATTTGAGAAAAATCTACAGTTTTGGTGTTAAGACCACATTCCAAATTTCATTCGTCTAGCTTCTAACGTTTCTGAGTTGTGTTCACCGACAGTCAGACAGACATAATCACAAAAATGAAACATGAAGATTCCTCAAAACATGAAGGCCAAAATTTTTGAGGACTACAGTGCTTTCTCTTCGTTTACAGGAAAGAACTGTTCTGGCAATTTCTAAAAATCCTCGTGGCACCATTTTAAAAGAATATTTGAGATTTTGTCTATATGTTATCTAAAGTGAATTATTTGTTTTTCAAAATGTGTGGTGAAAAATTTATAATTATGTGTGCCTGCATGCATGTTTTGAAACTTTTAAAAAATATTAAAAAATTATGTATGATTAAAGCGATATCCAGAGTCCTTTATTCAATAACGCAAGTAAAAAAATCAGCTGCATTTTTTTAGGAATGTGTTACGATCTTAACTGATCTGGTAACATTGTGTATTTAGGTTATTATTACTCTTCTCGGAAACTAATTGATCTATTGATTTTTTAGATGAGCTTTAGATTCGATTTACAAACACTTAGCTGTGTTTATTTATGGAATTCAACACTGTAAGTTATACTGAGGGCTATATTCTGTATATTTTCCAACATTCATTTATCATTTTTACATTGAAATCCTGAACTCCTTTCTATTCCTATTTTTGTGACAAGCCTGGTTTCTTGGTTGATGCATCACGTATACTTTAAAATGCAGCTGTCTTCATTCCCAAAGTGTCTACGTTTTGTTTTTCTACGACAGTCTTGAATTCTAGATAAAACGAATTTACTAAACTTGATTCTTTTAGAAGACGTTCTCCATCTGAAGGGAATTTCAAACTTTATTCTCTGCTTGTTTTTCATTTTATCTAGTCTTTTCAACAAGGATAATAGATTACATTAATATGCAACAGTTTAAAACGATATTTTTTGTTTTGAAACAGAATTAGTTAATTCATCAAGGGGAAAAAAGTTCAGCATTGTTCATTTCCTATTAAAAGTCGTTGAAAAATTCTTAAAAAATAAAGATAAATTTATTTACATTTTTCCATTTTATGAAATTAAACACGGATCTAAGTTTTGATAAGTCTAGTGCTTCAACTGCTTCAATTAAAACAGGAGGAAATAATTTTGATAAATTTTATCACTCAAATGAATGTTTATAAAATATCGTTAAATGGAAGTTTTCAAAATGTCGTTAAATGAAATTTGAATTAGTATATTTTTTTTATTCTCTTAATTAACTTCTCAAATAAATTCGTACATAATAGATGTAGATAATTTAACGTTTCTCCGTTATTCAGTACTCAATGCTTAAATTATTAATATATATTAATTCACATTTTTCTTGTTTATGTATTAAAACACGACTATACAATTTGCCTGGTTATAATGTTTGAATACTTAGCATTGAAAAAAATGATTATGAACACTTTTTATGACTCCAATAAAAAGTGTTAAAATATCTGTCAATGAAATTCATCTCTAGAATCTCTTTTCTCTGTCTTTCTTTTTCTCCCATAAAATATTTACTAGAACTAATTTCCAAATTAAAATAATTGAAAATGAAGTTATTTGGGTCATTTTTTTATGTTAATTAAATTTTTCAAGTTTGTAAAATACAGAGACTAAAGATCTCTTTTTTCTTAAGAATAAGAAAAAATCTTGATGGAAACTTCGATTTGGTTATTTTTAGAATCTTGTAGATTTTTATACGCTTTTGTTGACCTGCTTAATATTTGTAAAGATGGAGTTTTGTAATCGATTTTTCATTCACTTTCTGATGCGATAGAGTTCGGAAATTTTGAGCAACTGTGTGTTCCCAATGACAATACAGTATTTTGAAATTTTTAAAACTCATTCATCATTAATTACTTGATTTTTTTAGCTTTAATACAATGTGAGAGATGCTATCTAATAGTAATTTTGAAAAAAAGGATTAAAAGATACTATAATAATATAAAAATGAATTATGATATGTATTAAAGACTAAAAAGTTCAAAATAATGAAAATGAACAATTTTTAAAAAACAACACGAGTTCGTAAATGTGCTAAAATGTGAAATATAGGGGATTTTTCCCAAAAATCTGGAGGTTAAAGAAAAAGTCGCAAAACCGTGAGGCGTTGAGAACAATACAATAAGGAAATTAAGCCGCAATGAATGTCAAAAGAAAGAAAATTCTTGAATATTCATTAAAAATTAATATATATTATAAATGTGATTAAAACTCAAATTTATTTTGAGTATTTTATATAAGCGCCTCATGCTTTCACGATTTTTGCTTTGACCACCAGATTTTTTATAAAGAAAATGTTTTTACATGTTAGGGCACTAATAAAAGTGTGCTTTTTTAATTGCCTTCTTAGTCTTTATTATTCTTTATTTGATATTTTACAATTACTTCATTCAGTCCACTTATGATGTAACTGAAAAATTAGTTACACTTTTAGACGATTTTAAATATCATTTTCTGCTTAACTAAATAAACACGATATCATGACCTACTTTGTTCAACACATCAGAAACGAATAACATTTGAAACGTTCTTGAACTTCAAATTTTCCAACCCTTTTCTATTTCCGCAAAGTAACTAGGAAAGCTTTGAAACAAAATTAAACAAGTGCACATGTTCCACCAGAGTTACTATTTACTGTTACATTCTCCTGGAGACTAAAAGCTTCCGCTCCAAAGTTCTCGATAAATATTTGGATATCTTTTCTGATGAAATTTCAACGATTGGATGGCTCTATATGATGCTATTACATGTACTTCAAATCAGTCTCTGACATCAAGTTTAGGAGATATTTAAGATCTAGGGCAAAAGAGCAGAGTCAGTAAAATGTTTCACAAAATTGATAGATAGGAGGTTGATGTTTTCTACAATCCTGACTTTTATTTACGTAGATGTTAACCCTCTGACTACTAAGAGTTCTCAAAATCTGAGTACAGTTGTATACGGATGTTTGCTTACTACTTGATCTGTGGAATGGATTCGTCCGCCCCGTTCCCTTTTTCTCCTCACTAAGGGTGGTGGGATATATGAATGGCAGGCCTTTCATCTCTCATCTCTCCCCTAAGGGCCTCTTTAATGACCACTCGCCCAATTGCCTTCTCCCTCCCCCTTTCGGAATCCGCCCCACTAGTATAGAAGTTGCATGGCCGGTTACGGCCGGCTTAGGAGTCAGAGTGTTTTAAAGTGCAAAATAAGTATTGAATTTCTTGATATACCTATTTTTCTGTTAGCAAAATTGTGAGAATAGAATAATTATCTATACTTATAAAAGGCGATGTTTGTGTGTGTGTGCGTTCTGCGTGTCTGCGTGCGATGTCCAGACGAATCTATCGCACTTACAACCTTGAAATTTGGCACACATGTAGTCGTAATGGTGACTGAATGCACCTAGAAGCCGAAATTTTAAAATTTAATCTAGAAAATTTTTTATTTAACGTTTTGTGTTGTTTTGGTTGATTTTTCGCACTAATTTCTCAATAGAATGGTTTTGAATAATTGCACGACAAAAATGGATACATCATCGGAAAGAGGACGCGATTTCCGTTCTAATGAAGTTAGTTTTGAATTTCTAACGTAATTTACTGAATTTTGAGAAATTTTTAAAAAATAGACGGTTTTGGCATCGGAATGTTATTTTTGTTTTTAAATTTGTTGCATCCGACTTTTTAATGACACTATTATTTTCAATTTTTTTCAGCTTATAACTAGAACGGTTCTGTCGGATTTAAAACAAGAACGGTTAAAATATCTTTTCAAGTTTTTTTTTAATTAATTTTTTTCTGGACAGTTGAGAGTTATTATTCTCGATCGAGTTCCTCGCGCGGCACTTCGGAACGTTGCTGACAATTTTGATTGGCGGACGCGCAGGATACGTCATGACCTTCACCTGAATGAATTACTTCGATTATTATTTTCGGATTCAATTTTAATAATCTTGCTGTATAATAATCATTTTCAGGTTCCAATTTTGTAATATTGTTTTGGATTAACGTGAGCAGGAAAATCAAATAATGTGTATCTTTTGTTTTGATTTTGTTTTCAAAACTTTTTCATGTCATTGTGGGCGTGTTTTTTTTTTCATTCATTTTGTGAAAGTGCTGATTCCACGGGCAACGCCGTGCGCGTACTGCTAGTATGATATATTAAAACGTAAAAATACAACTGTATTGCGCTTGATAAATACAGCTGCGTCTGAAAAATAAATACTTCATTCTTTCCTAATATGAATTTCAGTCAGATAAATAGCCTTAACAGAGTTACCCCCACCCTTCTTTGACACTCGGGGATATTGAATGATAGTCACTACAATCGCTCGAATACTGAGGCCGGAGTCCTAGTAGCCATCACCGGCCACGGCCCGTGATGCCCGTTTAAATTACAATTATGTATTTTTATATTTTCTGCATTATTTTTCAAGCAATTTAAAATGTGTCAAATGAACAAGCAATAAAAAGGGTGGAAAAAGAAATCTTTTTTACTCGCCTTTATTTAACTTCACTTGTTTCATGTTTGTGATGGTGGAGTTTTATAATTGCTTTTTCACTCACTTTCTGATGTTCCAGTGTTCTGAAATTCTGTACAGTTCTTTGTTTCTAATGACAATACATTATTTTATCATTTTTCGAACATAATTATTAATTTATCACCTCATTTTGTTCAGTTTTGTTGATTGAATACGAGAGGCGCCATCTGATGCTGAATTTCAGAGAAATTGATTACAAGATTCAATGAGAGTTATAATAATGGATTCTGAAATTTATTAGAGTATAAAAAGTAGATAATAATAAAAGTAAAAAGTTTTAAGAAACCACTTTAATTTGTGTTCTAAAATTCAGAAAATAATTTTTATATCAAGAGCTGATTTTGCTTAAAAGCAAAAATCACAAAAATATATTCGCTAAAAACAAACGTAAAGAAATAAATCAACGATGAATATCAAATAGATGAAAATTCCTAAACATTTTTTAAAAACAAAATATATTATAAATGTGATTAAAATTCCAATTTGCTTAGAGTATTTCTAGCAGAGCCTCAAGCTTTTACGATTTGTTTTGCTCACTTTATTTTTGATAAAATTAATTATCTTCTATAATTAATACACTAACAAAAGAGTGTTTTTTAAAATATTTTTATTTTTATTATTACATCTAAATCCCCTACCCCAAAATTTGATTCTCTCATTAAAATGTTAAATAATTAAAAAATAGCTTATTGGAATTGAAATTTAAGACATTTAATTTGTTTCATTCCAAATATACATGTTTATTAAGAAAACAAATCTAAAGTGTTTACAGTCACCAAAGCCCTCAAGGCCAGTGGGAATAGTACAGTTCTTCAACCAAAGCCAGGTGTATGAAAAAATTTCTTCTAAACGTGAAATGTAGGCTCGCAAAAAATTCTTTCTTCTGCTGCACTTTTAAAGTGACTCAGTTTCTTACTAGTCATGGTGATTTTGGTGAATATTTAAAAAAACTCCATCGACAGACCAGTAACCTGTGTAATTGTTCTACGGACGAGTTTTCTGCTTTGTTTATTTTGGATTCACAGACTATTTTCCGGTAACCCTCCGATGCAACCAATCGCCAAATCCGTTTGGATACTGTATCAATCGCCAAGTTCAATCAGTTCTTGCTTTAGTACGCAAAGCATTGGATTCTGTATTCTTTGAATTCGTTTAAATTTTTTTATTCAAAATGACTGAAAAAACGGCTAAATTCCAAATGGAACGGTTGTAATTAGTTAAATCGTTTGGTAAAAAATTTAACCGCCAGTGATTATATAAATCGTTTGGTTAAAAATTTAACCCCAAACAAGCCTTAGAATTCGCCAAAAAGAGCGATAATATACAATTATGACAGCCTTTTCACAAAATTAGGCTCTTATTTTAAGTAAACATTGAGAGCTACAGCAATAGGAACATCAAATTTAATATTTTAAAAATATCCCTTAAGCCCATAACATTCAAATGCTCTACTTTAAATGTTAATTAACATCTTCAAACAAAATGTTGGAATTTTGAAGATGCCCATTAACGAAGCATTACACCGGAAGTCGGTCAGTATTACGAAAGTTCTACATTACCCCAAATAAACAAAACAGAAAACTCGTCCATAAGTGAAATTCAGGACGTGGAGCGTATTATTTTTTCGATACATGCATGTATAGGATTGCAGGAGAATTCTTCAGCAAAAACTAGGAAAACTAGGTCTACCTTAGCATTTCAGAAGGGAACTGGCCAATAGATCTAGATTCGTTTATTAATGCTACGACATGCTTCTTATCATTTGCAGAATTTGCTCGCAATTAAAATATGAATAATGCTATTTCTACACTATAGTCTATAAACTTCATATTC
>BGPR01001356.1:251475-267398 GCA_013235015.1 Araneus ventricosus | reverse complement strand
TTCAATAACTGTTGGTTCTCATCTAAAAATGTCCGTTCATCGAATTTGCTGATTCTCTTTATATGCGTTGCTGATTATGGCTTCCAAATATGGGACAAGGAATGTTTTTTTCTTAAAACAATGGTTCCCTCGCTACGTTTCATCGTCTTCAGATGGCGTGTTGCCTTGTGTGTTTCGTTTCTCAATGAAAAAGTGAAGCTACGAAGGGCCAACTTTGCTGAAAGCGATGCCGCTGATGTTTTTTTTAAGTTAAATAAAATTGCCCGGTACACACTTGCAATGCCGAAGGCATTGCGTGCTCAATCTCTTGTTTTGAGACGCCAAATTCGTCGAATGTGCAGTAGACATATAAAAAACTCACTGCGCATCCTAAACAGTGTTTGGCTTCGGCAAATAAAATTGTGCCAAAGAGAATTGGCTAGAAAATAGTACTCACCCTAAACTCCAGGTTTACCTAAAAAGTTTAAGAATAAAAGAATATAAAATAAAATTCGAAATTAAATCCTACACTGCATGCTTTTTAATTTTCAACAAAAGCTGTGCAAATTATAAAGATAAGAAATACAGAAAAAAATATTACCCTACATAAAACCAATCCCTTTCTCACAGATTATTTCACTAAGTAGTTAATTTAATGAGAAATAACATAAATTTATTTAAGAAACAAAAATTATTATTAGGGGCAGATGGGGAGCGTGGTACAAATGTGTACCAGTAGGTACCAATAAACAGTTAGAAGTAAGATATCTATTCAGAGTGCAGAACTTACACTATTATGTAGAATATAATAAGGAATACTCTTTACAAAAAAGACTATTATATTCTTCACAAAAAGTTTTAGTTCTTTTTTGGAGCTTTTCACTGACATACCGTGCACAACTCCATCTTGTTTCTCCATCTACAAGAAGTTTCAATGCCAAAACAAGTTATCTTTTATTTAGATAGTGAATAACTTTTTTTAAGGCATTGATATATTTATTAAACTTTTAAGCCCACATTACAGCAACTTCAACATAATAAATAACATATATGTACGTTTTATTTACAAAATTCTTTATTTGTAGGTCAAAATTACATCTATTGACTCATGAAGTGGATATGACTTCACAATTAATGTTGTGTTTTTCAGGATTCATTCAGAATAGTAAAAAATCCATTTTGTACCTGTTTTTATTCTTTCAAATAGTATTTAAAGTTAGATAAGCTTCTATGTTTTGAAATGAAGTTTAATGCTAATTAATGGTATTTTCTATTTTTTAAATGCTATTTTAACTTTGAGGTGTTTTGAAACATCGGTGGCACTGTTCAAGACGAAAGAGTTAAGCAAAAAATATTAACCTGACCAAGAATTATTATGCATTTTTACTTTCTAGTATACAAAGAGTCATCGTCAAAAAATTTGAACTCGAGATTTTGACGAATCTCCACGTTTTAGACCTCCGTGAGTTCGAGAAACACAATTTGGTAATTGTGTCTGTCTGTGAACACGATAACTCGAAAACTATTAGAGATACACGGATGAAATTTCGTATGCGATCTTTACACATAATTTATACGTTTCTATCAAATTTTGGACAAAATCCGTCTACGGGAAGTCTGTCTGTCCGCATTCATGTGAACTCTGTAACTCAAAACTTAAATAGCTAGATGGATAAAATTTTGTTCACAGTTTTATCATCATGAATGTAGGTCCGTATAAATTTTTGGGCCAAATCTGTCAAAGGGTTGACTGTCTGTCGGTCTGTATAATCGCAAACTTGTGAACACAATAACTCTTTAAGATAATGACTTAGATATATGAAATTTGATGTGTGTCCTTCTAACCTTAATTGTAGATTTGTGTCCAATTTTCGTTTCAATCCGTTAAAAAAAGTTGTTGAAATTGCATATTTGGTTTAAAATGCGATTAATCGTATGCGGGAAAGTTCTGAGGAGGCCACTCTCGCTGGTTCATTTATGTATCATTTCATAAGGATATTGTTTTCTTTTTCAGACTTACGTGGCTGACATCTTCATGTCGCAGAGCTGATAAAGAATAACCTGACAAAGAATTATTATGCATTTTTCATCTATGCATCATTTCATAAGGATGTTGTTTTCTTTTTCAGACTTACGTGGCTGACATCTTCATATCGCAAAACTGGCAAAGAATTATTACGCATTCTTCATTTATGCATCATTTACATGAGGCTGCTTTTCTTCTTTCTGACTTACTGGCTGATATCGCAGAGCTGACAAAGCACTGATATGCATTTTCATTTGGCATGTATCATTTTCATAAGGATATTGTTCTTCTTTTCAGACTACGGTTGACATCTTCATGTTCAGAGTGAGAAAGAATTGTATGCTATTTCATGAGCATCATTTCATAAGGATATGTGTTTTCTTTTTCTGTGATTCTTACGTGGTTGATATCTTCATACGCAGAGCCGGACAAAGATAACCCGATCAAAGAATTATTATGCATTTTCATTTATACCATTTCTAAGATATTTGCTTCAGACTTATGGCTGACATCTTCATGTCGCAGAGCTGACAAAGAATTAATGTGCATTTTTTCATTTATGTATCATCATAAGGATATTGTTTTCTTTTCGACTTACGGCTGGATCTTCATGTCGCAGAGCTGACAAAAAAGAATTATTATGCATTTTTCATTTATGAATCATTTCAAGGATATTGAACCAGACTTACGTAGTGACATCTTCATGTCCAGAGCTGACAAAGAATAACCTGGACAAAAAACATTATGCATTCTTCATTTATGCATCATTTCATAAGGGATATTGTTTCTTTCTTTTCTAGACTTACGTGGCTGACATCTCTTCATGTCGCAGAGCTTTAATATGCATTTTTCACGTTTATGCATCATTTACTAATGGATTGTTTTCTTTTCAGACTTACGTGGTCTGACATCTTCATGTCGTAGCAGAGCTGACAAAGAATAACCCGACAAAAAATTATTATGCTCTGAAGTATGTTCTTTCACTAGGGTGTTAGCGTCTAGATGCAAAGTTATATTTCATTATGTATCTTTCTATAGGATATTGTTTTCTTTTCAGACTTTACGCGGTTGACATCTCATGTCGCAGAGCTGACAAAGAATTATTATGATATTATTCTTCATATGCATCATTTCATAAGGATATTGTTTTCTTTTTCAGACTTACGTGGCTGAGTATATCTTCATGTCGCAGAGCTGACAAAAACCGAAAATTATTATGCTATCTTCATTTATGCACGTTCATATGATAGGTTGTTTTCTCTTTCAGACATGATGTGGCTGACATCTTCATGTCGCAGAGCTGACAAAGAATTATTATGCATTCTTCATTATGCACTACTTAAGGCGCGATATTGTTTTCTTCAGACTTACGTGGTTGACACATCTTCTTCGCGTCGCAGAGCTGACAAAGATGCATTCTTCATTTATGCATCATTTCATAAGGATATTGTTTTCTCTTTCAGACTTACGTGGCTGACATCTTCATGTCGCAGAGCTGGAAGGATTACCGCTTGCAATTGCCGGAGAACATGACGTCAAAATACCGCCTCCTTCCTCTGAGCTGGCTCAAGAAGATGTGGCGACCCGACTCCTTCTTCAAGAACGCCAAGAAAGTCACCTTTCAGGAGATGACCATTCCCAACCATTACATCTGGCTGTACAGCGACAAGACCATCCTCTACATGGTGAAGTGGGTTTCAGAGAGAATGACTCATCTTTCTGTTCTTATTTATAAATTTCATGCAAAGCGAGATGGAAATGATTTAAAAGTTAGTTTTCGAAGTTTCGATTAGTTTCGAAAGCGAACCATTCGTTGAAAAGGAAATAACAGTTAAGAAAAATAATTTTATACCAGCGGGATTGGTCTCCCCTAAACTTTCTCGTATACTTCCCCCAAAAGAGCTGTTTCCCCTCCCCCGCGTAGATATAAAATCTTTGCACTTTCACTCTTGCCGGCTCAAGGACAAAGTGACGTAATCCTTCTGCGTGCACAGAGATTGCTGCCAGTACGCATGCGCATGGAGAATCGAATTAGAAAAATTAATTATGCAATTTGAACGCCTTTTTTTAAACCGATTGAAACGAAATTTGGGCACAAATCTATAATTAATGTTAGCAACCGTCGTACCAATTTTTATTTATCTAAGCCAAAGGGTTTAGGAGATATAATTTTTATAACTATGCGATTATATAGTCCGACAGACAGTCAACCCTTTGACGGATTTGAACCAAAATTTGATACGGACCTACATTTATGACGATACAACTGTGTACCAAATTTTATACACCTAGCTATTTAAGTTTGTTAGTTATCGTCTTCACATGTATACGGGCATACTGACTTCCCTGGACGGATTTTATCCAAAATTTGATAGAAACCTATAAATTATATGTAAATGCACATGCCAAATTTCATCCCTGTAGCTTCAATACTTTTTGAGTCATCGTGTTCACAGACACACAGGCATAATTCCAGAATTGTGTTTTTCGGACTCAGGGATGTCTAAAACGTGGAGATTCGTCAAAATCTCGAGTTCGAATTTTTTGACGATTACAATACTTTCTCTTTGTATACTTCGTATACGAGAAAGTAAAAATGGGTTGAGTATTGAATTGAACCTGCTATTTTTAAAATCTTATTTAAATTAATATTTTCAATTCGTATATGTGTTACAGTCAATGTGATTAATCGGCTATTTTTAACGCTAACCGCGGTTATGATTAATGACTGGAAAATCACCCGTCATGATATGGCGGGTGCAAATTGCCTCTTCATTCCAGAGATTTCCCGTCAAATTTGACGTGTTTAAATAGATGTATATGCGAGAGAAATGTTTAACATTGATTGAAAACAAATAAAATAAACATATGTATTATGTCAGGAAATATTTACTTATTATTTACATATTTCTTTATTTAAAAAACCTCTTGGTAAACAACATTCCGTGTGGAGTATTTTTCGTTGTTTAACAATTTTCCTTGTACTTCGGATGTCTAATCAAAAGAAAGCACTCCTCTGCTCGTCAAACGTTGCCAATAAATATTATCAAATTATATCATCACGATTGCACTAAATAATTAGATGCATCGTGGCGTCCAAACTACATCACGCGTATGATATACCACTGATGTGATTTACTACTTTCTATTGAAAAACGGGAATTAATTTGAAATATATGATTAATATAATTTAAAATTTATCAGGAACTATTGATCATAGCGAGATAAATTTTATATCAATCGATAGCAAATTTTATTTCACTATTTTAGAGCTATTAAATTTGAAAGTAGAACGACAATTACTTTTTTAAATTTAAAATTACTGAAATTTAGGTGCTCTAACAATGAAATAATTCTGTTTAAAGAACGCAGTGCTATGGGGCGAATTTTAATGTTGTTGACATCAGAGCGTTACCGGAGCAGTGAGAGACAGATCTAGGCTATTATATTAATAACAAGGAGAAAATAATGGCTAGATAAGAGATAGATAAAGTTAAGGGCAACATAAGGGTTAAAAATAATGTAAATACTAAACGCGCGCGTTGTATTTACGTTGTGCGTGCGTGTGTGTGTGGCTATGATATTTGGCACAAACATACTTTGAAGGGTGGGAATGTGCACCTCGGAACACTTTCTTGAAATCTTAATTAATTAAAAATTAGGCGAAATTTCGGTGTTTTTCTTTGATAACTTCCGAAAATATTACAGCACAAAAATCATTTTTACAGCATCTGAAAGTGAAAAAAATATATATTTCCAATGATATCAATTAAATTTCCGTAATTAATAAAAACGCAGCTCAAACCGTTTTCATTGTTTAAACAAATATTTAATGCATATTTCTCTTTCATTGTTGTAATCTGAGATAGGATCCTAATACATTTTGCTTTCATATTTTATTTCATCAAGATTTTTGCGAAATTTGTATACCAGAGATATTGCTTTACTTATATTAAGAAATATAAGCTGAAAGGTTATGGTTGCTATGTTTTTATTCTCTTTTCAACATGTTTTAATCCAGCTAACACGCCGCTGGCCATAAAATGTGCTGCGTCATTTTAATGTTGAATAAAATGCATATTTCACAAGAAAAATAAGAAAGTGCTGACAACGTGAAATAATAGGAGCTACTGGACATGGTCAGTTATTTGACTCCATTAGGGACATTTATATAGACAATGAACAGAACATGTACAAGATCACTAATAGAGCATGGGTTAAATATCTACCGCAATCTGAAGTTTAAAATTACGTTATTAAGAGAACCATGAATATAAAATGATACAAGATTGAATTGAAATCATATTCCCGGTGAACAAGCAGGTCGCCGAAGGCGGCTTGTTATTAACAAAAATCGCATAAAAAACTTGGTATCTTAATGTATATTTATCTGTATGTGAATGCTATAACTCAAAAACTCAATGACTTAATTAAATTTGATACGTGGTCTTGTGATTGTGACCAAAAGTGTAAATCTGTATAAATTTTGAACCTAATCGGCCCGAGGAGTACAAAACGCGTCATCTTAACGGTCCAGACTTTTTCCATGCAGCTTTCTAAAAAGCATATAACAAATAATAGAAATAGAAGAAGGCACAAGAAAAACCTGAATATTGATTACCAGTATATACATTCACCAAGTGGAAAAAATATTCGAATAGTATCTGAAGAAGAGGTTATTTTAATATTTTTCATTTTTATTTTCATAAAATTAATTAGAGAAATAACATTGTAGTAACTGATGGAAAAATATTACACAAATTTATACCAAAATATTATAGCAAAATTCATATGTAGCTAGAAAATGATATTTAAAGTGGACTTCAGATTCGATCCAGAAAATAATTAACACTAAAAGTAATCCCTAGGACAATCTACAAGTTAGAAATTCCTCAAAAAGAAAGAGGAAAAAAATATCTGCGAAGAAGAGCCCCAAAATTACATCTGAGAATAAAATTCCGATTTATTTTTTCCAGGCTCACCCTAGAGCTATCGTGCGCCATGAAATTCGAAGCATACCCACATGACACGCAGACTTGTTCCTTGAAAATGGAGAGCTGTAAGTAGCACAGTGTTTTCAATCTTAAAAGTTTAGCATCTTCCTGATGTAATTTAAACATTTTCCAATACATTTTCAAAGAGATGAGTGACTGAAATTTTATTATAAGCCACGCTAATCGATAAAAAACGAAAATATCTTGTGCACAAGTTCCAAATCGTCCAATGTACATTCATTCCTTCAATACCCAAGAGACCCATCGTACAATGTACAGTATGCTGTAGAGACACAGAATAATCTTTATACAGGGTGATTAGAATTAAAGCATACTTGTTGAAATTCCAAATCTACAATGTGCATTCATTCCTTCAACACCCAAGAGACCCATCATATAATGTACAGCATGCTGTAGAGACACAGAATAATGGTGATTAGAATTAAAGCAAACTTGTTCAAATTCCAAATTGTACGAAATACATTCATTCCTTCAACACCCAAGAGAGCCATCACACAATGTGCAGTATGCTGTAGAGACACAGAATAATCTTTATACAGGGTGATTAGAATTAAAGCATACTTGTTCAAATTCCAAATCCTACAATGTATATTCATTCCTTCAACACCCAAGAGAGTCATTATACAATGTACAGTATGCTGTAGAGACACAGAATAATCTTTATACAGGGTGATTAGAATTAGCTTTTTTTCAAATTCCAAATCGTACAACACATTCCTTCCTTCAACACCAAAGAAACCGGCATCATACAATGTACAGTAAGCTGTAGGGCAGAATAATGTTGATTAGAATTAAGCATCCTTGTTCCAAATTCCAAATCATTACAATGTACATTCATTCCTTCAACACCGAAGAGAGCCATTTTAATGTATGCTGCTTAGAGACACAGAATAATCTTTGCTTTGGGGTGATTAGAATTAAAGCATCCTTGTTTAAGAATCTTGCCGAGAAAAAAAGATAGTGTTCCTAAAAATGTCATGAGATTATTAGCATTAACATTTCAGAATATGGAAAACGAATGGCAAAAATAAATTAAAAAAAAGAAATAAAATGTCGATAAAATAATCGATGAAAAGAGATAAGAACAAACAAATGCCATTTAAACGTTCTGTTTTCAGTTAATGACCATGGGTGTCTTTTGAAATAGATGGTCTCTACAACTTGTAATTCACTTTTACCTCTATCTCATTACCGTTTCAGGTTAATGTAACTCCTGCGTTTTCCTGGGTGGGACTGTAAGTGGTTTCTAAATCAGTAGCCTTATAGTCAGCTTTACCATCACTAGACACCATATGAAGATAGCTGCAATGATGATTAAAGGGTTGAGTGGGACTTTAGTGGGTATGTATTTTAAGTAATGCTTTTGTCTTCTAATATTTATCAGAGACTTTAAGTTAGATTTTTTAAAATTTAGTAGTCAAGATCGTCCAATTTGTTTTATGTAGTAACAACATTTAAGCTGAGTAAATCTCATATTATGCTGGGATAATTAAATTTCCAAAAATATAGTAATTCGAACTTTTGCCTGAAACATAAAAAAGTAGCTCATTTGATTGTAATTTTCTATTTTAGTTTAGAATTGGCTACATTCCTTTTTTTATTTAGTGTCACTTACACCACCGACGATCTCATCTTCGATTTAGGGAACCCAAAGTTCCATTAGTGGTAGAACCTACAATCGAGCTTCCTCCATATTCTGTTAGACACAAAACTTGGAGACTGCATGCAGAATATTCCAACAGGTAACTCGTTTCAAACCTTTCAAGGGCCGTGGTTTCCCGGAACCACTTTTTTATAGACTTTTTTCTTGTCAGACATTTGATCTTTTGACGATTTATTAGAAAGAACGCGTTTCTAGTATCTAATAAAGACAATAGATGGCAGCACCATTTCTATTTTTTCCTAATGTATTTATACAGTCATTAACATTGTTTTCACGGGGAAAAAATTGCTTGCGCCCCTGAAAGGGTTAACTTGCGAGGTATGCATGGGTAAAGTGCGATGGCCTAAACAATGCATATGTTTATATTATACGCATTCTTCTTGTTTCCATTTAAAAGACATGTCTGGGGGGGAATGCCCCTTATAGTAAGCAATATATTAGGGTTATTAAATAAATAAACGAGCCACTCGACTGGAACAGTACATATTTAATGCAGTTAACATTTTTACTTTGATTGCAGAGGCATTTATACCAAAACTAAGATAACCGGATGGGATATCGAGCTGACAACAGCGTTCTTTTAAAACATCCCGGATTGTTCTGAGAGTCATTTTCGAATTACCTCATTCCCATCAACATCTGACTGGCACTGTTGTCCGCACATAGCTTTCTTCAGTTCAAAAAAAATACTGCGATATCACAAGGTGAAAAGTCTGGCCTGTAAAGAGATAGCTGAAGACATCCTAATTTAATTGCCCGTATTGTCAACGAGGATTTTGAGGGAGTAGAACAATACCGCTGGAAAGTTTTAAGTTTTTTGACTTTCTCGTATACGAAGAGGAAGTATTGTAATCGTTAAAAAATTCGAACTCGAGATTTTGGCGAATCTCCACGTTTTAGACCTCCCGAGTCCGAAAAACACAATTTTGGAATTATGTCTGTCTATGTGTCTGTGAACATGATAACTCGAAAACTATTAGAGGTACGGGGATGAAATTTGGTACGTGATCTTGACACATCATTTGTAAGTTTCTTCCAAATTTTGGTCAAAATCCGTCTACGGGAAGTCTGTCTGTCTGTCCACTTTCATGTGAACACTATAACTCAAAAACTTGAATAGATAGATGGATAAAATTGGTACACATTTTTATCATCAGGAATGTAAGTCCGTATAAAATTTTGGACCAAATCCGTCAAAGGGTTGACTGTCTGCCTGTCTGTATATTCGCATACTTTTGAACGCAATAACTTCTTTTACAAATTACTTTGATAAATGAAATTCGGTATGTGGCTTTCTTACCTTAATGGCCGATTTGTGTCCAATTCTTGTATCAATCGGTTTAAAAAAAGACGTTCAAATTGCCACTTTCGTTTTCTTTATTTTACACCCAGCCCTACTTTTAATCATTTCGGCTTCTAATTCCACTTCCGCGCTGGACGACCTTCTGAAATCGTGGTGTGACTTTCGCTTATTTTTTCCAAACTGCGTTTGGGATTCTTGTTCGTTTTACTTCCTTTTAGCTTATTTGTTTTCGCTAATTTTTTTAGGAGTATACGAGAAAGTTTAGGGGAGACCACTCCCGCTGGGTTTTTTTTTTTAAATAAATCTTTCTGCGTATGCCCATTCCACTGGCTGGGAACATCCACAGTTTGGAGTTCGGGGCATACTGCAGCGAAAAGAAAAGTCCGAATGTCAGTTAGCTGAATGGATAAACAAACATTATATTAGTATGCGAGAATTTCGAGGGCAGAACACTCTTAGTTACTGAGTTATTGTGTTCGCGTACACAAGGACAAACAGGCAATCAGATATAATTCCAATAATCGCTTCTTCGTTCTCAGGAGAAACTAAAATGTTGAAAGTCATCAACATCTCAAAGTCAAATTTTCTTATTGATACTCTCTTCTTATAATAGAAAATAAAAGAAGACAACGAATTTTATACTTAATGCAAAACTTCGGTGGATTTCTTCAAACGGTGAACGTTCTCTTTTATAAGAAGGGAATTCCGCCAGTTAGATTGTTTACTTAGACGTTGAAAATCAGTTTAATGCTTAAAAAAAGAATGCCTTCGGATATGATGGTAAACACGGATATCAAAGCATTTATCATTGTGTCTGCTACCAGCTTTGTTAAATAAGCTACACAACGATGAAATCGAATTCAGCTACTTTGGGCGGTACTTTCACGTATAAAATCCATTTTTCTTCATATTTTATCGTTTGCTAGAGACACTGTTTTTGTTTCGAAAACTATAGTGAAATCGATATGATGGTGTCTTATACTGAAAGTCATATGAAGGCTTGCAATTTTTTTTTATTATTTTCTGTCATTTGGCAACGCGAATAGCATTAAATAATTTACCACAGTTGCGGCTTAGTTTGTTGTTAAGAAAATAAAAATATAAAATGTTTTTAAAAAGAAAGACTTTATTGTTGTACTAAAATGTAGAAAATAACTTTGTCATCAAAAATCTAGAAGTCAAAGCATAAATTGTAAAGCATGAACTTCTTATATAAATACTCTGAGTAAATTGGAATTTCACTCGTGTTCATAATATATCTGTATTTTTAATGAACGTTTAAGAATTTTCTTTCTTTTGATATTTAAAAATTTCTTTAATTTTAATTATTTTCTAACTTTTAGTCTCTGATTTGTTTCATAATTCACCATTATAATTATAATGAAATCTTGTTATCATTTTTTCTTAAATTCACAACCAGATGGCGCCACGCATATCGAATCAAAATTTTAGGAAATTAAGCAATTAATTATAATTAGGTTCTGAAAATAGCAAAATATTATATTGCCGCCAGGAACACGCAACTGTACAGAAAATAAAGAATTGCAATACGTCAATAAGTGTGTGAATAATCGATTATAAGACTCCATCTCAATGAAGAAGAAACAAGTCAAGTTAAATAGAAGCGGGGATTACAGCCTTTGTTGCTTCAAATCCCATAACTCCTATCATTCAAGTTTAAATAGAAGTATGCCAAAAATATTTATTCTAATCTATTTCATATCAGCCATTTGCATCTTTAATCCTTTATTTCCCAACGCTACTTAAAAGAACTACTTTAATCACGTCAGTAAAGTACTACTTTAATCATCTATTTTATATCAGCCATTTGCATCTTTAACCCTTTATTTCCCGACGTACTTAAAAGTACTACTTTAATCACGTCAGTAAAGTACTACTTTAATCATCTATTTCATATCAGCCATTTGCATCTTTAACCTTTATTTCCCGACGGTACTTAAAAGTACTACTTTAATCACTCTTATGTCTTCGCAATTTGACCGTTTTTCCTGACAGTTTTCACAAGAACACGAGGAATGCAGTTCCGACAGCCAAGCAGTAGATGGCAGATGAAGACAAAAATTTAATTTTTTAATTATTAATCAAATTAAATAAATTTATTTATTTAATTAAAAAAGTTTTTCATCTTTCCTGGGGTTATTCTGCATTAAAACGTATCTAATGATACCAAAAAAGAATTGAAGGGTTGCTGGTAAGTTAATTCGGTAAATAAAGGGTTAAAATTTATAAAAATCGAAGAATCTTTTCGGTAATTCTGAACAAATTAATGATAATATGTTTACATATATATAAACATATTATCATTAATTAGCTGAAACAATTCAATTTCACACATCATAAAAAAATAAATAATCTTTGATCCTTGGGTTTTTTACCTATTTCTTTTTTTATTTGATTTATAATTAGATTCATACTGAAAGCAAATCAAAGCTACTAGAAACCATTTAATTTTGGCCCCAAACAACAAATAAATCACAACTTCCAAATATAAATAGAATAATGTATATAGAATTTCCATATAAAGAAACCAGCGGGAGTGGTCTCCCCTAAACTTTTTCGTACACTCCTAACACATGTAGAGAAAAAAAATAAGCTAAAAGGCAATAAAACGAACAAGAACCCCTAACGTAATGGAGAAAAAAATAAGCGAAACGTCATACCACGATTTCCGAAGGTCCTCCGTCCAATGCGGAAGTGGAATTAGAAGCCGGCGTGATTACCAATAGGGCTGGGTGAAAGATAAAGAAAACAAAATTTGCAATTTCAAAGCCTTTTTTTAACCGATTGAGACAAACATTGGACACAAATCTACCATTAAGGTAAGAAGGTCACATACCAAATTTCATTTATCAAAGTAATTTTTAAAGAACTTATTGCGTTCAAAAGTATGCGATTATATAGACAGACAGACAAACAGTCAAACCTTTGACGGATTTGGTCCAAAATTTGATACAAACCTGCATTCCCGATGATAAAAATGTGTACCAAATTTTATTAACTTAGCTATTTAAGTTTGTGAGTTATCACGTTCACAATAACACGGACATGCAGACAGACAGACTTCCCATGGACGTATTTTGTCCAAAATTTGTCCAAAAAAAACAACCTACAAATTATGTGTAAAGATCACAAACCAAATTTCTTCCCTTAGCTCTAATAGTTTTCGGGATATCGTGTTCACAGACACACATAATTCCAAAATTGTGTTTTTCGGACTCAGGGAGGTCTAAAACGTGGAGATTCGTCAAAATCTCGAGTTCGAATTTTTTGATGATTACAATACTTTCTCTTTGTATACTTCGTATACGAGAAAGTAAAAAGACAGATGATAAAAAATTAATATCCCATTTAACAAAAAGGCAAATGTTCAAAATATGTCATACTATTGTCACTGCATGCAAGAAAAGTTGAGCCCACTTTCAGATAAGAGCTAAAAATTCCAATCGAGGTTTTCGAAAATGACGTTTCAATTACGATACAGGAGGAGGAATGATTTTTTAAACTTTTCCTTTACTATATCTTCTTTATTTTTAAAAATTAGCCTGTGAAAAAAATTAAAATGTCTTCATTTCATTGGACGTAGAACTAACGCTATTATAAAAAGAATGAATAAAATATAAAATCAAAATAAATTCTATAAATGTATTATTAAATTTAAATCGTTTGACTCTTAAACTAACCTAAGCCCTTACCATTATTAATAAAAATTTCTTTATACTGAGGGATCCCAAATAGCAAAGAAAGCTTGTCTAAAAGGTTTTGGAAACCTTGTCGTCTGCAAGGGTAAAGGGTTGGCTCAAAGGTTTCCATGACAAGGGTTGAACCTTTCGGCAAAGTAGCGGAAAGGTTTGCTAGTCAACAAGAAACAAGGTTTTCTGTAAGGTTTTTAGAAAGATTTGCCCAAGCTTTTATAACAAGCTTGTGCCAGACTTCAGAAGGTTGTTAAGAGCCCTCCTTCGGAGGACAAAATAGAACCCCTCTTCCCCCCCTCCGAAGCCGTACTCCTACAGAAGGGTCCAAACCCCCCTTTTTTCACCCCCTCTTCAAAGCAGTACTCCTACAGAGGGGTCCAACCCCCTTTTTTATCCCTCTCCTTTGACGTGATATTAGTCCAACTTAGAGTTATCTGGAATGTCAGTTAATTAGATCAATTATTCAAAGCTTAATTATTAATTTCGATTAATCGAATTTTTAATTCAACTTACTTGTACGATTTCGTTGTAGATTATGACAAAACTACAAATTCCTCTGAGCCGGGGATTGAACCCGCGTTGATAGAGTTGGAAGGCTAGCGCACTAACCAGTATAACGGACGGGGCTACACACGATGGGACAGGCGGTTCATAAAAAGCTTCCTACGTCAATTTTGCGGGAATGGTTTCCGAAACGGTTTGCGCGGAAATGTTTTCGCGGACAGCCTATAGAAAGTGAAATGGCAACCTTTCCGCGACCTTCTTTGCTATCTGGGATGTTCAGGGGAGAGACGTTGGATGTGACATTACGCAAAAATAAAAAGATCAATCAAGGAGTATTTGAGAGGAAAGTTGTTGGTAACTGCTGATTTAGATCATAGTGTTTTAGAGCTATCATGTTCACATGCACATGGATGGGCAGACAGACAGACGTAATTCGAAAAATGTTTTTTTCGAACTCAAGGATAATATATAAAACGTGAAAACTCATCAAAATCCCGTGGAAGAATTTTTTGTATCACTACAGTATTTTCTTTTTTTTTTTGTACGAGAAAGAAAAGAAAAACAGTAAGAATATTAATAAACATTAATATACTAGAAAATCACCCTTCATGGTATGACGGGTGCAAATTGCCTCTTCATTCGAGAGATTTCCCATCAAATTTGACGTGTTTAAACAGCGCATATCACGCGCATGTTATACCACTGACGTGATTTACTACTTTCTATTAAAAAACGGAAATTAATTTGAAATATAGGATAAACATAATTCAAAATTTCCCGGGAACTATTGATCATAGAGAGATACATTTTATATCAATCGATAGCAAATTTTATTTCACTATTTTAGAGCTATTAAATTTAAAATTACTGAAATTCAGGTGCTCTAACAATGAAATAATGCTATTTAACGTCTCGCAGTGCTACGGCGCGAAATTTATTGTTGGTGACGTCAGAGCGTTACCGAGAAACAGATCTGGACTATTATATTAGTAATAATATTATTATTACGACATATAATTTTTGTACCTTATTTTTAATCTTGTTTTCAGATCCGCTGTTCTAAGCTGCAATAAAAATGCTTCTTAAAATTGTTATATTTATAGCCTAAATTTAAGTGCGTTTTGTGAATTGAATATTTCATTCATCAAAACGTTAGCAAATAAAATATAAACAGAACAAAAACACACTCACAAATTCCGCCGAATAAAAACGCAGCTACTTACTACGGTTCTCTTTATCCATTAGAGTAAAAGCTTTCGCTCCCCTCTATTTCTCATTTTCTATTTTTAGAAAACGCATAGAAAAGTAAAAATTTATTTTCAGTACAGAAACAAAATTTAGAAACGTCATGTTGCTCGGCTTATTTCTTATTTAATTCATGCAAAGCAGTATTCTAAAAAAAGGGAATCCATCGTTCAAAATGCATTTGTGCACTTTATTTTTATTCCCCAGCGCCAAGTGAACTTATTCTTCCTTTCAGTTTGTAAAAATGTCTTAACTTTTTTTTCACTGCCTTAAAACGTAAAAATGTGGAAACTCAAATTTGGAGCCGTAGATATATAACAAAAGAAAAATGGACTCGAGCACGAAGCTTTCTTTATAAAGTTTTCTTTGCTAATGTCCTTTCTTTCGCTTACTAAACATAGTTTTTTAAAAGAAGAGAAAAAATTTATCACCTCACGCATTCAGAGCATATGTTTGTGTGAGAATTAAGAAGATA
>BGPR01001356.1:238796-251465 GCA_013235015.1 Araneus ventricosus | reverse complement strand
CATCTTAATTCAGATAATGAAAAGCAAATTTTCGAGTCGAAAAAAAACGACGAGATTTTTGCAGAGTCCTAACAGCTAGCCAGATCTTTATAGAAAAATCCCCATGAAAGTTGCTTTCCGTTTTCATAAAAGATAAAAAGTTGAAGGAGACAGAAAACAACCCCAAAATGGAAAAAAATAGCTTTTAAAAGGTTATCTACTGGTATCGCATGCAAAAACTATTTTCTCAGACTGCTGTAAGGAAGATTATAGAATGTTTCTATTCTCAAAAATTCTTAGTGAGCTTAGTACGTTTATCGATGTAAAATGCCAATATTTTTGCTGAAGGTAATTTATGAATTTTAATTGATGAGTTATCTAAGAATCATTACTCTTTGCTTGATTAAAATAATCGATGATGTTTTCTGCGAGGGAGGATCTTCCCTTATTTACCGAAGATAGATTATTTATTCAGTTCTCAACACCCACGCTCGAACATGAGATCAATTTAAAAAAAAGTCTCGTCTTTTCCAAGAGGATTTCATCGACACGCTAAGTATGGGATAAGTTGCTCCTAATCCGCTTACCCAATCTTCCACATTAGCTCCTAATTAAGGTTCTATTATGGAGTTGAAGAGCGATGCCCCATGGGAAATTTTAGAATGTTGTTGACCTTTTCTAGTGGGTTCAGAATATCGATGTCTGGTAGAAAATTCGCTCCTTGTGGAATTTTGTGGAACTATAGTGAATGGATTTTTTTAGTGGAACTATAGTGGAATATACAGGGTGCCCACTAAAGTCCCTTACCACCCTTTTAACTACCGAATGGCTGCAGCTATCTTCAAAAGAGTTGTGTCTAGGTATGGTAAAGCGACTATGCGCTACTGGATGAAACCACTTACAGCGCCACCTGGTGGAAAACGGTGGAGTTAGCGTTATTATCTCTAAACCGGTGCGAGATAGAGGAAAAACGTGAAGAACAAAGAGAAAAACAAAGTTGTAGAGGAACATCGATTTAGTACAAAAAGACACCTTATGATCATGAACGCTAAAAACAGAACGCTTAAAATGCACATTTGTTTGTTTGCGGCTTCCGAAACTGTGACGTCATGTTTACCTGAGCTGGCTCCAATGGACTTTTTAATGTGAGGATACCTCAAACAGCAGGTGTATGCGTCCCCTCCGCCAACATTGCAGGACCTTCAACGACGTATTACGGATGCTTGTGCCGACGTGACACCATCTATGCAACGTTAAGTGCAAGCAAGGGTCCAGATGTTCATTGTAGCTGACGGAGAGAAGTTTGAACATCGAAAATAAAGGTATCTTGTGATAACTAGTTGTTTTTCTTTCTTTCTAAGAATGTTTTGTCACGTGTCAGTGTGGGAAATCGCGAATAAACAAATACGTGTTTTAAGCGTTCTGTTCTAAGCATTTACGCCAATAAGGTGACTTTTTGTACTAAATCTATGTTGCTCTACAACTTTGTAATTCACTTTTTTCCTCTATCTCGTACTGTTTTAGAGATAATAACGCTAACTCCACTGTTTTCCACCAGGTGGCGCTGTAAGTGGTTTCATCCAGTAGCGCATAGTCACTTTTCCATGCCTAGACACCACTCTTTTGAGGATAGCTGCTGAAGATAGTTAAAAGGGTTGTAAGGGACTTTAGTGGGCACCCTGTATAACGCTTTCTGTACGAAAACCTTATTTGAAACAACAATATTATACAGGGTTGTTATAAGTAAAGTTCACCTATACAGAAGATCCTAGAGCAGGTTCTAGGGCTCCAATGAAATAAAATTCCACTAGTATGTTGGACAAGTGCTGCACTCCGTTAAAACCGAAAAAAGAAAAGGGGGGCGGGGGAATTAAAATTTTCGTCAATGACCCTGGCGCTGCGTAATTTTCTGAGATGATTTTTGCAGGGTTTCTTTTATTATTGAAACAAAACTTGATAGTCCATTTCATGTTGTTTTTTTTAATTTAACTAAAAACCGCTGTCGAAATTCAGTTCTGAACGCAAAGTCTTTTTCGTTTAAAATATCGTTTTTATGCAGGGAACTGCACCACCTCACATTATTTTTTCTTGAAAATTCTATCAATTACACCTTTTTCTCTTTTTTGTATGAAAACAAGAAAAAATCGTGTAAGGTGATGTACTGTCTTGCATAGGAACGGTAATTTGAGCGAAAAAAGTCTTTACGTTCATAGATGAATTTCGGCAGCGTTTTTAGTTAAACTGAAAAAAGCTGAAATGAACTATTCTATTTTGCGTCAGTGATAAAAAAAAAAAATAGATGCAAAAAACAGCTCAGAAAGACCCTCAGGTAACAAATCTTCGTTAACTCAATACCGTGCCGTTTAGAAACTATTATGAGAGCAAAAGGATATGCAACAAAATATTAGTTCAAGTTATTTTTCTCTTTGTTAACGAGTTGGACTAACTGTATAATCAGTTTTGTGACTAAGAAATTTGTAACTTTCATATAAAGTTTATGTTAATAAAAATATAATCAATCCCCTGTTCGTGTTTATAAGTTTTATATGTTTCATAATGTGTCTTTTATTATTCTTTCAGCTCTTAAGTTTGAAAATGAATTTAATATAACACTTTTATAGCTTTAATGAAGAGAGAGAGTGGTGCATACCCAATTTTAAGAGCCACATTATGTGAAGCAAAAGCAGTAACTGAAGGGGACATACGACTCTTAAACTTCGAAAAAATACGGGGAAACAGTCAAATTCTATACATTATATCTCTGAAACAATGCAATTCACAAACTCACTTTTTTTCTGGAAAAATATCTGTTTTTCTCTTACAGTACACGTATTTTTCAAACCTTTATTTTGGTATGTATTTTTTTGAAAGAGTATTAAATATGGGTATTATCTTTGGTGAAAATGAGATAGTCACCTTGCGTGCCTGATTGCGAATAAAATATTTGTCTAAACACAATATTTTGGGTATCTAAGTAATCCAAACAGTCTATTTAAGAAACTGAATCTCAATTTATTAACATTTAAATTTAATTTCTATTTTATATATCAATTTAAAATAAAAATGTTAAAAATTGCTAAAATTTGAACTTTTTCTAACCTCCTCGAAAAAACTTCTTTGGAGAATATATGTGCAAAAATGTGGTTCAATTTGTGGAACATAGCATAATGCATATTCAGTAAAACTTTTATGCAAAAATATTCAGAGATACGGTGCGCGCAATATAAAAAAAACACATTTTGAGATATAGCGCTTTAAATATATGGTCATATTCAATGTTTACGTTTAAGAGCTGATACACTTTCCTTCATGACTTTCATAATTATGGGAATTTCATAACGCGGATTGTTGAAATTTTTCAGAAAAGACAAAGAAATGGTATATTTTTTTCATAAAATCGAAAATTGTCGAGGTTTAGCAGTCGTATGTCTCCTTAACCTAGCTGTATGGATGAATTTCTCATCTTATCTTTACATTAAAATTGTAGATATATAATGGAAAGTGGGATGAAACCAGGTAGCGAAGACCTGTTGGAGCTAAAATATTCGACAGAGAGCTTGTCAAAATTTATTAAAATCTTCATTGTTTATCGGAGCGCAATATATCTTTCCAGAAAAGTTACAGTTTCATTACTTTTTTATCAATGGTTTTTTTTTTATAAAAAATGTCAAACTACCCAGTTACCCCACTGGTGGGGTAAAACCGGGTACATATGTTAACTCTATGGGAAATTTAGAAAACTCGATTTTCAGTTTAAAAGTTGCAATTATTTTTATTTTATATGACAATTTAAGAATATTAGTTACAAAATTCACATGTAAAGCAATTGTCTTCTTCCTCCGCGCAACTACAGCTTTAGTGTGTACAGCTTACACATTTTTTACATTGGATTAGACCATCTTCTAAAATGGAAAATACATCATTAAAATATAAACAATCAACGCCTGGTGTGTTTTTAATAGTCTTAATCGGAGGAATCATCAATACTGACTGTCCCGGTCTTCCTCCACTTGGAATACCCGGTTTTACCCCGAGTGCTGAGGTTATATGAAACGAAACAGAACTGCTCAATTATTGCAGTAAATCCTTATTGTTTGATAGGGTGTTAATCCTTAGTAAACGTATAATAAGCTGGACTAAATCTAGTTTTTATAACTGTAATGATTTTTAAGTAAGGACAGTTTAAAATCAATCGAACATTAGAGAGTTGACGTCTCAAAACAAATAAACCTTCACAGATACAGTGCCTTCAGCAGCTACAACACCCCACTATGAATGTTCTTTTTTTCTTGAGCAGTAGAGTGTAATTCAGTATCTGTCTGCTAGATGGGGAAAATAATAGCGCCAGAATCAATGGTAACCGGTTTTACCCCACACTCCCGGTTTTACTCCACTCTAGAAATAAAATGATAAACTCTATTTTACAAAAGGAAATGCTTATTGCTTTTAAAAATATCATTTCCTTTCTGTAAACAGGAAAAGATATTCATTCACTAAATTTAATTATTAATACCTTAAGGTTTCAGAAAAGAAAGAATACTCGATTCCAAGAGTGAAATCGGAGAAAAAAAGACTGAAATCTAATATATTTTCACTGTACTGTACAATTCGTATTTTGTGCTTAATATTTTTATTATGAAATGCTCCATCGTAGTATTATCGGCATACATTGCGTTTCGTCGGTGGTGCAATGAAAACAATGCCTGACATTTTGCTTTTTTATTTGTGTTTTATAAGCAACTGCTTCTGTTTAGTTTCATGGCTGATTGCTCATTTTAACTGTTCAGCAGCAAATTGACATTTATTGATTTTCCTCTGAAACTAACGTCGACTTTGCAAAAATTTAAAATATCGGATATGGGCATCAAACACAGTTTTAAATTACTAACACAAAAGGGGTAGCACAATGATAAGAGATTCAATACAATTTCAGAAATATTTTATTTGTTAAAGTAAATTCACCAGCCGTGGACCGAAACATGAGACAGAATAATTTATTATTTACAAAAGCAAAGGTATATATACATTGAAGGTAATGATTAACCAATAAGAGAAGAGCGCGCCACAAAAATAGAACATGACATCAGACACCAAGTGCAATAGGAAGTGGGTGAGTAATTGATGCGATGCACGATTACAGATTGAATATGAAATCATAACAATTATCAAAGATATACAGTAAATAGAATTCAATTTAAAATTGGGTGTATATTAAATAATTGCACTGTAATTTCTCTATGACAAATCCCCCCAAACGAATTTCAATTTTAAAAAAATATAAATGTCTTTGGGTGATGGTTCTAATATCTGATTGAAGGTCTCCAATTTCAAACAGATGTTCATTAAAATCGTCATCAGTCATATCAGTTTCCAAAGAAGATGCGCAGCTTTTACCATCTTTATTGTAGAATAATTCTGAAGAATTCATCCAAGATATCAACCAAACTGTCTCATTCATCTTGGAGGTTTTGTGTCTCTGTCTTGTTTGTATTAATTTTTAATACTGTCACAAATCCGGAAAACCGTTTTTCCTGCTATGTTATTCTTGTGGTTGGAAAGAATGTTTTACAGCGATTCGTAGTGAATGCCAGCCAATGACCCCCCGACCTCAGAGACAAATTTGGCGACTTTGGCGACAAAATGTAGATTTTCGAATATGTAAGAGTATGGCGTCATATCTCTATTAGGAACGGAATTATAGAGATTGTTCTAAATGATTCCATGTGACGTCACGCCCGGTCGGAAAAGCTATAAATATCAAACGCTCAAACGAAGGGGGTCTTTGGAATCTCTTTGGAGTTTTGCCTGCAGTGCAAGCTGGTGAGCTGAGAGCTATTGAAAGTGCTGTTTCTGTTATTATTAGTGACTTGCTGTCTGCTTGTGTTGCTAATCTGTGCAAGTTGTTTTTCCTGTTACCTGTGCTTCATGATTTCAGGAATATTCCTGGAATAAAACCTCGTTCTCCATTATCCTGTTTGTTGGACTTCTTTCATCGTACACCCGCCGGCCGATTTTCGTAACAATACATAATTTGTAAGTGAGATTTAAATTTTAGTCAACTGTATCAGAGACATTTTGATACACGCATGTGATCACCGTCATCCAAATAGGAAGACTCTAAACGCTTGTCATCGGATACAATTAAACTTAACTGGCTCGTCGTCGATTCTCTAGAGTACTGTTGATGTCATGGTAAACTCATTTTTTGAAGAAGTCACAAAATATTACTTTGTTATTTCCAATCAAAAATGCAATGAAATCAGACTCAAAATTCTATATGAGGGTATTATTCAAAAGGTGTGTGTTTTCCTATCTGCATCCTTTTTAGCCCTAAACCTAAAAAATCATCCATCTTTGTCTTCCTCACTCAATGTCAGCTGTAGAAAGGCTTGACTGTGATCACATATTGCTTGCTTGTGTAGTCTAAAACGTAATAATGTGACCACAATTTCTGGAAATAGATTTGGCCCTTGGTCAAGGACTTCATTCAAAGATGAGTTTCCTGGTGAGTGGAAAGATCCATCAAACATAATATAATATTTTGTATTTTGATTTTTCTGCCTTTTAACTGCTTGATGTGGAAGAAAATATGTTCTGGATTTACTATATGGTGTTTCTGGAGCGATTTCCACTTGAATTTTTCCGCGCATGCAATTCAACTTAATTGGCATGCCGTCGATTCTATCGAGAACTGTTCATGTCATTTTAAATTCTAGGTTGAATTGTTCAATAGATAAGTCACAAAATGCTACTTTATTATTTCTAATCGCAAATGCAATGAAATCAATCAGACTTATGCTGACGCTCTGATTAAGCTTCAACAGAGGAATCTTCTCCAGTAGCTTTGAACTTAGTGGAATTTTGTGGATACCAAATTTTTTGGTGTTATTGATTTGTTGAAATCCAAAGACAGCTCTTATTAACACAATTAATGAAATTCATGTTCTACAAGAGTTTCAAGAAGCTGCATCTATTGTTGAAAACATTCGACTACTATGTGTATTTATATCTCCATAATTTGACGTCATTGTATTCGTAGAAAATAGGGTCGAATTATGAAGTTGAAACACACGTATCGTCTCAATCAGGAACTCCTCAAAATATTAATATTTTGACCAAAGGAAGAATTCAGTGTTCGAATCAACACTTGGTATTGCTTCCTATTCTATCCTCTTTGTTTGCTTGTTTAGTTCAATCACCATCAATTAATATTTCTCAGTAACGTAAAGATTCTGTTAGCTCTAGCTAGTTAACATCTTCACACAGGCTAAAAAAATTCCAACGACGATGATGATGCCTGATAGGAAGAAGATTTTTCCACTTCAAGGTCATTGCGCTGAAACATATTTGTTTTCAAGCTGGCTTGCCGATGGGCTGCGTTATAGAAATTTTTGCTTTGTAACAACCAACAAAGAGCGACAGATGGTAGAGATTAACACTGATACCGCTTGCTCCATTTGGCTCGATTTGTTCTTTCTCTATATTATAAATGTTGGAGAAGATATCTTGAACGGTTTATTTGAAGAGCTATTGTTTGTGAAGAATGCGAGATATATTTTCATTATGAAGAAGTTGAACTATTATCTTCTGGGCATGTGTAGTATTCAGATGAGGATATTGATGCTATTTCAGATGGAATTGGTTCTATATCAGATGGAATGGATTCCATTTCAGATCTATAGACTTTGTAAATTTCTGCCAGTTCTCATACTCAAGTTTTTGGATAAGATCGGATGGTTGAGGATACGGAAAGTAAATCATATCTTCTCCAACGTAAATATCATCACAATAATCTGATGCCTTTGAAATGCAGCATAGACATCTGATAGCCCGTCTCAGGACTTTACGCAACCTCCGTGCCATCATGAACTAAATGTTTAGCTTGTGGCAATATAAAAATCTTAAAATATTCAGAAATATAAGATTTTACAATTGATAAAACGCAGGTAAAATATCTCAGACTAATTCGTCAATAAAATTCCAACAAAATATACGTTTTTGCTTTCATACAATAAGAATGCTAACACATTGTTACTTGAAACAAAATTCCACAGAAATACGTTGTTAATTTCCGAATAACAATTGAGATTATATAGTGTCAACAATAACAATGATCATATTAATTGTTTGGTAATTGTTTTATAAACAATAAATTTAACTGTACTTTTGAAACTTATTTCAATCTATTGGAAATAAGAAATTAGAGAAAAACAAGCTAAATTAAGTAAATAAATTGGTGAACAATAGATAATGTTTAGATCTTATTGATGTCTATATTATTACATCGTTGTTTTCGAAACTTCCTATAAAATATCTATTCTTTTATTTTCTTAATTAACACTAGGTTTACGAGAAGCGGCATTTTTGACGCATTTCAAATTTTTCAAGGAAAAAAGTACAGATACATTACGTTTACATTTTTCTCTTACCATTTATGCTTTTATCCATTTGATAAGACGAATATTTTTTTAAAAATTCATTATTCTCGTGGAATTGTAGTTTTTTCTCGTGGCTGTTGGAAGCACCGAAAATTTGTTAACAGAAGAACTGGACAGTTGACGCTTTTTTTCTCACTTTTAAAATCCTCTAAAAAAGTACGTTTCCTTTCTGTTTGACAGCTTTTACTTTTGCGAATGAAGAGCAAAAAAATAAAGGTCCATGTCGAAAAATTGATATCAGTGGGGTGATACCGTGAATTACCACACGAGGTGCAGTAATACGATAGAAAATCACTTAGCCAGCATCCGTTTGGAGATGTTTTGACTCAGACTTACGACTCACCATAGAAAGGAAAAAATTATGACGCTTTTCGTGGTATTTTCAAGCGCTTATAGTTCCGCAACCAAATAACGTAGAGAATTGGTTTTAGTTTCATTTAGCAGAGAAAGGTAAACATTGAAGATTGCAAAAAAAATTTAGGATTTGGAATTACAATTTAGTCGACGTCGAGCTTTAAAGTTGGTTAAAATCACTAAAAAATTTAATGACGTCACAGCGACCGATGCGCGCGCACTCAGATCGATCTGAAGTTCAATTACTCAAGAATTTTTGAATTACGTCGAATTTCGTGCTAAAGTTAAACGCTAATAGTTCCGCAACCAAATAACATAGAGAGTTAGTTTTAGTTTCATTTAACAAAGAAATGTAGACATTGAAGATTGCAAAAATAATTTTAGAATTTGTAGTTACGGTTTAGTCACAGTCGAGTTGAAAAGTTGGTGAAAATCATGAAGAATTTTCCCTAGACAGAGTCACATAGTCACTATAGACTATAATAGTCACATAGAGCTACTTTAGTCACAGTTGAGTAAGGTAAGTAAGTCTACGCCCCTCAATCCCTGCAGCCGTTTCGCAGAGACAGCCTTCCGTCGATTTTTTTAATATAAATTTGACAGTAGATAATTATACTCTATTTTTTAATATTTTCGATTGTTTATCCTCTCTTTTATGATTTAAAACTAAATTAATACAAAATCATTGCGTGGGTCATTTAGAAAGCCTTCGTGGGTCAGTGGTTGACCCGCGGGTCATAGGTTCGCCATCACTGTTCTATACGGCCACTGGGTTGTTTTGCGTTGCTTCGTGACAGGAAAAGATCGAAATTCCTTAGAAAAATGACATTCTAGAAAGTATTGTTTTCAGTTTCTTGTATGTGAGGTATATAAAGAGAAATATTATAATCGTCACAAATTTCGACCTCGAGAATTTTAAGTTTTATATTTCCCAGAATCTGAAAAACTAGTATTCGAAGTATTTACTCCAAAACTTAACACAATGCTTCTCTAACGTATTGTTCGGTATTCTGTAAGTTTCGTATAATTTGGTTAAAAACTCTGCATGTTATAAGCAAAAAACATGCTGGGAAATTTGAGATTTTTAAAGAAAGCCTTTATATTTTGCCGAAATCGGTGCTCTTCTTACGAAAATGCACATAAATATTGCGCACTTCAAACAATACCATTGCTGAAAATTGTAAATCATTTTCAGCGTTTTGTGAAAGGGTGCGAGTCCAAAATCATTTTCTCCTTTATCGATTTCTGGTCGGTTCCTCACTCGATAACTCTCTTTCAAAAATGAATATCAAATAACTCATATATCGAAAATTTATTTTTAAGCTAAAGCATATTAAATACATTTTTTACTGAAATACTCTAAAAATTTGAAAGTTTTAGAATAGTATTTTTTGCTTGAATCTATCGTCGCAACACGAACCGAAATTCATAAACAGCCAATGAGATTGCAACTTGTTTGAGAGTGAGGGAAAAAGGAAAATATATTGAAAAAGGCATCTTTCTTTCGTTCAGTTGGCTCCGTGCCAGCCAGAGCTGTGTTGACTTTCAGCCCATACCCCGTCTAAGCTAAAGGAAGAAAGAGTTGCTTTTTCACTCCGGATTTTCTGCTCAGTGAATGGATTTCGGGGAAGGGAGGGTAGATTATTTTACAGGTCAGACCTGTGTCTCTCTTCGTTTGGATTCATTTTTATGCCTTATTTTCAATTTTTGATTTCTTTTTTTTTTTGCATTTTCGCAAGTCATTCAACTCTGAGAGTGGAAAAGTAAGCAAATAAGATTTAAAACGAAAAATACAAGTTTAAAAAATAATTTCAGGGGGTGCTGCAGCTCTGCGTCCCTAATGGACGAGCCGCCACTGCCTACCTATAATCCTGAACTTCATTGATAAGCTATATTTTATGTATCCCTTTGCAGGTAACTTCACATGCATCGAAGTCATGTTCACTCTGGAACGGCGTCTAGGCTACTATCTCTTCCATACCTACATTCCGACCTGCCTCATTGTCATCATGTCCTGGATCTCCTTCTGGATTCGCGCCGACGCCGTCCCAGCCAGGGTCACCCTGTGCGTCACATCCCTGCTCACGCTAGCCACACAGCACGCTCAGTCACAGAAGTCCCTGCCTCCAGTGTCCTACATCAAGGCCATAGACATCTTCATGTCCACCTGCACACTTTTCGTGTTCTCCTCCCTCATGGAATATGCCATCGTCAATATCGTGATAGGGCAGGCGGAGGAAAGGGAAAAAATGGCCAATACCCTAATGAATGAAGCACAGATGATACAGATCGAAGTAAGTTTGGATACTGGTTCGTTTGGAAAATGTTTAATACCTTTAAATTATTATCAGTCGATAATACAGGGTGTTCCACAAAGGACTCTCTGATTTTAAAATTAAATATATCGGTGACGGAGACCAATAAAAGAATGAAACCAATGATATATTCATTTTGAAAGCCTTAAACATCTGATCCAGAAATTTCAGCATTATTTACAAATGTTGCCAGCATGTAAAACTGTATGCTTTAACCCTCCTAGCGGCGCAAACGTCTTTTTTCGTTTTCCATGTTCAGTTCAAAAGGAGTTAGCTCTTATTTATATATATTTTCTTAAACAATGATGAATAAAATATTCTTAAGATTTCATATATCGATTAATTTACTTTAGAAGCTAAGTTTTCTAACCTGATACCTAAAAGTTCAAAATAATTGGGGGCTCAGAGAGTTAATCGTTGTACGGAATCTGAGGAAAAGACTATAAACTGCACCTTGCAAGTAATCGTTGCAACCAACTCACAATCTATTCAATATGTGCACCTATGGCAGTATATAGATGGCGCCTATTGTATAGCAACGGATTCGGAAACACTTCGCGCTTTCGCGCATGCGCCGGGTGGAGTTATTTTCATCAAAATAGGGAAAAATTGATGAATGAAAGGATGTTTACATTTTACTGCGCGTGATCTAACAAAGAACTCCGGAAGTGCGCTCATATGACTCATTGCCTGACACCCCTTTCCGGTGTAAAATCGTCCAAAAGGGGGTAGTCTCGAAATCCGTTGCTGAACAGTACCAAGAATGAAATTTTCAGTCACCCTCTGCAGTGTAGGAATGGAAATGGGGTCACAAAATGATACTAAATTTGAAATTTCCAGAATAGAGGCATTGCTTTGAACTACTCCACATTTACTGGGACAGGCATGAATTGGCCTCCATACTCACCCGATCTGACCCCTTGCGACTACTTCTTGTGTGGCGCATTGAAGGACACTGTTTTCTGGAACAATCCTGCAGCACTGGACGAACTTGAAGAGTTGATCAGTGAAGCATATGCCTCCATTTCCGTTAACACACAACAGTGGGTGAGTGAAAATTTCATTCTTCGCATATGCTATCTGTGCTACGAAAGGTGCACATTTTAAGTCTAGTGCGATGTGATTTTAAAAATTGTTTGCAAAGGACAATTCATAGACTTCCGACTTCGCATTACAACTACAGCGAACAGCGCCATCTGCTGGCAACATTTGTAACCAATTCTGAAACTTCTGTATCAGATTTTTACGGCTTTCAAAATAAACATATCCAACATTATCAAACGGAGCCAACTCCAGTACGAGGGATGAAAGTCACGAGATAAGTGTTGGGTTTCTGATTCCGAAATGGGATATTAAGATAAGAAAATGCCAATCTTCGTTCTTCCGATAACGTTTTTATACCACGGGTTGATGGGATGCTTCGCTGCGACCGTGTTCATTTTGCAGTAAGTAAAGAATCCGATCTTACGATGCGTGACAGCTAATCATTATGCGGCTTCAACTAGGTCTGAATTACTTCGTACAGATCCGATTTAGGGACTTAAACTGTTTTATTAAAATCCATCAAGCCCATTTTAGAAATA
>BGPR01001356.1:220675-238786 GCA_013235015.1 Araneus ventricosus | reverse complement strand
TTAATACTAGATGAATACTCAATTAGCATTTAATCTTTTCAACTAGGTCTGAATTACTTCGTACAGATCCGATTTACGGACTTAAACTGTTTTATTAAAATCCATCAAGCCCATTTTAGAAATACTGTATTCTGTAAATTGTTTTAGAATAGTAAAATAAGCTTTTAATACTAGATGAATACTCAATTAGCATTTAATCTTTTCAACTAGGTCTGAATTACTTCGTACAGATCCGATTTACGGACTTATACTGTTTTATTGGAATCCATTAACCACATTTTAGAAATACTGTATTCTGTAAATTGTATTAGAATACAGTAGACTCCGCTTAATGTGATCACTTCGGGACTTAAGAATGTTGATAACAATAACAGATTGATAGCAATAACCGAATTGGGTAAAATCAACTACATTTTTATCACACTAAGGGAAAAGAAACAATAAAGAATAAAACGCCTACCTCAGGGCTATCTAAAATAAATTAACAATTAAAAAATTCATTAATTGTTGCTTGACGACAATTAGTCCTTAACAGTTCATTTATATATTGTTCGTACTCGGATTGTTTTTTCAAAATTTGTTGAACGATGCTGCCAGCCGCATTTCAAAATATCAATGCCTCATTCCGGCGTTCGTTGGAGGGTTTCTTCAACACATTCGTCTCCGTCGGAAACATCGACTTTTATTGCTTAGTCTTGTTCACAAACAGCTTAGTAAACTTCCGTTAGTGTGGCAGCTAGTGGAATATCCTCATCAATGGACATCCACTCTTCATACTCTTCCTTTTGCATACCTTCAGGAGGTTCAATGAAAATTACCGTCGGTCACGTCCCTGCCCGCTAAATGGACGACCTTCAAAGAGAGATCATGAAAAATAAACCCCGAAATTCTTGGAATGTGTAGGGGAAAGTGGCCCCCAGATGTTTCCTTACAAGTGGAGCGAGAAATTCTACGAACACCAATCGTTAAAGTTGGTTGAAAATGAGAGATCGGTCAATTCTCTGCTTCAAAACTGATAGCATTAAACGATGTAGCGATCACGCTAAACGAATAATTTTGTCTACATTTGAATAGGTTGGTTCGGGACCAGAGGTTTTTGGTAATATAAAACGAATGATAACATTAACCGCAACCACGTTAAGCGGAGTCTACTGCAGTAACATGAGTTTTTGACACTAGATGAATACTCAACTGACATTTAATCCTTTTAAATTATGAATTTTAGAGCCAAACTCGCACCCACAACGGCATGAGAGTTGTTCGATCTCCATCCTTGCGCCGTCGGTCTGAGATCTTAGAGAGGCAAGCTCTGAAAATAGACAAGGTCTCAAGAATCGTTTTCCCTGCTCTGTTCATTATACTCAATGTAGCCTATTGGTCTTACTATCTTAGGTAATCACTTTGTTCTTCTGGCCTCAATTTTCACCAATATTTTCAAAGCAAATACCACTGTCAAATTCAGCATCGACTCATTCATGAGGTGAGTAACATTTTTACAATGAAAAGGAGGACACAAATAAATAGAAGGAAAAAATATCGTAAATGAAAGAAATATTACAAAGAAAAGGAGGACGCAAATAAATAGAAGGGAAAAAATATCGTAAATAAAAGAAATATTACAATGAAAAGGAGGACACAAATAAATAGAAGGAAAAAAATATCGCAAATAAAAGAAATATTACAATGAAAATCAGGACACAAATAAATAGAAGGAAAAAAATATCGTAAATAAAAGAAATATTACAATGAAAAGAAGGACACAAATAAATAGAAGGAAAAAAATATAGTAAATAAAAGAAATATTATAATGAAAAGGAGGACACAAATAAATAGAAGGGAAAAAATATCGTAAATAAAAGAAATATTACAAAGAAAAGGAGGACGCAAATAAATAGAAGGAAAAAAATATCGTAAATAAAAGAAATATTACAAAGAAAAGGAGGACGCAAATAAATAGAAGGGAAAAAATATCGTAAATAAAAAATATTTTGCTCATTTTTTTAAATTAAAACCCACACCGGCCCGGCCTACCCGAAAGGGTGTAAGGCCTTTAGCAGAACGGTGGGGAAATCTAAAAGCAATACAAGAATATCAATATGACAGGACACACACACACAAAGTCATCACAAACTCAGCACTGAACGTTACAAACATTGCAAAAAAGGGACAACAACGAAATAAATAAAGTAACCTAAAACATACTCACAAGAAAAAAAATAAGCAAATGAAAAGTACGCCACTGAATCGATATTACACTTGGAGAGAACCATAAATTAATTGAATTTTGTTTGATTTTTATCGCCAGATCTGGAACCAAAATTAAAAATATTCAAAACACTCAGAAGGATGAGCTCCCATTATGCATCCAAATGAGCAAAACACAGGCATAAGCTCGGCACAACACACCAGTAAAAAGAAGGCGCCAATAAAAATTTTTTGTAAAATATCATTAAAAATCCCACGAAAGAGCATCAAAAGCAGACCGCATGGTCTCTCACCAGTCCAGAAAACAATAAAATCTATCTAAGTACACGTCAGTCAAACAATAAAAATACAAGAAATAAATTATGAAATTTTAAAAATAAGAAGGGTAGAAACAAGGTTACCAATTGGGATTCCCCAAGGGCGAATGCTCAATAAAATGTCGGACACTAAAACATTTTAATAAGTCCAGGATGAACCTAAAAACAATATAATCAGTTAAAATTAACTACTTAAATAAAGTGCTAAAAACTTAGGGTAGGGCGCAGGGACAAGCCACTTAAAATTTTCTTAATCAGTGGTGTTGAGGTAAAAGAGTAAAGATATCTTAAAATCATTAAAAGCAATTTCACTCCGGGCTCTTTAGTGAATCACAAATGTTGTTACTAATAGTATATGCTTTCATTAATTCATTTATTGTCATTTTATTATGCATTAAATTTTTAAACCATATCTTCTTATTTTGCTTATTTTAAATTCTGTTCATTGCAACAATAATACAGAATGCACTATAATATTATAAATGCATAATAAAAACATTTGTGACATTTTAAATTGTAATCATGCTTACATTCCTATGAATTATTATTTAAATGGGTACTTTTTCATAGAATGAATATTTTTTGTCATTGTATCATCTTCTAACAATATATTTGAAATATCTAAGCAAGAAATATTCTTCATATTGTTACAAAAATCTTTCTGTGGGTGTATGGTGTAAACAGTCTAACACGCAAGATAATGGAAGTTGAAGGTTTATTCACAAATGTGCAGGAAAACATGTAGCACAAGTAACAGGAAACAATAGAGCTTGAACAGATTAGCAACGTAAACAGACAACAATTCATAGGTAATAATAGTTCAGCATTTTGAGATTTAGCAACACAAACAATCGGCAAATCACTAATAACGACAATAACAGCACTTTCAATAGCGCTCAGCTCACTGGCTTCCTAGCTCGCTCTGCAGACGAAACTCCAAAGTCGTTCCGGTGGATCAACACTCCACTCTCTGATCCAAGCGTGGCCCTTATACTCTCCCCAACAGGCCATGACGTCACATGGAGTTTTCTCGTACATTCAAGCGTATTTTCTTTCCTAAAAGAGATATCGAGAAAAGTTTCGCATTTTCTGGAATCATCTATTTGTCGTCAAGGGTCCAGGACCGGCCATCCCATACTTACTACTGTAAAACTCTCTTCCCAAGCATAAGACTAGTTAGGCAGGAAAGCGACATTACATTTTTGCAACAATATTGAATATGGCAAGAACTGCAGAGTTAGAGTATCATGATTGAATCTCGATTTCTCACATGCCCAAAAATCATGGGAAATTGGAAATACCCTTTCGACTGCTCATGATTTTTGGGCAGTACAATGAAAACTGGACAAGAATTTAAAAAAATTCACATGGAATATGCCCATTTTTCAAATGACTGAATATTTCCACCCGTCTTTTATCAATTTCATCGTATTTATTTTCCCATTGTATTAATTTTTCAGAATTAAAATATCTATTCAGTCTTTTAATTTCAAATACCGAAAGGAGGACATGTAAGAGGACATTTTTCACGGGAGGACATAATTTACAAAAGAAGGACTGTCCTCCTTAAAGGAGGACGATTGGACACCTTATCATTTATCATTGCTTCTCAGCATTTCATCGACCGAAAGTCTATTAGCAAGCTTTATGACGTCAGCTCTTACCAATCATAACCCGATTAGAAGGATTTTGCAAGTGCAATTTTTTTTTGCAGTAATTTTAATGTGGTTTGAGGAGGACTTTTTTTAGTATTGCTTTAGCAGCCTTTGTTGTTGAATAAAAGTAAATTTTTTCCTCATCAAAAATCATCTCTTATGCGTTAGGCAAAATACAATCATAAAAGAAAGAACAAAATAAAGCCAATGAGAATCGTAAGTATATGCATGTATTTTATTTCATCTTTTTTTTTAATTGAGGAAAAATAGCAGCTCCCGTGTCGATCTTTCAAAAAAATGACGGGAAGCTCTCTTTTTCAAACACCCGCAGATGTTACAGCCGTAGGACTACTTTACTCGTGTGACTCTTTTGTTTCTCGGTTTCTCTTTGTTACTCGCGATTCTCTTTTGTTTCTCGAATTCTCTTTGTTACTCGAGAAACTCTCTTGTTTCTTGAAGTTACTCGCGATACTCTTGTTTCTCGAAGTTACTCGTGATTATCTTTTGTTTCTCGAAGCTTCTCTGATTCTCTTTGTTACTCGAGAAACTCTTTTGTTTCTCGAAGTTACTAACTCTTATTTCTTGTAGTTACTCGTGATACTCTTTTGTTTCTCGAAGTTACTCGTGATTCTTTTTTGTTCCTCGAAGTTACTCGTGATTTTTTTTGTTCCTCGAAGTTACTCTCAATTCTCTTTTGTTTCTCGAAGTTACTCTCAATTCTCTTTTGTTTCTTTGAAATACTAATGTATAGAAAATTGGCGGCAGCGAATAAGGCATTGATTTCAAGGAAGCAAAGTTCTTCTCCGCACACTCCTTGATAAATGCTGGATCCTCTATTTCTTTCCGAGTAACATTTTCCATGTTGCGGACATACCGGAACGAACTCCTTATACCATCCACAATTCTCATACGCAACATTTTCATAATCCTATAGAGAATGTGTTGTGGAGTGACTGCTCTGCGATCACTCCTGCGTATTTCACTCGTGGCCCAACTTTGCGACTCAGTTGTTGAATGAACTACAACTTCGATTCTCAATTTATTTGTAACTTCTGTTGTTACCCTTTATCTCTGAAATAAGACATTAGTTACGTTTTTAACATGTGTGGTTACCGAGATATAGAGGATCTCCCTTACCAAGTTTTTTGTGGCGTTTTTTCGTGTGAATCAAATTCCTTCCTGAGACCCCAATGGGAGGAACGTAGTCCTACGTTAAAAGCTGCACTCTGATCCGACACAGCAAAACAGCATTCAAGAAATGGATATTTCTCTTGATCTTGAACACGTGGTACTGATGCTTTTGGAAAACAATAGTAATAATTTACAGTTTGTTCAGGCAGATTATTGATAAGAACCATTGTGCTACTTGAATATTGAGGGCATGTTCTTATGCGCTTAGATGATTTTGAAAGGTTTCTTTCAATTGAAATTTGATATACAAGAAAGGTTGATTTCAATTGATTTTTGTATATACAAAAATTAACCTTGATAATAAAATCTGGGAATTATTTTAGATTCGCTGTCAGATAGTTCGAATTCTTCTTTGAGCAATGCGAGCAGTGATATTATAAATGATAAAAGAAAATATTCTAGACTGCAGAATATATTGTTCGATGTTCCCAACAAATACAAGACATTGAACATGCTTCATGCGAAAATTTTGTAATGCATGGTTACATAAAGATGACTGCTACTAGCGCCAGCATTGATATATACATTAACCCTTTAAATGCATGTTGAATAATATTTCTACTACACATTGAATATTTCTATTAAACTCAAGTATGGAGTGACAAAGAATTATCATTTTATTCTGATGTAAGAATACATTACATCCCTCACTTAATACAGAGGAAGTACTGTCTGTCACAGGGTTACCAGATCAAAATATCAAAGTAAGGCCAAACTGTCTTAAAAATAAGAACAAAAAAGGCCAAATTTCACAAATTGATTGAAGACCTCATTTGCTATTAGAAAAAAGGCTATCCTTCATGAAAACGAATCCCACTTGATAGGCATATATGCAATGCTCTTTTAATAAACTAAAATTTAGGTGAAAGAAATTTAAAACATCCTTGTTCTACTCAAGAGCTATTTCGTTTGACAGCTCATTATATATCATTTGAAATGTGTATTTGAAACGATAAATATAGAATTTATTAAAAAAACAATAGAATAAGTAATTAAAAATTGTACTAAAAATCATTAATGAAAATGAAGCCAAAAATGAATTTAAGGCCAAATGAAAATTCCTAAGGCCAAGCGCTTTGAAAAAAAGGTTAAATTTCCGTAATTTGGCCTTAAAAAGGCCAATATGGCAACCCTGATCTGTCAACAACGAGAACTCTGCTCGCCAAGTTGTCTAGTTGACAGCGGTCGCCATAGAAACAGGTTACAGTAGGAGGAATCCATTTCAAGTAGGTAGGCGTTCATTCAAGTTTGTTACATTGCCGCACTTAGCTCCAAATGGGAAGAAACGTGCAATTGCGGCAAAACCGAGAAGACGAATGATCAACTACCTCCGCAAACTGGCGCCAAGAATAAAATAAAACCCCGACTTCCCTCGGATTCCTCCTATTCGAAATGGATCTTCCCTAACATAGCCAGTTGCTATAGCGACAGCCGTCAACTAGACAACAGAGTTCTCGCGGCGAACAAGCAGTGATATTTCTTCTTTTTTATATATAGTTTCATAGTACTCCTTCTGAACGGTGCTCAAACTAGCTGGTCTAAGGTACTGTAATGTATTTCAGCATAGTATGAAGAATCGTGGAGCCTTCCTTACCAAAAATAATAAATTTATTGGACGTCTCTCACAGTACAAATATGCAAAACAAACGCATACACTTACATCACAAACGTTACACTCACCGACTTACATCGAATTCCATGTTCAAATCCTCATTATTCTTTTCCGTTGCTAGGCAACGTTAGCAAAATACAAATATATCGTTCCCACACTATTTTTATAATCTTTAGAAAATAATTATGCCAAACGATATTTTTAATTAATTTCTTTTTCAGCCAAACGATATTTTAAAATAAATTTCTTTTATGACCAAACGATTTTTTTTATCTAATTAGTTTCTTTTCTTTAAATATTTTAATAATTCTACAAATATATATTTTTTTATTCGTTACAAATATTACAGTATTCATAAAGCGTTTATCTGAACTTAAGTTTGTCGGTTTGTTCTATGTAATCATGGAAACCAAAGCTGGGAGACAAAGTGTTACTATTCTCAAGTTAAAGTTTAGTTACATTTTCTCAAAAGTTACCTTTAAAAACGATTTATCTTTTACTTTTTCAATTTAACCCTTTCAAGCCTAACTGTACTTGCAAAAAGCATAATTTTCACACTCAAATCTATTCATACTTCAATAAAAAAAATCTGAAAAGGTTAGAAAAAATTGGTCAGACAAATTTTTTAATCCTATTTTTAAAATTATGCTTCGCAAAATTACACTTTAAAATTATTTTTAAATATTTCTCGAAACAATATTTTTCCTGAATTCGGAGGAATTAATTTGCAGCATAATTACTAAGATTATTCGCATTCTCAGTGAAGTGAATAATATTTAACTCTCAACAGCTGAAATGACAGTGATATTGGCTCTGAATTTTTGTGTTTCACAATATCCAGAACATGCATTTTGACCAATGGGTGCCTGGAAAAAGGATCAAAAGACTCATTATTTTACTCGACATAATAAACCCATACTCAGTTGGAACTTTCATGACTAAAATAAAGAAGTCGAAGTTTCAAATCGAGGCTTTTTGTGACAGGGACGAAACTATAGTTTCGTCCCCTTTCCTCATTCTATAGAATAGGGAATTGAGGAAAGGGATGTATTAACCTCGAACGCCTATTTAAGGGGTGCTAAACAGTATATACAGAAGAACCTCTCGATTATTCGAGCCGACGGAACTGTAATCACCTCGCATTATCGAAAAGTCGTTTAATAGAGACCATATTTTAAATCGTGACTTCTTTTCATTTGAGGAGATTCTCAAAAATTGTTTATTTGAAATTGCAAAAGTAGGTCCGCAGGTAGTTACAAGTATTAACATTTTAACAAACTTTTTTTATTAGTTATATAACTTCTTACATGTATTCTTTTAAACATCAATTAATTTTGACAAGAGGATTCCCAAATGTTAATATTTTTTGCTGTTTAAATTGCATTTTCCCAATGATTCCTTAAGAGTGTTCTCTAAGGTATATTTTCCTCTATCTCAACAACGCGAAACTTTCAAACATTTTTTCATGAAAGCGCATCCCAGATAGCATGTACACTTGCAGCAAGTGTGATTTTTCTTGATATTTACTTGTCATGACAAACTTGATGCGGCAACTTTGCAGCAAACTTCCTGCAGAGTAACAAAGCATAATCGACCAACCCACTTGCAAAACAAGTTTGCTGTGAAGTTGTTATGACAAACTTCACACCACAATTGCAGAACAAGTTTGCTGCAAAGTTGATACAGCACACTTGCACACCACGATCTGGATACAGTGTATATCTCCGGTTTTGATCTTTGTCTATGTTTCTAAAAACATCCGATTTTTAATAGCATCTCCTAGACCGTCCTTTTTTCTACTAATTCAATAATTCAATGATAATTTGTGAAAAAACTAACTAGGTCTTTTTATAAAAAAAATTGAAAAATTCTCCATCTTTTTACTAAATATAGAGCTCGGACTTTAAAGAAAACTATATATCGTCTTTTCCTTAATGTTGAAATTTTAACTTTCATAAACAAAATTAAACTTAAAAAACAATCAATGTTTGTTGAAAAATAATAACTTACATTTTGTCCCATATTTTTAAAAGTAATTACTTTTGAACCCTAATTTCATAATTTATTCTACTAGCAAAACGTAGTTATTAGCGAAAATCGCTCTCTCTTTGACTTCAAATCATATTCTCAACTCAAAATTTAAAAAAATTAATGAAATCAAGAAAACAGTTTAAAATAAATCGTATGCACGATGTAGTAGCGCAGTCTATCTTCTCCTGTAAGAGTCTGAGTGGCTATGTAGTGGGTTGTCGGGGGTTCGAATCCGAGGTTTGTTTGCGTAGTCTGTTTTTGCTATAGTTTGCAATGAGTTTGACGGAACAAGCTTGCTGTAAGTTCGACGCGTAGTAACTAACTCGTTTTAAATAACTTGTTTCAGACTTGTTTCAAGCTTGCACTCTTGCCGTGTCAAACTTGCTGCAAGCTTGCAGATTTCCAGAGCAAGATTGCTGCAACTTTGCTGCAAACTAAAATTGCTATCTGGGATGGAATTTGAATACTTCACTATTGAAATGCTCAGGGGAAGCGTCAGTGAGGGGACCGGAGGGGCCAGGTCCCCCTGTGTGAAAATTTTTGTACCCCTTTCACACAACGGGGTATCCAACAAGTAGATAAATACCTGTCGAGGGAGCAGACCGTGCCCCCTGTCAGGCAGACTCCAACGCCACTTCCGGAAGTGCTTAAGAATGGATCTGTGTTTTTAGATTTGTCTTTCTTCTAAAGAACTTCTTGATTTATAGAGGAACATTTCCCGATAATGACCTTTATAAATTTTAGCATCATGGAAATTGGTCCCAGTGCCAGCTTTGACACTCTTTTCTGAAAAATTCGATTTTATTAAAAAGATTTTAAAATAACATTGCTCGATTTTCTGGCTTCGGCTTTATTAACAAAGATCTCGGTTGACAGAGGCCCGAATAATCAAGTTCCACTGTATGTGCTCATTTCCGACGACTGGGACACCAAATTGAGCTCCGCCAGGCGTTTTATGAACGTGTTTCGTACCTGATTTGTAATGCATTTAATACTGTTTATGAAGATTCTCTATGTACTGTTTGTGAATTTCAATAATGAATTTGCATGATATTATGAAAAGTATTGTAGTGCGATTTTTGGTGTAATGCTTAAGTATGGGTCTCATTCTTGGGAGCATACGCGTAGATAGTTTATATACTGCTATTACACAACTACCATTTCGTTTCATTACTGAGTTTCATATAACTGCGAATGCATTTATAATTTCTTCAACATAACTCTATTATTAAAACTATTCAATTAAAAAATCTTAAAATATTTCTACTATTTAAAACTTTACAAATTTTCTTTAATAATAAAAGATAACAGATTAAGGACAGTGTTGCACTTCAAATGATTTTTAATAAAATCTAATATGAAATGCTGTTTTTCTTCAAATGCCAGACAGAATAAATTTTTAAGAGTCTTCTAGTAGTCTGTTACAGCAAATAAAAAGTATAAAATTATTTTTAAAAGAAACCAGCTATCGAATATGAAAACAAATTTGTATGGTGCACAGTAACATAACTAGACAATACTGGGCTCCCGGCAAATGTTTGGGGCGAGGCCCTAAGAATATCAAGCTCATCACTATCACTGATTATAAAAGTACTTCATTTCAAAGTAATCATTCTTTACTTTATAATACTGTTAGACTTTACTTTATAATACATTTTTACTTTATAATACTGTTAGTTCGTTTTAAAGAATCTTATAATTTAGAATGAGTAAAGAAATAATGAGATATTTATTTACATTATTATTTCACACATCTTGTCTGTACTTTTTTGTGAATTAACAACATTTTACAATTAATTAAGCAAAATTAATTTAATTAAGCTTATTTGTTAATTTCGAACTTTCAATTCAGTAAAAGTATTTATTATTTCTTTAAAATCCAACATTCGGGTCAAAGGATGTTCAATTCGTGCTTATGTAATTATCAAGGCCGGATTAACCGCTGTAGGGGCCTATAGGCAATGCAAGTTTCGGGGGGCCCCACCCCAACTTCCAAAACTAGCTGTTTTTTTATTTATTTTAATTTAATCTCTATGTAAGCAGTTTTTCAATAACAAATATTATAACTTTTTTTTTTGGCGCGTCATCCTCAAAAAAATTGGTTTTTAGTATCTCGAGTATAAAAGATTAAAATTTAAAAGTAATCTTAAATAAAATGGCTAAAAAATTACAAAACATTTTTTACACAATTTCTAATACATAGTTTGTTTCTACATAATTCATTAAGGTATCCGACTGTGTTCGGAGACATTTTTTTGAAAAATAACTTATATATATAATTTTAATGTTATTTTTCAACTGCATATGCTTTAAAACTATGAAAATATTGTAAAATTAGGCTTTCAAAATAATATTTTTTAAAAAAAACTCTGAAATTTGAAGAAAAATGACTAAAATATTTGCCTTACGCTAACATCCATAGACAAAATCATATTCTAAATATACATAAATCCTTGTAGGAGTACATTTTTATGACAGTTATCTGTGTTATGCTCTAAAATATTTGTTTTATTTCGAAATAGTTTTGAGATATAACTGTTCATAGTTACTAAACTGGTAATTTTTCATAAAAAATACTCTTCGTTTATATTTAAGCACTTAAAAATAATACTTGATTTTAAAATTTACCTTAGTTTTTAGAGGAAAACATCAAGCATATTACAGAAAACAATCTCAGAAAATTTCATATCAATACTTGAATAACTTTTTGAGAAATCATTGTTACGGTCGACAGTTTTCCTCAAAAATATCATTTCTCAGAAAACACATTTAAAATTTTCATGCAACATAAAATAATGCTTACATTTCGGTAATAAAACAATTGCAACTCCATTTGTGATTCACGTAGAGTAAAAAGTGAGACAGTTTTAGAAAGCTGGTTAAACAGGCTACAAAATTAAGTCATAAAAAATTTTCTGATAATTTCATCAAAAACGACGATTTTAAACCAGTCGGATACCTTAAGAGAAACTAAAAAAGGGGAATGAAATCCAAAATGGCGGATACCTTTGAGACCCATTATCTGGGAAGTATTAAAGCTGGACGAAAAATAAAAGTATATATCTGTAGGGAATTTTAAGCTCTTTAATTTGTTAAAACAATTGTATTTTGAAAATTGAATACTTCTCGATATATTCAGGAAAAACTCAAAAAGGGGGATGAAATCCAAGATGGCGCTGCGAGCTCAACTCCCCAGGACCGGGGACTTTTAGTATGTTCATCAGAGGCCCCTCACGAACAAGTGTACCAATTTTCAAAACTATACGATTTTATGTTTTTCTAAACCCTTCGTTGACTGTCAACTAAGATTTTTTACAAATTCATTCACTTTGAGACCAATTATCTCAAAAACTATCAAAGCTTGAAGAAAAATCAAAGCATCCATTTGTTGGGAATAGTACGCTCTTTAATTTGCTAAATCACATGTAATTTGAACATTGAATATTTTTCGAGATATTCGAGAAAAACTAAAATAAAGGGGGGGAGGAAATCGAAGATGGCGGCAACCTTTGAGACCCATTATCTGGGAAACTATTAAAGATGGAAGAAAAATAAAAGTATATATTTGTAGGGAATTTTATGCTATTTAATTTGTTAAATGAATTGCAATTGGAAACTGAATAGTTTTGGAGATATTCAAGAAAAACTTAAAAAAAGGGGGTGAAATCCAAGAAGCGCCGCGAGCTCACCCCCCCGGACCGGAACTTTTAGTATGTTCATAATAAGCCCCTCACTAACATGTGTACCAATTTTCAAAACTATATGATTTAATGTTTTTTCACCCCCATTTTGGACCTTCGTTGATTGGACTATATTTATTTTTATCCGGACTCGAAAAGTCGTTTGGCGCAGTAATGGCTTCTGCGCCGTAAAACCAAAACATTTTTTTTTTAAAACTTTATACACAAATAAAAATAGAGTCAATAATCCAGATAATTCAAATGCATGATATAATTCGTGAAATAGAAAATTCTAATAAAATTATTTCTGGTCGCCTCTTATATTACAACAAAAGTAGAAAGATAGAAAACGTGAAGGTTAATGTTATTGATAAACATTTCTGTGAATTCAAATTAACTTTCTCTCACTTCTTAAAGAAAAAGTGTCAGTTTACAAAAAAGTATTGACATTTATTAAAATAAAGTTGTCTAAATTTTAAATTCGATTATTTTCAGGCTAAACTGATGTGCCTTTTAATTTTAATGTTTTTAAGAATATATTTCTATCAAAACAATTTAATAAGTGAAAAAAACTTTTTAAAACAACATCAGTATTCTGCTATAAAAAGCAGTAACTTAACATTTAGACATTCCATTTCTTTTAGCGTAATTACATACAATCACGAAAATCAAAACTAAATTTTAAAATCTACTGCATAAATCAAGTTACATTACACACAATTGTTCTCTAAATTTTATTACAAACTTTGTGTAGATCACATGCTAAATGCAGAAAGATCGTCTTTTCAAGTGAATGTTCTGCTGTGTTTTTGTACGGTTTTTATTAAAAGGTTAATGAATTAGTTAACTTAACTGTGATATTCTTTGTGATGTGAAGTATGCTCTTTTAAAAAATTTAGTGTGATATTTTATTCTGTCACAGTTTGATATTGTGATTGTTTTTGTATTCATTCTTTTAAAACTATGTCAATGTGAACTTAAATTGTGTATTGGTGCCAATAAAATTTTAGAAACTGTAAAAAGGCTTTATTTTCTTGTATTTTCTAAAACTTCAATTTTATACAGGGTGTTATAAAAGTTGGTATCTCTCACATCAATAGCAAATAGATAGAAGACTGTTTGGAATGCAAATTAAATGTTTAACAAATTATTTACCGCTGTCCTTTTGAGGGATGCTTGTTTTTTCATTCATATCTATCTAAGAAGAGGAACTTTTAGCTCCGATTGTTGTACCTAAATGTTGAACTGATAGCTATACCGCTATAAAAGTTACAGACTTTCAATAAAAATAATTCTAAGTAAAAATTCATTTTAATTAAAATTTTTAAAATAGTGTTTCCTTCCATATTTCATTCGTGTTATAATATTAAGCTGCTATCACACGGAGAGCTATCGTGCGCTGTTAGCGTCAGCGTGAGCACAATGCCACTCAGCAAAAAAGTTTGTAGCACGTGACCGGTCAGACAAGATGACGGAAATCGTGGGCTGTATTCAACCGGCTTGAAATGCACACAATGCTGACAAAAAATCAGCAGCAGCGGAAATTCAAACCAATCGGGTGTGACTTTGACGATGACGTAGTTCGCCTTCCCCGATATCCTGTCTGACCGGTTGTCTCAATGCGTCACGTGCTACAAACTTTTCTGCTGAGTGGCATTGTGCTCACGCTCAAGGAAACAGCGCACGATAGCTCTTCGTGTGATAGCAGCTTGCATAAAAACCAATCCCAATACAGACGCCTATGGGGAGTGTTTTCGATGCCAATATTTGGCGATATTTCGCTTTTTTGGCGAGAAATGCCTTGTAAAGTTTTTCTATTTCGACGACGACCGAGAGATGCAATCTGTTATAAAAGAATGTAAACACTTCTACTTTGTAGTTTTTGTGTGTATGTGTGTGACTTAAAGTAGAATGAATTCCTTCTTGAGTGTCTTAAAGTTGAAAATAATTTGTTATTAGTTGTTGATTGTAAATAAAAATGTAAGGTTTTCAAAATACGATGAAGAAAAAACTCAGTTTCGTGCCAATCAAAGTAAACACGGAAACCCTAGCAGGCACAATGATCAACTTGGCGTGGTAAAAGACATTCCCATAGGCGCCTATAGTGAGATTGGTTTTTATGTTAGCAGCTTTACTGTTTTTTTTTTTGTTGTTGTTGTTGCTGTAGAAAAGGTGAAATTATAAAATTTTGACATATAATGGGCTATAAAAATAAATTAATGAATAAACTTTATTAAATCAGTTAAATATAGAGAAGCAACATAAAAGTTTACAAAATAATTTATTTACTTCAAAATGAATAATAAAAATTAAAAATAATTAGCATTTGATTTTACATAGTAATCAGTTTTCAGTGTACACTTCTATCCATTCATGAATTAGACATTTTTAAAATGTTTTATCTTACTGACTGTGTAATCAGAATTATAATTTTTAATTAAAAAGGATTATCCATGTGATGATAAGATCTGGAAATCAAATGCAAACATAATTTTTCTAATAATGGTGTGCATGAGAAAGTTATATCCTGCCAGTTTGAACTAGCACTCATTTCCTTATTAAATCAAGGTTAGTTGTAGGTTTATATTAGAAACTGAAGTGCACCAATCTGAAAGTTACTTTTTTCCCTTCCAGAAGCATCTCAAATTCTTTAAAAATAGTCTGATTAGTAACTATCATTTTCCTTAATTTATTTTAGAAATTATTTCTTTTAAAAGGTGGAGAGTCACCTCTCTCTTTGCTTTTGAGTGCTCTTGCACTCAAAAGCAATTATGCTTTGGTTCTGTATACCATATACTTCTTCCTCTCATATTCAATCATTCCATCTAAAACTATCATATAAATGATGATTTAACCCTTTGTGGCTCAGTGTTCCATTGCATGAAACACCAAACAACCCAAGTTTTAAAATTTTCTTTAAAAAAAAAAAACTTTCTACTTTGAAACCCGAAAAATTGCAGGAAAAGAAAGGAAATAGTTCTCTTTTCGGAACACAGATGGCAGAGCAATGAAATATCGCTTTCTTTATAGCATTAATTATATATTTAAAATGCCTCAATCTCTTGACTCTGAGATGGGAATTTCTTTGAGTTCTTGACGATTACAATTTTAGCAAATTCGCTTGAGTATTTTCATCCAATATCCTTAAAGTATTATGATTTTATGTAAGATTCAACATTATTTTTTGAAGGTATCAAGATGGTGGGGTCCTCATATGAGGGGGTGTCCCCAAAGAGGAACGACATCCTCCTTGCGAAAGAAGGCAAGTTAAAAATTTTCTTTGGAAATTCTATGTCTAGACATAGATGGTGGGGTCCTCATATGAGGGGGGTGTCCCTAAAGGGGAACGACACCCTCCTTGTCGGAAGGAGGGAAGGTTTTTTTTTATTTTTTGTAAATTCTATGTCCAGACATAGATGGTGGGATCCTCATATGAGGGGAAGTCCACAAAGGGTAACGACACCCTCCTTGCCGGAAGGAGGGAAGGTTTTTTTTTTTTTTTTTTTCTTCTTCTTCTTTTTTTGTAAATTCTATGTCTAGACAATAAACTAAACAAATTCATTACAATTCAAAAATTTTAATACCTTGCGCCGGGAATTGTTAAAAGAAGCTTAAGTCAAATTTTTTTTAAAGAACTTATACTTGTCTACACTACATCATATTTCTTGAATAAAACATGAGAAAAAATAATTTTAAAAATCCTATTTTGTTTTAAGTATGGTTTATGGCTAAAAAACAGTTTGTTACCAACTGACAACATTGGGCTTTATTTCAGAAAAAAATTTCTTTGACAAAATACTATAATGTCAAACACAGATGAAATAATAATACGAATAATGAATTCCCTTTAACACTGTAGAATAAAATATGATATCCTCAAACGTACAAACAAAGCTAAAAAGATGCAGCCCTCAAGTGAAAAACATCAATTTATTTTTTCATCAGCTTTCAGGCTGCCATCCATATGATGTAAATTGATTCAATTTACTTTAGAAGTAAAATTTAGAAGACAAAATTGGGTATGTTGCTTAAAGGCAACACTGGGCCTTTGAGGGTTAAGTGTAATAAATGTTTTGGGCATGATTTCTTGAAACCAAAATTTACTTTTTTTAAATCATTATGTTTTTAGGCTAGCCTACTTTCTGTAAATTCCACAACATAAAAAATCATTACATACAGAATGCAATCAAGACAGATGAATTAAGCCTAAAACAGTATCATGCTAAGATATTTCGGAATAGAGATTTAAATTCACTTACCGTGATCCAATAGCTAATTTCTAAACCGTTAGAGATGGACGCATAGTTCCAGTTGGAAAAATGCTTTAAATGAAGGGAAGAAATATATGTTTTTTGAGTCACTAAATATATCTCTGAAAAAAATATGAATTCTAACTTTTTATACGGCCCCCGATCCTATCAGTCATATTTAGTCAAATATTCTTGACACTCTAACATTTTAAACAAAAAAAGTCCCACTCTTCTGTGACTAAAACTGACCGAGTTATGGAGCTTTGAATATCGCTGACTTAGACCACTTTACACCATTTTCATAGCCGTCTTGAAGACGATCCACCAATCAATGCGCAGCACTCGCTCGACGAGGCCGCTGATTGGTTAAAAATGATGAAATTCGAAGCTCCAGAACGCGCTCCGTTTTAGTCGCAGAAGAGTGAGAATTTTTTTGTTTAAAATGTTAGAATGTCAAGAATATTTTACTAAATATGACTGATACGAGCGTATAAGAAGTTAGAATTCGTAACTTTTCCAGAAATATATTTAGTAACTCAAAAAACATATATTATAATTCTTCCCATCATTTAAAGCACTTTTCAATTCGAACTAAATGTCTCTCTCTAATGGTTTAGAAATTAGCTATTGGACCACGATAAGTGTGGACACCCGGTATATCTTTTTTTAAAGCAAAATGCTGAGTTAAAGAGTTAGATTAAATTATATTTATTTATTAAGATTGCATTTGTCAGTTTTGTTGTTCCATTTGCAACTACACAAAATAAAAATATCATATGCATAATATATATAAGATAATTGTAACGGCTCTTTTATTTCAGTAGTCATAACTTGTGTACCAAATAGATGCTAGATAAAAATTACAAAAATTAATAAATTATATCAATTGTACACCGTTTTCAGCCATTGTTATCAAAATCAGAATTAATGATTTAAAGAAATAAGATATACACCTACTGAATACAAATCAATATATTTTTTAAATTTTCTTAATGTTTATAGGAAATGGAATTTTCCAGATTTATTGCTCATTTTTGCATTTTAGCGACTGTTCTCTTATGTTCAGATTTATCTATTAAATGATTTTGAATCTGGAACAGATAAGAATTAAAAGAAACTCACACAGAATGTTGAATTTGAATAAAAGATTTTGCATAAGAAATTGTAATT
>BGPR01001356.1:132617-220665 GCA_013235015.1 Araneus ventricosus | reverse complement strand
ACTTGGTACACCAATGAAATACCAATCTTATCGTAACAGAAACATTACTTTTATTATATATCAACTATACATGGCATATTGGCAACATGGAACAGAGTTACATAAACCAACGCACAAATTCAACAATGAACAATCTATAAGCTGCCATCTATGACCAAGACACAACATTTGAAACCTTCACTGGCATATATATAGTGTAGTAAACACTAATATAAAATAAAATTGTACGGTTGAAGATTTTCAAACTGTGCTACAAGTTTTCTGAGCAGTTTAATGCATGATTAAATCATACACTATTGCACACATAATAGTAAACTTGCACTAAACTTTAATGTTGGATTGTTTTTTCACAAACTTCTTTCAGTGACATTTCGACAGTCAAACATTTTGGACAATACACAATGAATTCATATAAAAACAAGGAACATGTGAAATATCTCTCAAATTATTCCTTCTGATGCTTCAAAAAAGATCCATTACAGTATAACAGTATTTGTCAGGGTTTCATAAACTTTTTTCATAAAATTTTTTTCCATAACCTAAAAGCTGCATATAAATACAAAAAAGTAATAATTAATGATAACTATATTGGCATTCAATGAAAAATAGCGAATTAGCATTTTTATTTTCGAATGTTGAAGAATTTAAAACAAGAAGCCTCCTACACGACATTGAGTGCTGTCAAAACCCACAATTTAAGAAGCTCCGTAATATGCTAATCAAAGGGGTTTAGGAGCTCACCTTTAATAAAAGAATTTTTTAAAAAGAAAAAGCTAAAACATCTCAATAAATGCATATTTCAATGAATGCATGCTTATTAAATTAATAATGCACATATACACAATCTGAAACTTAAAGATGCAAATTTTGTAGTCGTGACATTTTCTATAGATAAAAAAATAATGCAATTAATTTATCAATGTTAATTCGAAGGTCAATTTAACACTTGAAATTGTTATTTATTAAAGAGATATATAACACTGCATTAATAAAATGATTTCCCAGTCTATATCCTTAATTAACATATTTATCGATGATACATTTCTGCTCATACACTTATTTTTTACGTGTTTTATGAGCTATCTACTATCATTCTCTAAAGGCTGGCATGTTCAGGTACTTCATATGGCCTGCTATAAATAAAATGAAATTATTTCAAGCACTATTTAGATAATAAATAATAACAATTTAAATAAAAAAAAATTCATCTTTAAATTTAAATGTCACTAGGTCAAATTTTAAAAAAATGAATCTTTCAAATTTCTATTGCATTCCTTCTATGACATTTAACATCGCTCATTTATACCCCAGTTATAATATAATTATTGATTGAGGCTTACTTGCACAGTCTTTTTTTTTTTATCATTTAAGGTCAACAATTTAAACTAAAAGTGAAATAATGATGCCAATGGGGTATCATTAGCATAAAATGCTAAAAAAACACCAAAGTTAAATTTTTTTATTTCTTTCAATGAAAACAAGGCAAAAATAATTAATACAGTATGTCATAGGTCAAAGGATAAAGCTTATGGAGTAACCCAAAATAATGTTTAATTAAAATAGAATTTTTGAGGATGCATGATTATGAAACAACTTTAAATTAAGGATAAAAATACAAATTAAGGGAAGTTTTAATTGTGATAGAGGTAAAAATGCAATAATATTAACAAAAAAACGAATGAAAAAGAATGAGGTGGAAGAAGAATCTGGTGGATGTCATCAGAGGCCTTCATTCATGCAGATTCAAAATTAGAATAGGTTTTCTGTCGAGGAAAAACGACTTTAAGGTCTAAATTTAAATTTTCCTCAAAGGCCTGAACCTATTCCGGAACAAATTGGAAAGACTTTTTTTCCTGGATGAAGCTGCACTTGCGCAAAACAAATAAATTGCTTCTATTATTGTTGTTTTGTCTTTTTTAGATACTTTTTCTTTCCTTAAATTTAAGGAGGAATGCTAAAATAGGAGAAGAAATGTTAGGGCAGAATAATTCCTCAGAAAAAGAGTTTAGGTGATAAAAATTAAATGGCTGAGAAAATACAGAGAACTGCACTAATAAAATTTGGATGGATGAATTTTTTAAAGAATGTAATTAAAATAGCCATACCAAAAACTTTTGGAGTGTTATTAAAATTGGTAAGCACAATAAATTAGAGTCTTTTTTAAAAAAACTTATTGCATACACATCATCTTAAGAATTACATGTCCAATGAATATTTCAAAAATCCATCAAATTCTTAACAGTTTCCACTACCCTGATTAAATCATGCAGTCGTTGGAAATATAACTAAAATTTCAATCCCAACAGAATTTTGAATAAACTTGAAATTGCAACTTTAAAAAAAAAATAGATACTGAAAACATTTTAATAATTTGTTTAGACTAGCATGTTCAGAGGAACACAACAAATATAAATATTTATACATAGTTTGAATTTGTTTCACTTTTATGAATATCAATTGTTAGTACATGCTATGAACATTCAAAAAAGAATAATCTTTCAACTGAAAAAATTAAAATGGTTTAAAACACATGCAAGATATTTTCAAAATGTGACATACAAATACAATTAATAATAATTTTATTTTGATACAGATTTTCCCTTGAAAACTTCTTAAGGAATATATAGCCTTTATAATTTAGTTTGAAATTCTCTATTACAAATAAAAATATTTGAAATATGTCAGATAAATAATCAGTCTCAATTACAGGGATGAGATTGGCAAAAAAGCAAAAAGACTGAAATCATACGCGAGCAAAAAATTTATACCATAATTTATACGCGAAAGAAGTAAAACATCAAAACATGCATCATGATGAAAATATTACACTATAATAATTAATAACTTAATTATTTATAATTCAGTACGTATAAATAAGAAAAATATTACATTATTATTAAATCATTCACATTAAAAGTTAACAAACAAGTTTAACACATCATCAGGGGCATCAGAAAATACAAAATCAGACATCAAAACATATTTACCACCTGTACGTCACTGAGATGCAACATTCACCCAACAGAAGTCAGAGAAAAATTATATTTAATAGCCTTTTGATAAAAGTTAGCTCAAAAAATAAATAAAAATAAGGACAAATAATTTCTTTTGCTTCATGCAATTGTGTAAAGTGTATTAGCTCTTTATAAATTATAATGTATCATATACTAAATTCTGTTTTATTTCTTTTATTTTTATACATTTTTGCAAGAGTAACAGCACAATGATTTTGCACCTTGTAAAGTGAGAGGGGTCGAGAAATTGTACACAGTTACAATGACAGACTCATTTAGCATTATTGTTATTTGAAACATTTCCTTAATTGTTAAAGAAGTGGTTTTCTTTCGTTTTTTTATTTGTGTGGCTTTTGTTGGTAACAGATCTCCATTAACACGCTTCACCTCTTGTTTTGGAGGGCTCCTACCTTTGACAGATTTTTCTTCAATAAAGGATGTGTTTGCATCCTCTGCAAGTTTATTTTCAATAAAGGCTAAAGTTTTTGCACAGTCTTCATTAGTATCTCTTTGTTTAATTACTGGCATAGTTGTCGGAACTACATTATCTCTAGAATGCCTAGGTAAATCATCTGTTTTTTTTATTTTGAGAAGATTTTTTTTTTTTATGTCTTATTCTCCGCGTTTTTGCTGCATTTGCACACAACTGTTTAGCTGCCTCTTTTGACAGGAGTTTTCTTTTTTCATGTAGTTTATTTATTTGTTTTTGTTCCGTTTTTTTTTTTTTTTTTTTTTATTTTATTTCTTCATCTTGGTATGCCCTACAAGACGACCTTAAGTTTTCAACTAATTTTTTTCAACATTTTCATGCAAAAAATCTTTTTTTTTTTCTTTTTGCAATATATGCCACAGAGGTTTTGTTTTCCGCAAAAAGGTGGTACTTAATACTCTGAATGGCACTGAATGTGCCATGATGAATCAGCTAGTTCCCCTGTGGAGTTAAACCACACTGTTGAGCATATTTTCCCAGAATTTTCTTTCGAAAGCGTAAGATAGGAAGGTTTCTTTTCTTTGTGTAAAAGCGAAACTTTCGGAAGAAAAAGCAAATTTTTTCAAGGGGGGAAAAAAAATCGGATATCTGAAGGGGAAAAAAAGGGAGAAAAAACGGAATTTTGAGAGAAAAAAAAGAAAAGAAAAAAAACGGAATTTCTCCAAAATAAACAAAAAAGCGGAAGAATCTCATCCCTGCAATTAGCAATAGGCTGTTTTTTATGTGTAAGATCAATTGTATATACTTAATGGATGGATGAAGATCAAAAATAAAACTGTTAAGCAGAAATAAGGTTCTAAAGAAATTAAAATGCCATAAAACAAGAAATAAATGATTAAAAACAGTGGAATATATACAGAGTAGGTATAATAGTTAATAGTTGTTCAATATTATTTATCAATTGTGCAAATGATAATCTGCAAATTTTGAGATGAATATTTTTTATACAAAATAATTTCATATATATATGGTACATTACTAAGAATTTAAAATAGCATATTTTGGAGAATGTTGTACAGTTTGAAGAATCCTTAAGCAATAATTTTTCCCAAAACCATATGATTATTTTCAGAATAACTAATTATATCAATAAATGAAAATATTTGTATGATAGAAGTGAGTGCTATATAACATAATGGAAAATTATTCAAAACTGATTATATTTGCTTATCATGGGTAAATTTTTAAACCAACCAATTTTTTGCACAGTGGAGTATTTTTATGCTCTTTACAAATTAATTTTTTTTAACACTCTATAGTAAAAGATTCTGCACTTAATATTCTTTAATAACATGTCTGCAATGAAAAAAAAAGAAAACTGAAACACCTTCAATTATAAATTTTGATGGCTGCTTATGATACATAATACAGACAGCTGAATTCAAACACCTTTAGTAAATTATTTAATGCACATAATGTGTTTGAAAGACAATAATAAAGGAAATAATTCAATTTTTAAAAATCAACAAATGCACTAAAATACATGCCTGAAGTGAAAAATTACAGAATCACTTAGTAAAATAGAAAAATGCATTTCATTAAAAAACACACAACAAATGCAATGAAATTTTAGATCATTGGTCACTATTGCTAATTATTTGCAATTTGATTTAGATTTGACTGTTTTTATAAGCAAATGAAAATTTTAATTTTTTTGAATTTATTACTCAAATATGAAGATTACATAAATTTAAATTCCTATCATGTTTATTGGTTGCCTTAAGCGGTTGGTCATTTTGGTCACAGAAGTGCACATAATAGTGCAATAGAGAAACAAGAACAAATCAGAAACTTATAATCATTCCATATTTTGTTTATTACTAGCATAAAATAAAAAGCAGTACAGTGTAAGAGAAAGGAAATTTTTCTATTTATCTGTAAAATCCATTGTATACATGTCAAATTCATAATTAACTGCAGAATCTTCAAAAATAAGTATCATTCAAATAGTTTTAGATTAATTAATATTATATAATAATAATATTATATTATTCTGCAACAGAAAAAAATATAATTAAAACAAATGGAAATTCAAATATGTGCAATAAACACATTTTTTTTTCTTATAATATACAGGAAAACATATTTTACAAAGCAAGATTCCTTCAGTCCAATAACTCAATTCATATAATGGAACAGAAAAAATAATTAAAAAGAACAATAGATGCAGATATGGAATGAGATTTATAAAATAAAATTCAAGTGATTGTCAAAAGAATTATTTTCTATTGTATGCATTAAGGATATACAGGATAAAATTTTACTCTATTCTGCCATAAAAAATGCAAGGTATCTTTTGAATTGTTCTTTCCTTCAAATAAGCAGGAAAATAAATTTTTTTTTTCAAAGTTATTTTTCTTCAAAACCACCAACTACAAAATTTCTTGAATAAAATTTTTCAATTATTTCAGAAACCATTACTAAAAACTTTAATAAGAAGTGCCCAGAAGCTGAAGTATTTATTTAGTGAGTCAGTATTTCACACAAAGAAAGTATAAACAGACCATATGGATTCAAAAAGAGTTCTAAGGATTTTTTTCACATGGTTTCTTCCTTCTATAAAAGAATGGTAAAAAAAAAAAGGAACAAATTATCTTGCTTTGAAGTCCTGCTAAGACAGCATAAAACTTCATATTTCCCCTTTATGCACAGAATGTAGCAAAAAAACTAAATTTACTACTTTGAAGGAATGTTTTAAAGATGTTTACATAAAATATTTATATATAAATTTAAAACTCAAACACTCATTTACCACATTCATGGGTATGAATGTTATAACATAAATTTTCAATGTGATGCAAAATGGCATGAATGTATAACATGCAAATTTATAAATCACATTACCATCCATTCAATTCTATATAGCCTAAATTCTTTTTAATTCCAGTGGAAGCCCAAAAATCTAAACCCCGGTAATCGGAAATTCCGGACAATCCGAACACTTTTTTTTAATTTTCTGAAAAGTTTTTACTGAAAAAATGATGGAAAAATAACAATTACGAATCAGAAACAGAGCTAATGTTTATTCCTAACTTAAAAGAAGTATTTGAAGTGGTCTTTAAGAATGAATACAGCACCTTAATAAGTAGAACTAAACTCGGATATCTTCTTTGTACCCTCAACTTGTTTGCGACTCAACCGTGCGAATAGCCGCGTGCTTTTTCCATATGCTTTCACAGAGCACCCAGAGTCAACACCCTACTGCATGTAGTCTGTCAAGAGTATTTTACCGAATTCCCCGGGATCCGAACAGAGGTCAGCCCAAATTAGTTCGAATTCCCGGGATTCTACTGTCACTTTAAGTATTAGCTAATTTGGTTCACTGAATATTTTTAGTTTATTATGTCTTTTCTGCCTACTGTTCACATCGTGTTAAATTGAACAGGCACATAAGTTTTTGTTATAAAAAAAAAACTGAGATACCTACAGAGGTACCACACAAAGACAAAAAAAAAAATTGAAGGAAAAATCTTCTATAAAAAAAGTAAATATAAAAAAAATTTATGATATGATTCTACTATGAAAAATGTTAATTTCATTTTTTGTGTGTGTGTGACTCAGAGAGAATGACCATAAAATGAGAAAAAAAAAAACCTTCACATCGATAGACAGTAAGTATTGTATATTTTTATCATGATTTCACAATGAGCAAGCTAAGTGAAAAAATGTTATCACATAAAATACATGTACAAAACACTTAAGTAGTGGCAGTACTTCTTTAACATATAACTAATAATTAATGACAATACAACAAACCGAGAATATTATATTCCAACAATACCAGAAGTTCCAAATACTTTGAGTTAGTTGTTGTTTGTCTTTTTGGGGGAGGGGGGTTTCCAGAAAGAAACAAGTAGCATTCACTATTGTGCATTGATTCCTTTACAACTTTAAATCTAATGAGTTAAGTAGTTAAACATTTCATTCTTTATGCTTGAAACTTTATATACATAACTAATGACTCTGGATGGCAAATTATATCATTTGAATTCTGTTTTTGTCTCACTTTCAAAAAAAAAAGTTGCCTGAATGAAAAAAAAAATACCAACATTACAACAGTTACATTCCAGACTTTTTTTTTTTTTGGTTTATTGCTGCTGAACTGATTTCAACAAATTAACACATAACACACACAATTTGGTACATTAAGAACATCATTGTTCTAGAAAAATTACAAATACACATTTGCAAGAGGCTGAATTACTAAACTGAATTTTGGAGAAAGAGCATCTGAAGGTATATATTCAAAAATGGGTACCAAAATCTTCAGTTTCATTCATTTATTTATCAAATTTCAGTCCTTTTAGTTACTCCTCAATGTTGTTGGTAGGAATAGGAATTGGAACATTTCCTATTAATATTTTGAAACTATAAAAACTGAGACTACCTATTGCATTACCAGACTGATACCTGACTGAAAGTAGGTTCTTTGCAGGCTGAAGAAAATCTACCTCGAAGATGAGTGGTCATTATGTAACATATCTGTGCATATGAAAGTCTCATCAAACCATATAAGAGAATTACATTACCAAAAGCAATTTTTTGCTTAATTTTTCTCTTTACAGAGTTAAAAACTTATTGAATCTCCTAAAATATACTTGAATGGTTTCATGGGTTACTGTTTGAACACCATGCCTACATACATTAATTTAGATGAATATGTAACTTTGAACCCTTCATATTATTACATATTGGATATCATTCACAATTTGATGTGCACACATTGCCTTGGATTTCATTAATTCATAAATTTTGCCTTTAAAAATAAGTTGTAAACAGCTGTTGTTCAAAAGGTATCTTTGAAAACTTAAAAAACTTTCTGTAAAACCAATCACCTCAACAAATAAAGGAGGATGAAGTAGTAACTAAACACTTCCGAACCATTGAAACTGGAATAAAAGAAGATCAATGAAATTGATCCAGAAATCATTGGATAACTTTATCACAATTGAAAAAAAATCAGATGACATAAAAACTGGAATTCATAGGCATATTACAAGTCTAAAATGTCTAGAAACTTATGGTCATATCTAATACATACATGCCAACCAGTGGCAGCTCATCCATAAGAGTTGCAGTCCCCCTTGAAATTATTTTAAAAGATGGTATTTTCTTTTTTATTCTAATTGGCTTACTTTTCCACTTTGAGAATTCAGTGATCAACAAAAATGGCAAAAAGTAATAAAAAAAAGTAAAAAGAAAATGGAAAATCAATCAAGAATTAAGCGAGAGACAGACCAGAGCTGCAACAAGTTTTGCCCCTCCTACGGATTTGAAATTAAAGCGATGATCAACGCAAATCAGGAGAAAAGCAACCCTTTTTCTCCACTTAAAATTGCATTCATTTGAGCTGCATTTATCCCAATTCACAATTGGCGTGATTTCCTCATTTGGCATTTTTTCTCAGAAGTTAAGTAAATTTCAGCACAAAATTAACAACTTAGGTATACACAAATTTTGTGGCACTGCTTGTTTCTGAGCTGATGAGCTGCCAGAAGGTGACACACGGTGACAAACTTGACACAAGAAAACAAACTTGTGTCAAAATTTTGAATCTATGATCATTTATATATTTCATCATATTTTAAGTATTCAAAAACTTCTATTTTTAAGAAAAATATCTTATCTGAATAAATAATATAAGAAATATACATACTATATCCTTACTATTAGAAAAATTAGAAATAATTATATGACATTTTTCAAAAACATAAAATGTAAGGGGAAAAAAACTGGATTGTCATGTCATCAAGGAATACAACCAACTAAAACAATTGAACACAAGGGGGAAAACTCATTTCCGTGGAAATTTCAATCTTATCCGTAGTTCCAAAAGTTTGCGGAAATTTTTGATAAAATCCGTAGTAACCACAGAGAATCTGTGGCAGTTGGCATGTATGCTAATAGTTCACATTCTTTAATTGAAAACACTTGTCTGCAATTATTATTTCAAGATTGAAGTAGGAAAGGGAGAAAAACTATTTCACTACAAAAATGCTATCTAATCCAAGATTTCGCGTGAAGTCACGAACAGCAGAAATATAGTGCACAGCTATCTAAATATTTTTAGAAAGTTATACATGAAATCACATTTCAGAATCAGGAACTGCTATTAGAAAGGAAAAACAAACTCTGACGAAAATAAAATTCTTAATATCACAAAATCTGTTAAATTCAGATAAAAGTACAATTAAAATAACAATGGTGAGGATGACAAGTATAACATAAGCAAAATTTTGTGATCCTCATTTCAAATAATAATAATTCAGATTGTTTATTAATACTGACTAATTTATAATAATTTCTTCTATAATTCAATTTCAAATAATAATAATTCTTTTTAATTTAAAAATCAAATAAAGAATTTCAAAAACTGTACCAAATTATCATATACACAAAAATGCACAATTTCTACAAGTTCCAAAATCACATTACAAGCTTCATTATTTAAACAGCTAGTTAATCAATTGCTCCCTGCTTTGAACCTCCATTACATAACATCCATTACAAACATAAACAATTTATTGCTAAAGTACATTAAAAACAGGGATTCTGCGGACTGAACTATTAATTATTGTTTTCATTACATGAAAACAAAGAAATTCTACTTTGTTTTAATAAAATATAGCTAACCTGTGATTATGTAAATGATTAAAATGTTATATGAGGCAAATGATGGCACATAAATGCTTTAAATATCAACTTACAACTTTTCAACAACATTAGTAGACATTAACAGATTCCTCTAATATTTCAAACAAGGCACCTAAGGGACCTGTACGATACGCAATATCGTAAGCAGTGTCGCCCGCATCATTCTTAACATTTGGATCAATATAAGGCTGCCACAGCAACAGTTCAAGAGTTCTCCTTCCAGCCGCATTGGAGGCAGCAAGGTGTAAAGGAGTAATATGACCTACTGTCTGCGCATTCACATTGGCTCCGTTTTGCAGCAGCAGAGAGACAGCTTCGATGCTGTCCCATTTGCAAGCACAATGCAATGGTTCCCAACCATCTCTAGTTTTTGCACTGATGTCTGCATCATAAGATAATAACATCTAAAAAATAAAAGGTTACTTAATAATGGAGCTGAGATAAACACAATATATTTCAGATGATGCAATAAAATGATAGGCATAAATTGCTCAACAAAAAAACAACAAGGGTATATTCATTATTTTCAAATACTTGATTTATTTCCTTACTTGAAATTTGAAGATAAAGATAAAAAGTAATAGATACGAAACACTTCCATATCATTTTCTAATATTAAATCTCATAAAAAGTTTCAGTTCAAAATATTTCAAATGCCACTCACTATTCTATATATGCTTTCACTATTTTAAAAAATCTAATATATACAACGAATGGGAAAATAAATTAGAAGAAAACAATATTTCAGTTTATATATATATATGTGTGTGTGTGCAATGATTTCACATTTTTTTCTATTTTTAAAAAACATTTCTTAACTTTTAAGACATAAAATTGTTTCTACTTAAGTTCTAGCATAAAAATAACTCACTGTAACTCGCTGAGATGCGGATTTGACTGGCCTTGGTGTTCAGGTATTTTCCTGTTTCAGAGCAGTATAAAAAGCCTTCATGGCAGCCATCTTTCTCTTTTGTAAACTTTGAAAGACGTGCTGCCTTTGAGTGCACTATTAGGTCATGGCTTCAATCAATCTATATATATAATTCTCTTACGTGGCGACAAATTGGGGTGAATTTGTTAATCCTCGTTTGGCAACAGCTCGCAAGTTTGTTTTGTTTACATCGGCAGAAAGTCCGAGATGACTTTTTTTCTTTTGAAAATCAACAAATTTTTTAATTATTTTTTTGAGTTAAATAGATTGAACCAAATAAGTTTAAGTCATGCAGTTTTGATTAGACCAATGAATGAATGTGTCCTTAATGTGTCCTTTTTAGTTAAAAGGTTAAGAAATGGGCTATTTTATCTCATGATTACTCACATTTTCTGAGTTTTAAAAAACATAAGTGACTATCTAGAGGAAAATGTTGTACCTTTCTTGACTAAATTATAACTGGAGCGAGTCTGTATACATGTAGGGAAGTTGTCTGAGCAACATTTCGTTTGACATGACACAAATAAGCTCAAAAGATCAAATTTATTATCAATATCAATCGCGGATTGAAAGTGAGTTGTCGAAACTCTTTTTGTAGATATTCTAAATCAATGTTGTTTTGAATTTAAAATTAAATGTGTTTAAAAAATTAAAAAGGTTTTACTAAATGTTTTGATATTTCAAAAGGAAACTACTGCATTTTTAACTGAATAGTATAAACAAACTTTTGGAAGAGAGGGGTGCAAAACTAATCGCTTTGGCCTAGGGCCGAAGAAATATATAAATCCGACCCTGCGAGCGAAGAAAGCGAGCTGGGATCTCATAGTGATCCCAAAAGAATCACAAAGTGATTCTTGGGGGTTGGTGAGAGGAGCGAGCAGAGGGTGTAACCCCCAGTATGAATTATCCTCCGAATATTTAAAATCCTCATTATACCTGGAATATGTTATTTGAAGTATGATTACATTATTTCCTTAAATCAACCAGCACTTTTGTCTTTACAAAGAATAAATAGATATTAAATCGATTGCGACCTGCTTATTGAAAATGAGTGAATATATATATATATATATATGATGATGGAAATGATGGTATATATATATATATATATATATAGCAGGGTTGTCGATTTTTTCTAATTTTTTTTTCAAAAAAATCGATTTATTTGATTTAAATCAAATTTTTTTTATTTAAATAAGGATTTTTTTATTTTAATGATTTTTTTTAAAACCATATATATAAAATGATTTCGTGGTTGTAGTCAGTAAAAAGCCAAGTTATATTCTAATTTTCTTTTATTATGGGAGAGTGACGGAATGTACATACATCTTGGTTTAAGTTTCAGGTCAAGAGAGAACAGAAAATATCTGCATTTTCTCAGGTAGGGATTTAACATATAAACAAGTGATCAAAGTGAAGGGAATAATAGCTATTTTTAGTAAATTAAGTAAGTGTTTTAGGGAAAAGTATGGCGCAATAAGTAGCTGATTTCGCGATTTGTGTGGGAACGTGGAAGTAATTAAAATATTCTTTTAGTAATAAATATGCCAAAACGCGAGATTTAATATACCTCCAGAGCGGGAAATAAAACGAAACTGGAGTTTAAGAAAAGCGATTTTGGAATACATTAATACACTACTAAGATTTTAAAATATATAATATTAGAATTTAAAGTAAAATTAAGTAAGATTTTTATTATATATATATTTAACATACCAGCATTAAGCTGTTCTTTCTTTTTTAAAAAAAATTAATTAAAAAATTAATTCAAACATGTAACAACTATTTAAAAAATATTTCTGAACTAAATATAAAGAATAATATACTTTTAAAATAAAAGACAATTTTATTAAGGAAAAAAGGAACAATATAATAAAAATTACATTTCTTGACTGTAGATATATTATTGTATACTAGAATATAGGAGAATTTTACACTCAGCTGTTCATTTGTCTCATTACAAACACAAGTTTTGAAGCTTTCTCTACTCCTAATCCGTTTCACCCAAAACAACACAAAACATTAAATAAAAAATTTTCTAGATTAAATTTTTGAATTCAAGCTTCGTGGTGCATTGAGTCACCATCAGGACTACCTGTGTGCCAAATTTCATGACTGTAAGTGCAATAGATTCGTCTGGACATTGCACGCATACATAAACATTGCCTCTTGTAAGTATAGATCATAGTTTAAATTGCACTATGTTTGCAATTCTTTTGGAACATTTATATGTATTACTTAATTATCTTACATTCAAACATTATTGTAATATAAAAACTTTGTTGTCCCCAACACTATTTAGTTTTCTCCAATATTAAAATGAAACTCACTGCATTTTACTATGTTCTTTCTTTGTGAACATGATCCTTTCACAATATTTATTTTATTTTATAAAAAAGGAGCATCTCATACTTTGCATTTTATTGTGTTGCTCATTAGAGATTTATTTAAAATCTAATTTGCTTGTGTTTTCAAAAATAAAGATATGGAAAGTGCTCCAGTTACATCAATTCAATTAAATATTGTTTTATGTTCTGTATATTCTTCCTTTAAATATACATTTAAAAATATCTTAAAATCACTATTAACAATTTTATTTCATTAAAGCAGATTAATTTGATATTTAAAATAAAGTGATTTAAATCAGTGATTTTTTTTTAAAAAAATCAGTTGATTTAAATCGTGATTTAAATCAGTGATTTTAATCAATTGATTTAAATCGCCGCAACCCTGATATATAGTATGTAATAATATGAATTATAATAACATACAAAATCCAAACACAAAAATTTCATGTCCCTAAACCTTAACATGAAATAAAGATACCCTATTTATAATCAAAAATAAAAATCTGAAAATAAAAATCCAAAGTCTTCCATCTGATTAGAATTATCACAAATAATTAAAATAAAGAATACCAATAGAAAATGATTAATATTCTATATCTATTCATTAAATATTGCAAAATCCCTAAGAAATAAATAGAATCTAGAAGAAATTACGATATCCTATCAATAAACCAACTTAATGAACTATTAAATATAAATATTGCACTTAAAATTAAAATAACATGAAAAAGATATGAAAAAGACAATCCAAAATGAAATTCCAACAATTATAATGACCTGGAGGATTGGGAACCTCCATATATATATTTTTTATTTAATCATCTAAGCCAACAAGTATTTTCTGATATTGCTGTACAAAAAAAAATTAATTTATTAACTACCCTTTTAAATGTCAAGTTTATAAAAAAAAAAACTATATGCTTTATAAGTCAAGCTTAAAAATTACTTCTTAAAATGCGAAGTGACTTTTCTTTTTAATATAACTAGATCGTCCGAACTCTATTCTTCCATAGTATGAATGTTCATACATTAAATGGAGGGGTACAAGTTTTAAAAAATATAACACAGGATATTTACAGTGACAGGACTTAAATAAAATTATAATAAACATAAATTTACTTAGATCAAACAGGAAAAGAAAAAATATCATACTTTAATCACTTCAACATTGTTACTATAGGAAGCTCTATGAAGAGGAGTATATAAATCATTATCTCTTGCATTTACAAGATCTGGATCTTCTTCGAGTAAGGTTTTCATTGTTTCTAATTCATTCTTTTCTGCAGCCCATAATATCAGCTTTTGTGGGTCACCTTGAAGATTAAAAAAAAGAGCACAATTTAGAAATTCGCTATAAAATTTAAAAATAAATTTGGTCAATGTCAAATTCTTTAAAGTTGAAAATGCGAACAAGAAAATTATAAGTGTACATAAATATTGACATTTGATATAACGTATATTAAATACTTAGATTTAAATACCAAACTGAGATAGAAATGCTAAAAAAAAGCTACAACATATTTTAAACAAGCAGTAACTTGAAATAAATAACAATGTTATGGAATCAAAATATACTTAACAAAACATAAAATATATATATTGAAATTTAAAAAATATGATTAAACTGACAAAATATCTATTTTTCAAATTATGTAATTTCTTCTACAAAAAAAAAAGAAATGCATGGTAAAAAATCAATTTTTTCAAAATGCATTTTTAACAATTAATTAAAAGGCGAAGTTGATGATTAATAAAAGTAAATGGTATATAAAAAAATATAAATATTTGAAGAAACATAAGGGCTATTTTCAAATGGACCTTGTAATTCTCAACAGTGGTCAGATGATGAGGACAACACTTGAGCTGTCATCCCCCTCTCCAAACTTCAGCACTGTACCAGCAGGAAGACATTTGACCCTTGAAATCAGATTTAATATGTACCAGGCACAAATACATGACGATTCTTTGGTGGAATTGGGTTTCAAGCTAGTGATGTAATGAATAGTGATTTGGCCAAATACCGAATTTCAGGCTGAATATCGATTATTCAGTGACGAAATCCCAATTTTTAAAAACATTTCACATTTGATTGTAAATATAATATTTCTCAAATTTTAAATGGAAAAAATTAAAAAATAATGTAAAGTGATTTTTTATTATTTTATATATTTAAAAAATATTAACACTTTGATATATTTTTATAATATTTTAAATACCTGAATTCCACTAATAAGAAATGAAAAATCATCTTCACTTTTGGGTAGCTTCACAGAAATAAAAGAGTCATCATTGCAGAACATGACAATGGCAAACACAGAAGAAAATTCAGTGGATAAAATTAAAATTAAATTCTTATTTTGTTATGCATACATTTGATAGCAAAGATGGCATTAGTGGGGGAAAATCCCACCCCTCAAAAAATTCTAAGATTTACAAATTTAGAAAGAAAATATCTTTCAGCTCCTGCAAGCACATCAATAGTTTTTTTTTCCCTTCCCTTTTTTTTACTGAAAGTGGTAATGCATATAAAAACAAATGGAGCCAACTTCTTCCTTAAAATGCTGAACAATTATTGTTCTTTTGTCATTATTTCAGGCTTTACAATATATATGATAACATAACATTATTAAATACATTTACATACTATGCAACTTAAAATTGAGTAAATATCACATTTTTCCCCCCTAATAAATGTACCAGAATGTAATTTTGTAATATTCTTCATTCAATATTTTTAAAAGAAAATTTTAAAAAAATTGCCTACTATCCTGAATTTATTCAGCCAAATATCTGTTTAGTATTCAGTCAGACCAAATATTTGGCAAAAGAGCCTAATATTGACTGACTATTTATTACATATCCATTTCAATCAGGAACCATCCTATCCTAAAGCTCAAAGCCTCTTAATATAAAAGAGATAAAGCCTTAGTAAAATTTTACTTAATATCTATCAATATAAACCATTTTAAATCTTAATAGGCTTCATGGGTAAATGTGGGGTTTACGGTACCCATCTGTTTCTCACTAATTTTACTTGGCGCAATTTCATGTGCCGTCACCAAATACTGTTTTGGATCTGCAGTGCACTTTTCATTGCTCTTTTGTGCATGCATCACCTGAAAAGGAGAGATTGAGCATGCAATCCCTGCACCATTTTAAGTGTGTACGGGGCAAATTTTTTTTAACTAAAAAAACATCAGCGGCTTCACTTTCAGCATAGCAGGAAACTAGTAGCTTCGCTTTTTCATTGAATATTAGGAATCTAGGTTTTTAAAAAAATTCCGAAAATGAGAATTCCTGCACGAAATGCCTGGAGCATTTCAAGCATGTACTTTGCAAATTTTTTTAGGTTCAAAACACAGCAGCGGCTTCGCTTTCAGCATAGCGGTATACTCGTAGCTTCACTCATTCATTGAGAACTGAAACACACAGAATAAAATACACAGTACTGAACCGATATTCAAACCGAAGAATTCCAAACAACAAACATTTTATTCAAATTCAAATGAGTTTACCAATCACATGGAAGAGATGAATAAAACAGTCCAATAGAAAGGAGGCGCAATATGGCGTGATGTTCAAAACAACGATGAAAAGATTAATTTCTGTACATGTCACTCATTAAAAATATTATTGTGCAGCCAAAACAAATGTTCTCTCATCTCCGTTTTTGGTGATCCCAAGAGGAATGAAGTAAGTGGATACCATAAACTCCACATTAACCACCTCATGTTTGCAGTTTACAAATTCAATATAAAAATATTATTGATTAAGAGTATCTAGTTTCTTAGAAAACTGCAAGTGAAACAAATGCTGCAAGAACAGAAACTTGCAGAAAGCATTAACATAAATGTATTTTACATGAAAATAAAGGATAAAAAAAATGTTTTCATAATTGCTAAATAAATATCCTTTAGCAATACTTTTCACTATAGGAATCAAAGGTAAATCACAAGTTAATTCCACTTTGAGTTACAATCCTAAACAGGATCACTTAGTAGAATAACTACTGTTTGGCTAATCCATCAAACTCTTCCAAAGGGATCCACACAGTGTCAACAATACTTAACGTTATACAAAACTAATTCAGAAAACAAAACAATTCTTAATCTGATATTCAACATCCCAGTTTAGCTTCTGTATAGTTAAATGGTTAGAAACAATAACTGAATTACCAACACTGAATTGAATATAAATAAAAAAATCTTAAAATAATTCGATATTATTCATTTAATTACTTTTTTGATAGGTAAATCTTTTTCTCCTTCTATATTTTTTCCTGAAAGTTATTTTTGGAATGAAACACATTATTCGATTGTTTGATTATTTTCCCCTCATCTATCTTTTTTCTGGAAGTTACTTTTTGAGATAAGGACTAATTTCACACAGAAACTCCAATACAAGGCTAATATTACAATGTACAATAACAGCATTGAAACAACTTGATATGTTCCTTCAAAATTATGATAAATTTCCATTATATGGAAATTTCTTTTTTAAAAAAACCAAAGTATTAAAAATAAAACTTTTATACATTTATAACTGAAAGCTAAATAATGAAATCTTAATAAGAATAAAATCTTTAGAGCACCATTCAGCTATATAAATCATAGTCATTCAGTATTATACTACATATATATTTAAATTAATAGAGTTAATTGTGGCAATTTTAATGAGACTTATAAACCTTGTATATTTTAACAACAGAATATAACACTGATACATTTTCTGGTAAAAAAAAGAATATAAGTTTTAAAATGACTCTATTCCAAAGGTTCACAGCAAAAAAGATTATAAAGATATCAGAATCATTGTGAATGAGCTAAAATAGTTTAATGTAGAAAAGGAATGTTATTATTGCTTAAAATATAAGTTCTTTCTTTCATTTATCCCCACTTTACAACTTTTGTTGCTTTTTCATGACTAAATCAATCTCAAAGCAGGAAAAGTCGGAGCACATAACAAATAAATTTAACTATGTTTATATTATCTACAGAACACTTTCAAATATCCTTACCACTCATATCCTCGATACGACGATCATCTTTATCATCTTCCAAGCTTTGGTAGTTCACCGACCACCAGTCAGATTTATCATCATCTTTATCTCTATCAACAGAAAGTTGCTTTTCAGTTTCTGTAGAAGACTGGTGCTTTAAATTTTCAGTTGAACTTTCACTTAGCGCATTTTCTGCATCATTCTCACGCTGTACGCTTTCCTGGGACTCTTGCCGTTCAATATTTTCATTAGTTTTGCATGGTTCTCCATCAGCTTCCATTGGAGTTTCAGAGGGCTCTTCTGTAGTTTCATTTTCTACAGATTCCTGCGTTGGACCCCCGGTTTCATTAGCGGCATTTTCAGGATTTGATGCAGTGTTCGAATCATTCGCATCAGCATCCAGTATCTCACTCATTGGCCTCATTCAAAGGAATTTCTGTCCTTATGCAGTTCACGGAACAAAAATACAGCCTATGCAAAATTTCAAAATCTTACCGAAAAAGAGCGAACGTCTGATTAGCAATCAAGGAAACATTCTAGAAACAAACTAAGCAAAAATAGCGCAACCGAGTTTTGTTTACATCTTTTCGCCGCATAACTAAAAAATAATTTTAATTAGGTTTGAGATTAGTTGTTAAGATCCTTCTTCATGCGGTACTTGTTGAAACTTTTGTGTATTTTTTAATTTAGTTGTTTTTTTAACTAAGTATTAAGTATATAATACTGATTAAAAATACAACTGTGAATTTCTTAAATTGAGTAAGTGCAATTTATATTTTTTCATACCGAAACTATATGACACGAATTAAAATAATCTTTTTCAGCAAATGTAATGATAAATTTTCACATTTTAAAATTCTGAAAAATATTTAGAAATCTATTTGATATTCCTTTTAAATCATATGGAACGATCAGTTTTAAAAATAACTAAAGTCAGTGATTATTCCGATATACAAGGAAATAAATAATCGTTATCGAAGAAGGAAATTAAATTTTCAGTTTTGTTGATGTTTGGGTTCATGTTCGGCTTCTACTCAATTGTCAAATGGAATACGTCTCAGTTCGCTGCTTAACAACGTGCATTTAGTTTGCCGGTAAGTTGATTAAATATTTTTTTTTTCCTATTAATTTTTTAAAGGACAATTATACTTGCCATTGTAGTTCCAATTTAAGTTTATTTCCAGCTTAATTTATGTCTTTTTCTGGATTTGGAACTCAAAAAACCAACAATTTTCCTTCTGCCAAACGACCTTGTTTTTGGCAGCATCTCTTTTTTTCTAATATATGATACATTTTAATTGACTATTTTAAAGGGGTTCTTTATTAACTTAAGAATTTCCGTAGTTCCTTACTATGAAATTATAGAAATATTTCAGAAATTATAATTTAAAATGTTTTGGTTTTATTTCTATATTCAATTGTGTTTAAAAATTTTATTCTTTCTATGAAGAATAATGTGAATTATTGCATTCTTACTAAAAATTGCTTTCTTTTTTAAAAAATGACTGACATCTTTGTTCAGTTTTAATGAAAATCGTGAAGAAAAGGACAAAAGAGAAGAATACTAGATACTAATGTATTGGAATTGTAGAAATTCCGATTTATTAATTATATATGATATGATATATGATTATAATATTTCTTTTTAACTATTGAAGTATTAAATTTTTGAATTAAAGAAACTGTTTCTATTATTCCATAAAGCCTCTTTTATAGAAAAAAGAAAGACAAAATCTGATATATTTTCTAAAATCTAATATATATTTACTTAAAGAATAATTTTTCATTATTTCTTTAATAATCTAATGAGACATGGTTAAAAGCCAAAAATACAGTATATTGTATAATACTGTTATAAATTACAAAGTTGATATAACAGTAATTATATTAAGAATAATTATTAATATCTAATATTGTTTTAAATTATTCTTTTGGTTTTGACCTCTTAATACACCTCTTCTATTAAATAAAACCATCTGCTCTTTTTTTCCTTGACAACCCTTGAAAATATGTTTCAGCACCCTGAAACTTGTGCCTTTGGTATTTATATTGTACCAAACTTGTTTGGTACTGGTTTTGCTTGGTACTTGTTCCTTATATTTGTAGATATTTATTGACCTAACTTCATGAAATTCTGGGGAAATGTTAAAAAGCTTCTTATGTTGTTTATTTTTCAAAATTTTTAATTTAAATCCCAAAGTTTTGCTTGAGATAAAAATATGTATTTGCTCATATATTCAGTTTTTAAGCTTCTTTTAAGTTCATTTTTAAGTCGTCTTCATTCTTTTTACTATCCTTTAACTTTAGGTATCCTACTGTATTAAATCATCGTGATTTGTAACATAAATTTTGGTAACTCTTGATTAAATTAAGTTGGTTAAATTACTTCAGTTTTCATATAGTCTTACGAATAGTTTTAAGCATCTAAAATAGTTTTAATACCTTTTTATAAATCTCTTGAAAAATATATTTAAAATTTTTGTCCCAGTCAGAATTAACTGTTAAATAAAATCATCTTTTTTTTTTCTATGGCAGTGCTTGAAAATTATTTTGTACATTTTGAAAGTTTTATCTTGACGTGTAGATGTACCTTACATTTGCAGATATTTGATGCCTTTAGTACATGGAAACTCTTACATTGTTTTTATCTTTAATTTATTAAATAAAATATATGATTTGTGCGAAAATACTTAAAACAGTAAAGAAACTGTAACCCAATATAGAAGGTATAGGTCAGTGGTGCTCGAACTATTTTCACTCCCGACCCCCTCATTTTGTGTAAAAGTGTTTTACGACCCCCACGTTTTTTGAAGGAAAGCCTTGTATATTTTTATTATCAAATAAATTTCTTTGAATTTAGCGACCCACAAAAATTTTCTCGCAACCCATGGTTTGCACACCACTGGTATAGGGAACTAAAAAAAAGTGAGATTGATATAGAAACATAATGAATGCATGGTTCATAATTTTATCACAGCATCATTAACTTGAAAGCAAAATGATTAATTGAATATCATGTTCTTGTGTATGATTTAAAAGTTTTAAACTTGATTGTATAGATAAACTTTTAATGATTAATTATATCGTAAAAGAATCGGTAGTCATTGTTTAAAATGATTCCCTTAGTCTAACTTTTAACAACCCTTGAACATGTGGAATGTAATTAAATATTGTATATTTATACCCTGTAATTTATGGAAAGATTTACTTTTTGTAGTAATATATGTTCTTTTTGAAAGACATATGGGTACTTGCGTATTAATGCCACCGCAGCTACAGATTTGGCGGGTTTTAAGTGCCACCAATCTACAAACAAGGAATCCAAAAGATAACTGAGTGCGCGTGCGAATAACAAGGTTGCTGTGTGCGAACAACAAGATTGCTCTTTATTGCCACATTAAGTGCAACTTCAGCTGCGGTGGCGTTAATACGTAAGTACCAACATATGTTAGTAAAGAATCATTCTGTCGAGCTATAAGTAGGATTACCGTATGTCCGGATTTCAAGTTCACGTCTGGATCTTCAAGATGTCCAGATTTACACCAGGAATGCAGTGAGAGGGAAATTTGATTGTTATAGAGAAAGTCTGACATTATCCAGCATTCCTCTAATGAAAGAAAAATCATTGTTTACATCCATTGTTTGTTGGAAAGTGGATGAGCCTCCTTATCCAAGCCCCAGTTCAAACTGCAAATTAAAAGTTTTGACAGTTTTGTTTTGATTCTGTTTTTCATTAATACAATTTTAAGTTACTAATCTTTAATAAAAACTGTATCTTCTTTGCATTCTGACATTTTAAATTTCTGTTCACATACTCAAATTCAGTGAAAGAGGATCGTTTTTAGGACGCTTTTAGAATTTCATACTATACTTTGACACACACCCCATGACCCTACATCACCCCCATCCCCTTCATTTCTGGATTTCAAGCAAGAAGTCTATGGTAACCTCTCCACAAGAAAACCTTATTAATTTTTTTATAACTCTACTATATCATTACATATTGAAAATATTAAAGGAAATCAAATTCATTACATTAAATTTTTATTTATTAAAAAGTATGTCTGATATTATATACTCATGAGCTGGTATTTACTATTGAAATAGAATTTATTTTATTGACCTTAACCAACCATTATTTAAAAATTTATTGGAAAAAAAAATGCTCACCCAAGAAAAGATTTTAAATATTACAGAATAATAAAATATGCAGAAACTTTCATTTGGAAGTATCAAACCATAAAGTGTTATATGTTTCAGAGTAAGAATCATTGTTTCTGGAGAAGGATAAATAATGGCATAAAATCTATTCCTAGCTGATGAATTATGTAAAGTTCATGTAAATGTATTTTTTATTAACAGCATAAATCTCTTTCATATATTTGTTAATTCACAAAGAAATGTTTTTCATTAATTGAACAGAATAAGTATTTATTTTCTTTGGACCCCATCTGTAAAAGCTCAAATTAACTCTTTTAGTTCAGTTCAGTTTAGACTTCGGTACATTGAATTTGTAAAGATTCTCCTGAGCTTTGGAGACTTTCCAAAGTGAAGAATAAATGAAGTAATACTCTTTTAATGTTGTTAATGCATAACGAAATATTTTAATTCCTGCACTACGTTTGCAGAATTTAAAACACAAAGACGAATTTATAGTAAAATCGATATTAGTTACAAAGTCAAAAATTCGAATTTGTGAAGATCTGATTATCCGTTTTTTGATGTATTCGAACAAAATCATCTGGGGGGAAAAGCATTATTACGTATTCCCCATACATCCAAACATTAAAGGTTAAATTACAGCTGGGGTCGAAAGCACAATAAAAGAGCTATTGTTCTGTTGGGGGATAGACCATTAATGGCTTTCGTTTTATTGCTGAAATGATGTCATACCGACAGCCCCTGCCTTAATAAGGTTGACATAGAAACTACAATTGCCTTCTTGCAATTCGACTGCTAAGGTTCGCGAATCTTAATTCAGCAATTTTTACTGATTCCAAAGCCAGTTTCAAAAAACTGAGCTTTTCATGAAATTTGCGAAAATCTTGTGTATATGGATATATTTTCGGATTAGGGAAAATTGAATGACCCTGTTGTATCCCCCCACCCGGCCGTCTATCGCCTAGATCAAGGGTTCCCAACCTTTTTTTCTCTCGCGTACCACTTGATTAGTCTTTTCATTTCGCGTACCCCCTACTGCCATATTCAACCCCTCAATGCAAAGAAGTTAAGGGCTTCGGTTTAACTTAAGAGTCAAATGACTCGAATTAGTAACTTAGGACTTAAGTTTGATTATGCATTTTGTTCCACTTATAAAAAAATAGTATTAGTTCAACATATTAAACAAATTAAATCAGTATTGAAATAAATTCGCAGTAATTTATAAGGATAGCTAATAACCACACATCGTAATTATCAGCTATTTAAGTGGAAGAAAATTTCAATGCAATCCTTGAGTGTGTCTCATGGAGTTGAGTTTTATAAAATTGGGTTCAAATGAAGACGGATATAACGTTATGTGTGGAGCTGTGAAAACCAAATGTCTATCAATTACCAGGTTTCCTTTCTTTCCTATCGTATTTCGAGAGTAGACTTTAGGATTTGTACAGCTTCCATATTTACTTTTCATGGTAAATAAAATTCTGTAACTTTTAATCCCTTATGTTTTCTTGTTTCCGCCATTACTAACTTTAAGTTCGCGTACTCCCAACTGCTCCTTTGCATACCCCCAGGGGTACGCATACCACAAGTTAGGCACCTCTGGCCTAGATCGTAGGCATATTCAGCGAAGTACCGTTTATACGTCTTGCAAGGGACTGACGTAAAACGATGTATAAATGAAAAGACATATTATCGAAATTTTAATAAACAACTTTGATTATTACAAATCTAATGCTCCTAATGCAAATTCGTTTAAAAGTGATAATTTTAAAAAATTTTAAAATAGTACTAGAAAATACTACTTAGTATGAAAATAATAATTAAGCTTTAAAAATTTTTCATAAACGCGAGAGTTAATTATGCCTTTATTGCATAACTTGAATATTAATTATGCATTTCTTATTTTATTTGATTTGTATGCATGCAGGTGAGTCATTATTTGGAACTGGCAGATAGGAAAAATACATTTACCCCCTGCTCTCTAGGAAAAGTTTCTCCCTTAATAGGAAAGGAGAAATAATGACCGAGGCAGAAAATTTGCGAATTTTAGAAAGGGGGAAAACGACGTATAACCCAAGTTTAACTTCGTAAAAACGATGTACTTAATTACTGCAATGGTTACGAATGAATCGTGACTGTGATGAAACGACGTAGAAGTGAGAAACGTATAAACGGTGCTTTACTGGAGTTACATTAAAGTCTCGTTAATTCAGACATTGTAAATCGAAACTCTGGTTATTTGAATCAAAATCGGACGTTCTTGCCGATTTATTTGAAGCTTGCCGGTTGAATGAGCTAGACGACAATAAGGTTGTAGGACAAGTGTCAAAAACTTCCTCCACGCCTCGCTTTAGTATGACGTCTTGGTATCTGAAATATAGATGTTGAGAGGTAACTCTGAATAATCGAAAATTCAGTAAACCCAAATAGGACACTGCCTCTATTAATTCCGATTGGAAGATATAAGTACTAGAAGACGACTTTTTTTTTTCCACCTGTAACCAATTTTCAGACATTTTTTCTGGTGAAAAAGAAAATTAATTGAAAAATTAAGCCTTAAATAAGGATATAAAATTCATTTTTTAAAAATTATGTCGCAAATTTTAGAGAAACTTTTTGAGTTAAGATGGTATTTTAAGGACTACTATTTTACTTACTATTCATGATTATAATCTGAAAGAAGCAACGTCAGTCTTCATGACTCCACTGTAGATTTTTATGAACCCTTTTGGAGTAGTAGTCACAACTTCACAAGCCCTGTACTAAAGATAAGGTTTTTTTTTCCTCCCCTTTCTGAAAACTAGAGAAAACCACCTTTTTTTGCATTGCAGATTTTTTTATTTTCAGTTCTTGAAAATCATCTTTTGCTACAATTCGCTACGGCTAATTCGTTTTTGAGCCGCCAATGCTTTGGTATATTTTCAATCGCAATTTCATTTAGAGTGTGACCAAGCTGAATAAAAACAAATTTAATTGTTTACGCTTTTAATTTTTTCAACCCTTAAGCACTACCGGTTATTGTTTAGCATCGGATTCGGAAAACCCTCCGCGCGTTTGCACATGCGCCGGGCGGAGTTATTTTCATCAAAATAGGGGGAAAGTGAGAATAGAAGGGTGATGTTTACATTTTACTGAGCGGGATCTAACAAAGACCTCTGGAAATGCGCTCATATGACACATTGCCTGACACCCCTTTCCGTTGTAAAATCGTCCAAAAGTGGTAGTCTCGGAATCCGTTGCTGAACAGTACTCTGCTAGTAGTAATTTTAATAATTATGTAAATGTCACGATCAAGTACATGATATTTTTGCAGCAATTCGTAGTACTTCCTGTTCTCCGGTGTTTATATTATTACCTTTTTTTGTCCAAAATCGTCTACCTAATAAGGCGATGCATTGGTAAAGTGTTTCTACTTGAAAATTTTAATAATATTTGGATATTATTATATCTTGTTCAAAATACCATAATTATTTATATTTTCTCATGTAGAAAAAATACTTTTTATAAATCTGTTAAGAGCTATAAGTAATCACAGTTTGCTTTGAAATCTAAGTTCAGTACCGGGAATTCCACACCACCATTTTTTTTTTTCTCTAGAATTATATAATGTCTGCTGTTAAACAACTGTTAATAACTTGATTATTTTTAGTCCAAAAATGTTTGAAATAAATAGTTTATGTATGCATTCTATAGGGCACAGGTTCTCAACCTGTGGTACCATTTAGGGGTACGCGAATTCAAAGTTGTCAATGGCGGAAAAAGAAAACATAAGGAATTTACAAAATTAGAGAATTTTGTTCATCCAAGTGAATACTTGCTATTTAATACCTTTACCACTTGAACAGTTGATTATTACGAGGTGTAATTTTTAGATATTCATATAAGTTTAAACTAAATAATTACAATACTGGTTTCATTTGCTTTGGCGCTGAACTAATACTATTATGAAAATGGAATAAATTGTAAAATCAAAAATAAGTTCTACAAATGTTATTAATTCGAATCATTTCACTTTTAAGTTGACATCAGCTAACCTTCAAGTAATTGATGAAAACTTCTTTGGATAGACGGATGGTTGGAGGGGGGGGGGGGGAGTTGGATATGATAGAAGGGGGTACGTGAAAACAAAAACAACAATAAAGGGGTACGCGAGGTTAAAAAGGTTGGGAACCCCTGCTATAGGGATTTATTTTATTCGAAAATCTGAATTTGAGTGAAAAACCACTGGCAAGTCTGTTCGATATATTGAAAATATGTTTGAAAACATGAGTTCCTGGAGTTAAAGTATTTCAGGTTAGTTCCAAACAGGTCGTCGAACGCTCCAAAATCAGAGCCTGCCACTTTTCTATTCAAATTGAGTGTGAAGAAGTCGAGGGAAGTGACATCGGGTGAACCTTGAGGTGACCGACGTGCAAAACACAATGAGGCAGTTTAATGGCATCAAATAGGTTCCTGCTTTTTTTCTTCTGCTGAGTGATTTAAAGCGACTGAATTGAGTTTGATGTCTCGGTTCTCCATTGGGCAAACTTTTATTAATAGGCTTATAAATATATATTTTTTTCCAAACTGGGGGGGAAAAATGACCAAGCCTTAATGCAGTTTTATACATGCTGTTGTTATTAAAAACGTTAGTGCTTTCCACAAATATCGGGACATTTTCGACTTTTAATTGAAACAGTGCTCTGTTTGATAAGAGAATTTCATACTTCATAATAGGAATTCTTTAATATCTACATTCTATTGTTAAGAAAAACCACTCAAAATATTTTGACTTCAGAGCAAAACTTATTTTTTATAAAATCCATAATCAAAAATTATTCTAATTGTTATCTTAGAAAAGTAATAGGGCACTTGAAAGAAAAAGAAAACACTAAAAATCAGTAAATATTTGTTATCAGTTATTTAGTAAGATATTGTATAGCAACGGATTCGGAAACCCTCCGCGATTTTGCGCATGCGCCAGACAGAGTTATTTTTTATCAAAATAGGGGGAAAGTGAAGAATGGAAGGGTGATGTTTATATTTTACTGAGCGTGATCTAACAAAGAACTCCGGAAATGCGATCATGACTCATTGTCTGACACTCCTTTGCGGTGTAAAATCGTGCAAAAGCGGTAGTCTCAGAATCCGTTGCTGAACAGTATCTTAGAACAGAATGTTAGCGTTTGGGCATAGAATTCATTAGGTTTTTTTTTTTTTTTTGTAATTTGTAATTTCTCCTTCACTATTCCCCTATTCTTCGATCATCACTAATTTTAGTTAATTTTTAGTTTTCGTATACTTTGTTTTGTTGTTGAGCCATGCTTTTGTATTCTGATCTCCAAATCCCTCAGTCAGGTTTAAATCCTGTGATTAGAGAGGTAACTTGATAGTTTCTGGACAGTTATAGAGACATCAGAGGCGAACATTGAGAGAGTCATGTGCTTAAAATTTTTTTCGTAATATTAAACAAAGTTGTCTTCAATACCTGAACTTTAAGGATGAGAATTTTAAATTGTCTTTTAAAATTCGTAAATAAAAAGTATGATCCGTTAAGCCATAGATGAATACTAAATTGCTTGGTCCTGATGCCCCCAAACAAGGACGTCTCCGTCGTCATGCTTGACTGCTCCAAGTTCGTAGGATTCTGTTTCTCACTTTTCTCCTCCATATCATTACACGTCCAGCAAAAAATGTTGCATTTGCTCTCATCTGCAAGGACATGATTCCAACAAGATATGGAGTTATTTATCATTGATTTTGAGAAGGAAAGTCTAAGCTTTCTGTTCTTCGCACTCACAAAAGAAATCGCCCTTGTTGCCCAGCCTTTCCCAGTACTCTTCGTACAATTTGAAATGGAAATGAGAATGAATAATTTTGTAGAGATTTTACAGTTCCCCAACGTCTATTCTTCACAAATTTTCAAACAATGAATCTACAACTATCATCCGGGGTTTAACTTTAAGCATCTTGTTTTATTTTCGGTTGATTTTTCTGTTTAAAGTGCTCTATCGGACTAAATATCGAATGAGATAATTTTGCTAATTTAGGAACATTTCGAACTGATATACCCTTAATATAAGAGAAATAATCAATTTTCGAATGCTTTCCACTGTTTTCTTGTGCTTAGAGCCATTTTTAAGCGGCAAATAGATTGTTTATTTCGCAAAAAAAAAAAAAAAAATACAAAGGTCAAACGATAATGTCATCGTACAATGCAAAAGTGAAAAAAAATGAGAAAAGTTTTTATGAGTGAATTCATCCGAAAATATTTTGGTGTCCGAGCACTTCGTGGAGCGTTCTTCAGTTGCTAGTTTAATATATCTGTTTAAAAATGAAGTTATCAATATATATATTTAAAAAACAAATTATGTAATATTTTATTCAGAATAGGATGGGATATATATGCAGTAGAACCCCGTTAATCCGAAATTCCGGTTAATCCGAACCGATTTTATTTTCAAAAATTATATGTAATTGAAAAGATTAGCTGAAAAGATTTAAATATTCATACTAAAAACAAAAAAGTACTTTTTCAGCATTTGTATACACTGAAGAAATTAATGCAATTCGCTGTGAGATAAGGTCGCTTCATACACAGGAGCACATCCATTATTCTAATGAAAAGGGGAGGCATATTCTCTTTCTATTGCTTCTGAGTAAAAGAATTCAAGAGATAGTAATACTAAGTATTTATAACTTACATTTTTTTTAGCACACATCTTTTTCTTTTCTATTTTTATCGGAATGTCGGGTAATCCGATTTGTTTGTAATCCGAACATGCACCGGTCCCAATTAGTTCGGATTAGAGGGGTTCTACTGTATATATATTTTAAATTTAAGTTCCAATTTCAGAGCCTTCACTACAAATTTCTAAAATGCTCTAATTCATTTCCGGAGCAGTGTCGTTGTTTAATTTTTTTCGAAAACAAAAAAGGTCCGAATCATTTCCAGAGTCTATTTATGCATAATTAAACTTTTATCGATGGATTCACTTATTTATCTTTTTGCCCGAGGCCATAGATTAGTCACTATCGGGAACACTCGTTCAACGAGAGCGGATGTAACCAGCTGGCAGAAAATATATTCAGCAACTTTAGGCTCAAGTTTTCCACCCAAATATTCTGATCCTTGAAATATGTAAAAAGCTGGATTTGAAGCAATTTATTCTTAGAAGATGGACCGGGACAAAAAGTTACTCCAACCGGACATCGACAATCTTAAAACCCGGACGTATGGGTAAACCTATTTATTAAGGCTTCATTGATATTGCGATAAATGAACTTTTTTTTTACTAATTCATTCGGTATCGGTTGAATGAATATCAATGATTCGAGCTGGTAATATTAAACCTGGCCAAGTACTCGAATGTGTCGTCTGCTTTCTATCTCATACTTGTTTTTTAATTTAGCAGTCGAGTCGTAGGGGTAAGACATAAAAGATCACGTAATTCAGTAAACTCCTAAGAAATAACATTCTACATTTAAGTGACATTAATATTTCAACGAAAATAATTTCATAATTTTTCATTTACTGTATTTTTTGTAACGAATCGTATCAAAGGTTTTAATCCATATTGATCTGGAAATTCAGACTTGGTTCGAACTGGTGCTGGAACTCGATTTCCTCTAAAAAGTGCTATGTAAGCGGACCTGGTTCTAGTTAAATCCTTCAGGGTAAAATGTTCCACCCGTAGATCTAATTCTGAAGTTTCGAAGAGGGGTTACTAGCTCGCGTATCTTCTTCCTCAGAATGTTGTTCAAAATTGCGAGGTCCATCCCAAAATATCCCTAGTGTAGCTACAAACTAAACGCTAATATAATCTAATTCGAAGAACTATCACTAACATTAATCTTCTAAGCAGAGAAATTTGACATTATGGTTGTGAATAGAATTCTGGTATCTTGAAAGATTTTTTTTTTCATGAGTTAGCTTCTGGTTACTGAAAGCCGACTTTATTTCTTGTGAAATCACAGTTCATATATAGTAAACTCTCGCTACAATGATAAATCCCTCTACAATAAAATTTTGTGGTCCCGGTGAATTTACATAGAACATAATGTTAATCTCCTCTCAATATAATGATATTCTGTAGAGGAATAAACCCCTGTACAACAATGTTTTTTTTTAAAATCTCAACGCCAATTTTTCCCTCTGTAACAATATTTCATGGAGGATAAGTAAACTGATAATGACGAAAATTCCAAAAATGGCGCTGTTTCAGATGGCTGAAGAATGTTGAGACTTCAGAAGTCATTAACTCAGCTTGAAGAAAAAATGTGGCAAAATGTCTGGAATTAACGTGGAGGAATATTTAACAGCGGATGATATAATCTTATGGTTTTTGAAGGAGTCACTGAAGAAGATAACCCATTTCGTCTGGAAATGGAAAATGATGATGAAGAGGAAGTTGATACAGATGCATCGCAATCTTTATCGACTTCAATCAGTTCAGTCTCTACGGACAATTTTTTGAAGCCTTTCATCCACAAACAATGATCATGTTCGTGCATTAGACTCTATGCAAACCTTGTTAGTTGACTTAACAGTTAAAAAAATGAATAAGCAAACGAAAATATTGGATATTTTCGATAAATAAATTTCTCAGGCATGTGAACTATTGTATTGTATAGCTGAATTTACAAATTTTTGTATGCTTTAACAAACATCACTCTGGTGATGCTTTTATTGCAACATGTATATTGCTGTATTGTGTCCACATTAAAAAACCAAAATTTAACTTTTTATATCGTGATTATTTCTCCCCTCGATAGAACAATACATCCCTCTATAACAATATCTTTATTTGGTCCCCAAAGTATTGTTGTAACGAGATATTACTGTATTATCTCTAAATTTAATAAGAGAAAAATGAGAATTAAAAAATTCAAATTTTTCATGAAGAAGCTCTGACAGAACTTGGGCCTTCTGTAGAATTTAGCTGTCTTCTTGTAATCGAATTAAATCGTAATATGAAGTAATACACGATGAATGAACTAGAGGAATAAACCATTCTCTAATCACACGAAAGATGAATGCTCTTGATTTACTGATGATAAAATCCTAGCGTACCTAGTTGGAGGATCGCTGGTTCCATACCCGATTCCACCAAAGATCCACCGTGTATTTGGGCCTTTGATCAGTAAAGGAATCGTATTCTTCACGGTGTCGAAATTTGGAGAATGGGATGCCGACTAAGATGTGGTCCCCAAAATTTGTGGTAAATTCATCATTAAGGAGACGTTGCCCAATAGCATTGTTTGCAACTCCAAAATCAAATTTTGATATAATAAATTAATCATTCGTATAGGAAACTTGTTGGTATTCTTATTGCCATAGACAATTTGAGTGTTGAATTCTTTCCTCAGATTCGATTAGCTGAATGGAAATCGTTTTGCTTTTTCTCACGCGAACAAAAATGGAGATTAGTTCCTCTTGAATAATAATCCTCAATTGAAAGTGTTTCTTTTTGTGCGTCTTGTTCAGTTCATTAAATGCTAAATTGGTTTGTTCATTTGAGGCTTCACCGTTTGTTGCACTTAAGTGTTGGATGGAATAGCAGAAAAAAATTTACTGCTTACGTGAAGTAACGTAAAACAAGTGTGATGAAAAAACATTTTAGAACGAGAGTTTCAAAGAAATTCGTTGAAATATTTAGTAGTGCTGGGATGGTCACTTGAAAATTAGAGGTTTTGCCGATATTTTAAATTGTAATTCTTTGGAACAGCTATTCCCAACTTTTTAGAATTTTCTAGCTTAACACTCCTTATCAGTTTCAATCACGACTTCATTCCAGAGATTTTTTTAGCCCTAATATTTTTTCAAAGTTTAAAATTGAACGAATATGAAAATGCTTTTTGTGCTATTTAGAACGCTGAAAAAAAAAGTGTTATTAGAATAAACTAAATTGCGGAAAGGATATTCAGGATGTCATTTTATTTATTTTCTTAATTAAATATCTTTTTTGGTACTTACGTATTAACGCCACCGAGGCTACAGATTTGGCGGTTTTTGTACGTACGTATTAACGCCAATTTGGCGGTTTTTTAGTGGTGCCAATTTGGCGGTTTTTGTACTTACGTATTAACGCCAATTTGGCGGTTTTTAAGTGGCGCCAATTTGGCGGTTTTTGTACTTACGTATTAACGCCAATTTGGCGGTTTTTGTACTTGCGTATTAACGCCAATTTGGCGGTTTTTGTAAACAAGATTACTCTTTATTGGCGCATTACCGCCAATCTGTAGCCTCAATGGCGTTAATACGTAAGTACCTCTTTTTTTAATTTAACATCGGAAACCATTCTTTAAAAGTGTCTATGTGCATAATGTGGTTAACGGAGTGCTTGGACTCGGGATTCTTCACCTCCGGACATTGCTATTGCTGGAGAAAAAGTGGCATTGTAAACACTGTTACATAACAAAAACTTGGAAGTTCAGTATTAAATTTTAAATTCAAAATAATTTACTGTTGCTTAATAAGTAGAAACTTTTAAAAATTGCACACAGTCTAATTCTATGAACATCTAGTTATAATGGAAATCGAAAAAGAAAGGGCTATGATAGTTTCTTGGAGCTCTGAACCTCCTTGCGGCTTGCATCTGTACTTATAAAATGCATTGTTAGTGTGCGCGCGATGTCCAGACGAATCTATCGCACTTACAGCCATGAAATTTCGCACATAGGTAGTCGTAATCGTGACTCAATGCACCTCCAAGCCCGAATTTCAAAATTGAATCTCGAAAATTTTTTATTTAATGTTTTGTGTTGTTTTGGGTCATTTTTGGCACGTTTACGGCTGTAGTTTCTTTTCTAATGAGCGTTCAAAAACAATCAATGCACCATCGGATAAAATAAACAATTTTCGTTCTAATGAAGTTTGTTTTGAATTTACAACACTACTGAATTTTGAGAAATTTTTAAATAATAGTCACTTTTATGGTAATTTTTGATAAGGATTTTTTCAAATTCTCGCATCTGACGTTCTAACAACTCACTAATTTTCATTTTTTTGCAGATTATAACTCGAACGTTTCTGTCGGATTTAAAACAAGAACGGTTAAAATATCTTATTCCTTTTTTTTAATTAATATTTCCCTGGTCAGTTCGAACAGTTTTTTTGATAGCGAGAGTTTCTCCGGACGATAACAGAATGCATTGTTGCTTAATCGCAGGAAGTGACGTAATATGCTTTCATTCCCAGCATGCATTTCTGCAATCCAATTCCTTCGAGTGACGTCATTGTCGAGAGAAAAATAGGCGAGAAAAATCAATAATGTGTATCTTTCGTTTTGATTTTGTTTTCAAAACTTTTTCGTGTCATTTTAGGCATTTTTCCCCCATTTCGTTGAAGTCCTGATTCCACGAGCAACAGTCTAGTTATAAGAAGAACATTTTTAACAGAATGAATAAACTCTCTCAGAAACGAGTTAAAATAATAAAATTTCATTTCCCTCCCTTCATGTTTCCCCCTCTGTTATTACGCGCCTCTTAAGGGGTTGCGCTGTGGTCTCCGCGAACCCCCACCTCGGAGGCTCCAGTTGCTTTAAACTGTAACCTCTTTTTTGCAGTCACAATTTTTGTAATTGCAATCAGGCAACGCATTTAATTTTCTGTGTTTGTGAGATGTAATTTTCTGACAGCTCGGTTCTTGATAAATAGCTAATTGTAAGAAACAAAAAATGCGTTGTGTTTTAATTCAAAGGGTTCCCAGTTACGGTCATGAAGGTGACGACTTGTCACATTTCGGAGAGGAATAAACAGGAAATCATTAATAACTCGCTTAAAAATTAATTTCTTGAAGAGATCTCTGAACTGTATTTGTTCTGATGAAGCTTTTCGTAAAGCGTTGAACTTAGGACTTCATTACGTTGCTTTGTTCGGCTGTTTTGACTGGAGACGAGCGAAATTAATTCATGGCGTGCTTGCGTGAGTCAAACTCTGTGACTTTATGTATATTGATCAATATTTTTAAATATTGATTATTTGTTTTATCTCGACAGTGCGCATCGTTCAATTGTCTTTCTATCCAATGTTGAATCTTGAGATAACTATCATACTCACGAGTGCTGTTGTTTGGTCAGAGGGAATCTCCTTTGTTAGCTGACTCCTTTTTGTTTAATTAAACTTAATTTAAATGCTTATTTATGCGATGCTGTTCTTTATGACTCACATTCATGTGTCTTTGTTTTTTCTTGGAATCTTGTGACAATTGTTTTGTCTGCATTCTGTATTTCATGTCGATATTCGTAAAATGTTTATTTACCATCTTCTCGAAGTCATGGTGGAGAATGATTAAATGCTTTGTTAAACATTGATAGACGATAAAATAAATAAATTTTTTACGAAGGATCCACGAATAGTTAGACTTGATGGTATAGTTATAAAGGCTGCTGCTATGAATATCATTATTTTTTTTTCTAGCGGTTTGACCGATAGAAGTTTGTTACAGTTGTTTCTTAATTCCGTAATTTTGATGTTTATTGGTGGCATTTTCATGAACTGTTATCCAAAGAAAACCAATTTTAAGCAGTTCTTAAAATTATTTTTTAAAAAAAACTCTTCTATGATGCTAGATTGATTTATTGTATTTGTTCTTTTTCTCTGATTTCCACTGTGTTTTTAAAAATTGGTCGTAACTTTAAATTCGTCGACGTCCTCACTAATAAATGTATTTAATATTTTCTCTACAAGGAGTGACAACGCGCGTGTGAGTAAATGTAAAATTTAAAAGGTATGCAAAACGTTTCTCTAAACGTGAGGGGGAAAAAACGTTAAAAAAATTGTAATTAGGATCGTATTTTGTTTTGTTTCATATTAAAGTAGAGAAAATCGAGTTTGTGTTTCGGAAAAGTAATCTACTACTGTTCAGCAACGAATTTCGAGACTACCTCTTTTGGACGATTTTACACCAGAAAGGGGTGTCAGGCAATGAGTCATATGAGCGCATTTCCAGAGTTCTTTGTTAAATCACGCTCAGTAAAATGCAAACATCACCCTTCCATTCTTCACTTCCCACTATTTTGATTAAAATAACTCCGCATGCGCAAACGCGCGGAGGGTTTCCGAATCCGTTGTTAAACAATAATTCGTTGCGTTTTTTGAGTTGCGTTTGCGTACGTTGGAACAGATAGATACAATTCCAGAAATAGGTAGTGTATTTTGGGGAAGGGTGAGACAAATTGAAATCTGAAACTCCGAAGTTTAGCAGAATTCCTAGGTCAGACTTTTAACCATTTACAGTATTTTCTCAATGTGCAAAAAGCGTCTACAGCATTGTGCTGTGTGTGACATTTAGTTCACTCACAAGAATTCTTTCAAGAAAACAAAATTTTTGAATGCTAGACCTTTATGTATCCCCTAGAAAGATATCACTAATCTCTGGGATGCTGTGGACTGCTTAAGATTCGTTAACGCAGAATTAAATCCAGTTTCAAGCAGTTTTCTGACTTTCAAACATCTTATATTTTATGAATGAAGTAGTAGACTGTTGCTTAAAAATTACTATGCATGTTGCATCATTCATTTGATTGTTATTTGATACTCATATAGATCAAGCGGAAGAACAAGGCTTGCATTCATGAGTTCCGACACGTGATTTTCGCGGCTCGTTAGAGAACCAGTGACACCTTTTCGTTTAGTTTTCAGCAAGAGTTGGTTACACCTCCGACCAAAAAGGAGAGAAAGGAAACGCCTAGTAATCCACTGACATTGGAGATGATGAAACATGCATCAGTTGACTTTTTGTTCTTGAATGCATTCAGAAAAATAATGCTTCCGGTTAATGATTTTTAAAGAATATTGTTTTTTGGCGTCTAGTTACAGTTATACGAGCTTGATTTTTGAAAACTAGCCCGAAGCGTCTATATTCAAGGCTGAACACGATTTGATGTCTTCGGTCCTATCAACATTTTCGTGGAAGTTATATGATATGAAAACAGTGGCGAATCCAGGGAGGTGGCTATCGTGCTGCACCCCACCCCACCCCCGAGCTAAACCAGAATACTTGATTTTATTTAAAATCACTGCAACTGTTTGCTCTTAATTTCCCTTTTTTAAAAAAAATCATAAAAACATGACAGCATTGCTTTTCGGCTTGACAGGCTCGAAAATTTTCCTACTTTTCTAGTCATTCCACTTGTACTTGTAGCGTTGACGCGGTCGAAAACATTTGTCTAGTTATTTCATTGTATTTTTTATTAAATTATCGAAAGTATTGTTGTTCTTTATGATTATTACTGTTAGGTGAGTAAAGTCTGTAAAGTTAAAGTGTTTTAGTTTAAATAAGCCATGAGGTTTGACATTCGTCACGACGATACAAAATTTTTTATGACCTCGCCCCCCCCCCCCCCGCAGACCCGAATCCTGCATTCGACACTGTATGAAAATAAAAAGGACCAATATTTGAGCATTTCTCTTATCGTGCCTCAGAAGAGAAATGCAATATCCCCACACTCCTCTCAATTACATTTCTTCTTTTTGAATTTTGTACAATTTAAAAAAGATAATTTTAATTCTAAGCCCAAAACTAGCTTAAAACAATAGATTTTGCTGTTTGACGTGAATCAACTGGGATAGACCTTTCTGGGTCATTTGTTGCTGTTAATTTTAGTTTAATTTATATTAATCAGACATTGAGAAAACTTGTTTTTTTTTTTTTTTCATTTAACACTTTTCTTTTGTGCTTTATTACAGTCACTTATAGAATATAATATTTCACTTGCCTTGTTGTTGTTGTTGTTGAATAAGAGCTTTGGGAGAAGATTTTATTTAGGGACAGAAAACAAAGAAATTCCCTAAGATGCATTTTTTTATAACATGAGTTTAATTCTTGAAGCGAGGGGGAAAGATGAATGACGGTTTTCTGAATAAGTGTCAGTTGTTTCAATAATATAGTGACCAAATTTTCTAATTTCCATCCTGTTTGCTTTTGGGACGTTTCTGCCTGGATGGGGGGGAGGGGACAAAATTTTCAAAAAATTAAGTAAAATAAATTCAGAAACAATGAAATAAATAATTATTAAATTTTTTTTAAAAAAAAAGCAGAAAGAGATGAATATAAACAAAAAAAATTACTTTGCTTTTTCCTCGATTTGATTCATCCACATTGGTCTTAATATGTTGAAATCTTTAACGAAAATATTTTTCAAAAAATTAAATCTTGACCCTATATTTTTGATTCGAACTGGTAAGTAAAAAACAGGACAATCCGAGACGTTTAATTCAGGTTTGTGACAAATATGGGGCATAGAGTCGAAAATCGGGTCTGTCTCGGCTACTACGGGATCACACATCCACAAAATTCTTCCACTGTAAAACTTTCACATTCTATAGCATTTCTATGCGTCGCATGACATCAACAGTTTTATTGTATCGACTTATGTCAAACTTTTCGCTAAGATATTAATCTTCTGAGCAACGATATTTGTTTTTAAAATTTTCAATTGGCTTTTAACGATATAAACGTATGTATGCCAACAAAGCTTTCTAACAAGATATGCTATGCCAACAAAGCTTCCTAACAAGATATGCTATGCCAACAAAGCTTCCTAACAAGATATGCTGTGCGTGGTTTCAACGAGGACATTTTCATTTTCCTCATTCCTTTTTAAACACATCCAGTCAAATTTCCGCAGAATTCTTGGCAATTTCGGTTCAGAAAGGTCCTTTTCGATTATCTCTCTTCGCTCCAGCGGTTAATTCGGGTCTCTGCGAAATTACAGTATTCGAAAAGAGCACTTCTGAGTGGCCGGACAGGTTCTGTACGTAACTTTCCATTACGTAGGTGGGCACGCAAATATCAACTCTATTTCTTTTCTCTTGCTTTCATTATCAGTCAAGGATTTTTCTGGGCCACGCTTGAACTCGATTCTCTTGCTGCTCTTCGGTATTTTCAAGGCTTGGGAAACCACGTTTGAAGTGGGATGGGAATCTTGAATGATGTTGTAATTATTCCCATTGTTGTGTGCTTTTTTCGAATTGCGTGGTTTCATTTCGCTTTCGTGTCTGGTTGCATTTAGTTACGTGTATTTATGTAAAGGTTCTATCTTCATTAAGGAAGTGTGAAAGGTTTCTGTTTTGATTGAGCGGGTAATATTAATAAGGATGTAGAAATAGCATTATGCAATGATGAAGTGGAGATTTATCTTGGTAGATTGTTCTGGAAAAAGCATTGTCTGGAAAATTAAATAAGATTGTGTGTGATGTCGCTGTTAGTTTGCTCATAATCTTATAACTGCAATCTTTACCAAAACGGTGGCAATGAAAAGTATTTAGATTTCTTTTTGCGTACTAAACTAGGGCAAGTCATTTGTCGTTACAACATGTTTTGAGGGTGGAAAACGATTACTTGCCTGTTTTCCAAAAGCACACTTATTTTAATTATTGAACCATATGGGTTTAACAAAAAGCTAATAGTGAGATAGTACAATATCATCTAATAAACAGAGGAGATGAATTTAAAATTGTTTCATTTACATCTCATTCTGTAATTTTCAAGAATCTAAGATAGTTACAAAGAAATAAAATAAACACCAATTTTTATTTATTATTTTTGTTATATGTTCACTTTTCTCTGTACTTAGCAGATATAGAAAGTACTTTTTGGAGCGAGTGGTAAGCCTAGGTCTTAATGGATGGAACATCCAACCCGATTCCTTCAAAATTTTTATTAAACCTGATTGCAGCTCAAATGTCGTCACATTCTTTCTTTGTGGTTATATAGTTAGTGGGAGTGCATGCGGGGAATGAGAGGCATGATACTTGATAGGCTGCCTGGAAGTGAGGATTCTTGAATTTATTTCTAGTGGTAACTCAGTTTAATATTCTACATTTTGGCCTTTTTTGTGCTACTGATTATAGCGTTTTGGTTTTCACATGTTCTGACTTTCCAAAAGGCTATAAAAACATGTTCTAATATAAAACTCAACGACTGGAAGTCTTTCCTTTTTTGTTCCCTTTCTTTTTAGTTACCTAACGACAGGAAACCATGCCTTTATTGTTTTGTTGCCTTTTCTTTTGGCTATCAAGGAGAAAAATGCATAGAAAATTAAATTTGGCGCCCAAAAATCTTCGAAGAAAGTTTAATTCTATTCCGTGTCTTGTCAGAGAAAACAAATGTTAGCTGAAGCAGAGTGTTTTTTCAGGTAGATTCCTTATAGGAAGTCTACCTGTTGCAATGGTTCTCATGACACGACTTCCGGAAAATTTGTGTAGATCTTCAGATCTTCACTGATCATGACCCCTAGAACCCAAAACCACCCTTCGTTCAAAAGTTTATATATATTGTGATATTCGTACAAAAATATTTAGTTATTTCTAAAGTTTTCTTTCTAAAATGTAGTGTGGCAATACGATATTTGTCTTACGAGCGTTGCCTAGCAACGCCGAAAAAAAGATGTTAGTTTTTAAGATTTAAAAGGATTGGAATTGTAGAGAGACTGAAATGTAACAATTGATGTATATAGTCCAGCGAATGAACGGTATTTTGGTCAAAATTATATTAAAAGTGTTGTTTTTTTTAATTAAAAAAAGTCTGTTAATTCATCCTGCAATACACTACAATAGATATAACGCGTTTGCCCATTTTATTTTGTGAACATAACTGGAGTCATTTTGATTTGGTTTTAACCAGCGTGGAATATGTTGTAAGGATAGTGAAAATCTCGGTCGAGTTCGTAGATGGGCTATCCAGCTCGAAGGGGGTGGAAATGCATGGGGTGAAATTTTCATTTCCCCATAATTCCTTTACAATTGAAAATAGAGAGAAAATTCAAATTAGGCGAATTATCGCCTTATCATAACGAACAATTTTTGCATTTAAACCTTTTTCGATAGCTGCAATTGCTTATAATTTTTTTATGAGCTGAAAAGTGATTTTCCCTCCCTTCCCCTCCTCTCCCCTAACTTAAAGTATCTTTCAACCTATGCATATTACCCCTTGTATGAAAGCTCTCGTCATTTGTAGTCTCTTCCACTCTCTTTCATTCTTGCAGTTCTAATCCTTTTAAAAATAGAGGGTGAAATGTTCTTTTCCTTATATCCTCGGACTAAAGGAATCTACCTTTGCCGACGGATTTTTTTTTTTTTTTATTTCAAAAGAAGCAGAGTTTGTAACCGAAAAATATCAACAAATTGAACAAACAAATGTTTATTCTTGATTCATAAAAACTTATTGAACATTAATTTTCAAATTTTGCAGAGTTTTAATGTGATAATTCTCTGCAAATGACGCAGCATTTCCCGTAGAGACAATTTGATTTTTAAAATTTCCTAAAAGTTTAACCGAATTTTCTTAATGTCTGCTGAAAAATGTGCTTATGAAATGAAAATAGTTTGATTAAATGAGGCTTAAATAGTTGAACTTTCATAAGCATATGCAACTTGAAATTTGACAGTTATTTTATTTTTGGAACACTACATTTCTAATTTTTGTATGTTATTGAAAGTATGACATTTACCTACTCATTTGAATAAAGTATACTGCTTAGTTAGTTCTGGGGGTTTTTTAATGTTTTTTTTGTTGGTTCTTCAGGAAAATTATTACCTATTATTTCGCAGTTCCGTACAATGCGTGTATTGTTTTCACATAGTTAAAAATCCACCAGATTTCTTTTAGTACTTAATACAATGCGTTGCTTGTCTGCTGTATTTTCGAACGAATCGGCAGTATAAGAGTTCGAGATAGTGCACCAGAAAAACGCGTTTGTCTTATCTACTGACCTTCTTTTCCACTTTTCTGGGGATGCTTCAGCCAAGCAATCGCACCCCCAATAGAGGCCCAGGTAACCGAAGATGAAGTCAAGAGCCTGGGTTTATGGCATGACGAAATTCAGGAAAAATTCCAAAAATATTCCTAACCGATGTAAAAAAGAATCAGTTCCTGACCTCCTGCTGTTGACACCAGTCTCTCGAAAGACCGGATCCAGCATATTATTTTGCAATGTCAGAGGATTAGTTGGAGATGATAGACTGTGATGCATTTCCTCTGCAGCCTTGCTATCGTTTGTGTTTCCTAATGCGGTAGATGACAAGATGTTGGTTGATTGTTACATTTTGGGGACGGTGTCTCTGTTTTCCTAATCACTCGGGATTTTTGAAAATGAAGATCTCAAGGAATTAACTCGGTATGGTAAGTTAATTATCAGAAAAAATTACTTCTTTCTCCTTTTCAAAATTGTAGAATCTACTGAGTGCTATTTTTGTTGTAGAAGATTGGTAAAGTCGGTTATTTTCGTTTTTTTTTTTCTGAAATTTATGTCCAAATCTCATAAGAAAAAAATATCTTGTAGTGAAGCCCTATATGTTTTTAGAAAATATTCTGAGGAATCTGAATTATAAACTCGAATGTTAATCAATTTATAAAATTGCAAAAAAATTGCTTTAAAAGTTCTTTTCTAATGTAAATTTGCATATAAACTTTTCTAATTCGTTTGCGATCCAGTGTATATTTTATTATATACGTAGCATGTAGTTTGGTCTTCTTGATTTCCCTTACTAGTCCCAAATGCGCAGAATATCCGTCCTGAATATGGGCCTCTTGTACTTGTAATGGGACATATGACGTAGGTCAAATGACCTCCCATGGTGTGGTCCGGAAGTTTGACGAAGGAATAATTGCTCAGTTGTCTTTCTGAGTACGATTCAGATTTACTATTCCGTTCTTTATAAACTGTCGCATAATTTCAAGATGAAATTATAATCGAAACTTAAGCTAAAGGTAGAGAATTTTAAAAAAGCCATGAAAATGCATAATATAAACGATGATAATTTGCATAAATGAGTCCTGAGCCATTGTATGAGATGATATTTCAGGGTTCCCACGGGTCTTAGAAAGTGCTTATAAGTGCTTATTTTAACCTGCCATTTCTAAAAGCCCTTAGAAGTACTTATTTTTCGTCAGTAGTCCTTAGAAAGTGTTTAGTTTCCTTTTAAAACAAAATTCTTTTTTCGAACGGCGAAATTTTATTTTTCCGATCCTCTGATTTCTTTTTAGCGTTAAAATTGTTAGAATGTAATATGTTTATAAGTCAAGATTTTTTACTATATATCTGAGCAACTTTTTTAACTTTGAAGATAGTGGCAAGTTTACTTTTCCTCTCCCCTGCTCTGACTATTTTATAGTTTGTTAATATGCGTACATATTACTGACATGCGTGCATACACATACCCATATTTTAAAGGCTGACATTTTTAAAAATGGGACTGAGCTTATTTTGAAAAATTTTTATATGGCATTTTTTGTATAATTTTAAAAAAATAGACTTAAGGTATCCGAACACGTTCGAAAGTCGATTTTCGACCAAAATTCCATTTTTTTAATTTTTGATGTTTTCGATAGTTCATTCATTTACCTTTCTAAAACATATTTACTTTTGTCGGTACGTTAATTAGAAGATGAGATATTAATTGTTTTATAACAAACCGAAAACCGGAAGTGGGCGTTTAATTAGCCGAAAGTTGTCATTTAAAGGGACAGAAACCTGTCAAAAATTCTTTTAAACCCCTTTTTTGCAAGCTAATATGATGTCAGTATATTTTTAGGAATTTTTTTTAAAGTTTAGATACATAATTTGAGCGCGTGGAAAAACTAAAATTTGATTTTTCTCAAAATTAGATTTTATGCATATTTTTCAAACTTCTAACATGATAACTCAAGATATTATCATTCGAATGTTCTGAAATTTTGTGAACACTTTCTTCAAATGTTTCTCTAGTGAATGTACTAGAATAATGTATATTGTAAAAATATTTTTTAAATTATGGTCTTTTACTTGAAAAATGACATAGAAAATTTGCTGAAAATCTTATAATGATTGTTCGATTAGCTCTAAAATTTTTATTTATCCAAAGAATGTTAAGATTCTAGTACAAGCACTAGTCCATAGTATGTAGTTTATTTTAGTATTAGTTTTATTTGAATTATTAAAAAAGTTTGACCTGTAGCATGTTTGAAGTTTTGGGAAATTTCCTCTAAAAAGCAGCAGAAATTCAAGAATTTTGTAAATTTATAATAATTTATACTCAAAAATCATACGCTAATATTAATCTTTATTAAATTCGAATCTAAAAAACATATTTTGGTGTTTCTATTTCACAATTTAAGAAAAAAGTGCTCCGAACGTGTTCGGATACCTTAAAAAAAATACTTAAATATTGAATTTTTTCACATAGTATTATTCTTATGAGTTTAACTAAACTGTAAAAGCATTTCACTTTGTTGAGAGTCATGTATTAAATTGTGAAATACGGTTTTTTTAATATTTTATTTAAGTCCTTATAAAGTGTTTAAAAGGTGCTTATTTTTAGTTTGAAAAGTAGAGTGGGAACCCTGTATTTGCATGTTTTGCAACGGAATATGGAATTTCCCTCCCTTGTTTTACCCCATAAATAGAAATACTTTTTTGTCACACGATTAAATCTGTTAATCTTTTTTACTTTTTGAAGCAGTTGTTTAGCGCTATTAAATTAAACCTCTAAGCATATTAACCATATTAAAAAAATTTTTAACGTCTTATGGAATTGAATCAATTCATGTGACGTCATAATCAAATGATGAACGTAACTGCACATGTCTAACTTCTAATTGGAAGTTATCTTACAGTGTGCTGTCATATGTCTTTTTTTCATTCGAAAAGGTGCACATTGGATTCCAAAACTGCATTTGCGCGACACAATTGACTTGTGTCACGTGGGCAAAAATAGACTTCATTAATCCTAATGGTTTTAAATCAAATTCTTTAACTTATTCCGACTTTCCAAACATTTTGAGTTTGAAAATTCACAGTTGAAGCGAATGAGTTAAAAAATTAAAGATGAAGATCAACAACTAAACTTGTCAAATATCATGTGGGTTTTTACGATTTCAAACAGGAAAACTTTCCCAACACAGAATGTTTTATCTAATTAGTAAAGAGATTTTTTTTCTTTTAGGGCTTAATAGGTATCATGATAAATGACTGATGTTTCTTCTTCTGTAAGATTTCAATTATCCTTATGTTTATGAAGGTTAATTATGATTTTTTTTTATGTTACTAACTTTAGGTAAGAATTATTGCAAAGCAAAAAATAGTAAAACGGAATTACAAGAGTAAGAAGCATAAACCAAATCTTCATTTTCATCTTGGTTCACACACACACACACTTCTTCTGAATACTTAACCGAATAGAGACGAAGAAGGAAATAAAATTTTTGTATCAGGAAAAGCATTTAAGGAATATTTTACCTAAAATACAGGAAGTATTGTTTTCTCAATTAGTCTAGACATTCAGGGTAATGGTTTAATCAAACTGTTTTCCAAGCTGTAGTTAAGCAGATGTAAAATTTGAAAAGAAATAAGACTTGCTTGTCTAAATGATTCTTGTGCTCTTCTTAAAAGTTGAACTCGTTTGTTAAATTACTGTCCCATTTCAGACTACATAATAGGCTATCGGAGATTAACCTCGTAATTTTGAGCGAACTTCAACGTGAATTAATAATCAGTTTCTTTCTTTCTTTTTCCATTCAAACGTAAAATTTTTGAAGGAAAGTAATTTTATTTTGCAAGGTCTCACCCACAATATACAAAAGCATTCATCAATGTTCTATAGTAAGTGCGAAGTTTCATTCGGAAGAGGTGTTCTGGAGGCATATTTACAAACCCTACCCTGATAGAACTGAGGCAGGAAATCAGCCAATATCATTGGCTACGAGGGGCAGTGACGTCGTTTTCAGCTCTCGCACGTAGCGTACGGCAATCATAACAAAACAAGAGTCATCCTACTTTTCTCTGTTTTCCCAGTGTTGAGTACAGAAAACATTCTTCCGTGGGTTGTAATATTTTTAAGCCAAAGGGTTATTTTTAAGGTTGTAGTCCAAGCAACAGAAACCTAAACTAATTCCAAGTCCGCATTCAATGGCTTGTTTTGTTATAATTTCCATACGAGAGCAAAGAACGACGTCATCGGCTCTCGGCGAAGAGAGCCAATCATAATGTCCGATTTCCTGCCTCAGTTCTATCAGGGTAGGGTTTGTAAATATGCGTTCTGGAGCATTCGTGACAGCTGCTTTTGGACAAATTTGCGCTGACTTTGTGAGAAAAGACGACTGAATGAATTTTGAAATCTGTAAGCTTTAAAAAATGGAGAGTATTTTTTCCTCGACTTTCTCGTATACTTCTTTCATTTATAAAAAATTAATTTTGCCTTTATGTTATGCAAAATTACAAAAGGCAATTGCAAACATAAGGCAAAAATTACAAAAATACATCTGTTTGTTAATAGAGGGTTTTTTTTTTTCTTACTTATTTCATGTAATGCTTCTTCTCCCCCATTTTGATATAACTCCTTAAACCGATAAATTGTATCACGTGAATAACCCATCACTACCTCCTCTCGACTGGCAATAATAAAAGTCCCGTAAAATATCCATATTTGCCTTTGGAATTGACGGTTTGTCACTGTTTATTTGATTTTTTCAGGTGATAATTTCAGAGGTTATAACTCAAAGAAAACAATTTTTTCGCCATCGTAAAATTTAGAAGAAAAAAAACTACTCAATGGCGCCATTTGATTGTCTTGTTATTTATTAACTGATTTAAGCAATCATTGACAAATTGTTTTTAAATAAAGCTACGTTGACATTCATTTAAAACTGAATTTACGCGCGTGTGAGTAATCGCAAAGTTAAAAATATATGCTATGTCTTCCTTGGACGAGAATGGCAAGCGAGGCATATAAATATAATAATCAAAAATATGTATAAAATATTAAATCTTTTCTCAGTTATTAGTATTATCGATCTGGTCATTGCACGGCAAGATTTGTCAGTTGGTATTGTTACAAACATGGAAAGCCTCTTCCCAGCAATGCAGGTCTTATGGTTGGGAAGAGAGTTTTACAAGGTTAAGCATGGAGTGACCTCAGCGTCTGTTATGGCACTCCTGACCTTGGCGACAAATAGATGATTCCCGAAAAAGCAACCCTTTTCTCGATATTTCTACTAGGAAAAGGGAATACACGAAAAAACACCATGCGACGTCACGGCCTGTCGGAGAGAATATTTAAGGACGGCGCCTAGACCAGAGCAGCGTCTTTGATCGACTGGTTACTTCGCTTTGAAGCGTGAACGTCTTCTGAGTTCTATCCGCTGTGTGAGCTAATCAGCTGGTGAGCTGAGCTGTTATTGTCGTTACTAGTTATTTGCTGACTGTTTGTGTTGTTAGATATCAAAGTGCTGAATTGTCATTACATGTGAATTGTTGTCTATTTACATTGGTAATCTGTGCAAGGACTATTGTTTCCTGTACCTGTGCTACGTGTTTTCCTGCATGTTTGTAAATAAACCTTCATTCTCCATTATCCTGCGTGTTGGACTGTTTACATCATACACCACAGAGAGACCTTTTGCAACAGTATCCTCTTATTGGTGTGCAAGCGCTGCCTCTACGGTCCTTCTTGCAATGGTCCGTTCCCAATCAATAGTCCCAACAATGGAGTGGGCCCCGACTGTCCAAGAAACTAAAAAAATGTCACCTTTTGCTTTCTTATGTGCTAGGCATACAAAAAAAAGGTATTGTAATCGGCAAGACAAATCGACCTGGAGATTTTTCATGAGTCGATCAAGGCGAAAATTGGGCCGTTTGCGGCCCCTTCACAAAATTCCACTTCATGAAAACGGCCCTTTCACAAAACTCGAATTCACGAAAATATAGAAATATGACTGCTAAAATTGAAAATTTTACATGATAAAAAAAAATTTCACAAAAATATTATTTTTCACAAAAATGGGCTCCTAAAAAAAAAACCTGGATCGACCCCTGTGATGAATTTACACTTTAGATCTCTCCGAGTCGAGGAAAAAGAAACATTTTGGGAAATGTCTGTCGGTTTGTCTCTGAAGACGATAACTCAAAAACGCAATGACCTAGACGGGAGAAATTTGGTATGTTGTCTTGACACCCAAATTGCAGATTTCTGTAGAATTTTAGACAAAATTCGTCAATGAGGGCTATCTGACCGTCCGGGTGCATATGAACAAACGCAATGAGCTAGATGAGTGAAATTTAGCATATGGTTTTATCGCCAGAATTGTAGATTGTATCGTCTATCAGATTTTGGACCAAATCCTTCAATTAGTTTATCGTCTATCTGTCTGTACACACGCGTATATGTGAATGGAATAACTCAAAAACGCAACCACTTAGATAAATGAAATTCGGTCTGTGATCTTGCCACCAGAACTGTAAATTTATATCAAATTTTGGACTCGATTGGTCAGAAGGAAGACTTCCAAAATGCATACTCGCGTTTCTTCTTTATACTACGAAGCACTAAGCGCGCCGTATTGTGTGTATGTCAGGTTCCTGATGCGCCATTTCGGCATATGGCTTGCATGTGATCTTTGGCATTCCCTCTATTATAGGCCCCTGGAATACAGACTTTTATAAAGAGAGATGAACCGTATTGTGTAAGGCTGGGCATTCACGAACTCTCTACTCCACGCAAATTCGACCGTTCCACGCTAAAAACGGTCGTCAATGCGAAAGTCTGTTGAGAATTGGAGCTGTGTGCTCGAAAGTTTGGATATCCAACCGCTCCATGTGGACTACCGGCTATAAATGCTGAAATGCGACCAATATGATATGTGGGGGGAGGCGGAGCAGGTGGGGGGAGAAATAGGTGCAGTAGAGAATCAGAGGGGCCCGTATGCGGATGGATTTGCATTGCGTGGAGCAGCTGAGAATGACCGCTTAAATCTATGGGCTAAAAAAATGAAATGGGGAGTGGCCACCTCGCCATTTGCGTAGAGTGGAGCTCTCGTGAATGATCACCTTAAGTATATGAAGAAGTCGTGGGGTAACAGGGGTGTTCCAGCACTGTTTTCTTACGAGGAAAAAAATTGTGAGGACGTCTTTAAAACAGTGCGATTTTTGTCACCTAAGCCACCTCACGACTACGCCACTAAGGGAAAAACACTCCCGCTGGTTCTAAGCGGAATAGGATAAGCGTTAATCCTGTGTTCCTTGTTTTTTGTTTCTACTCATTCGTACATTGGTTCATCATTTGTCAATATGGCCGTAAAATTTAGGTTATCTGTGAACAAAACACTTGCCTCTATCCACACGTTAGTGCTTGGGCTTATACGGATGTGTTCGGCCAAATCTGAACTTACCTTTTGTTTCACGTCATATGGTCCGATTCGCATCTTAAATATGTAATTCGCCTCTGTTTGTACCAAAATTACCAGAAAGGGGGTGCCTGGATTTGTTTACTAGCTTAGAAATTTTGTATTTCTATGTCCGGACCGTGCGCTAATAATCCCTGTAGCTTAGAAATGAGATTTAATCCAATCCAGCGTTTTTATTTTCTCGTATACAAAGAGAAAGTATAGTAATCGTCAAAAAATTCGAACTCGAGATTTTGACGAAACTCCACGTTTTTGACCTCCCGAGTCCGAAAAACACAATTTTGGAATTATGTCTGTCTGTGAACACGGTAACTCAAAAACTATTAGATTTCCGGGGAAGAAATTCGGTATGTGATCTTTACACATAATTTGTAGGTTTCTAACAAATTTTGGACAAAATTCGTTAAAAGTTTGACTGTCTGTCCGTCTATATAATCGCATACTTTTGAATGCAATAACTTCTTAACAAACTTACTTAGAAAAATGAAATTTTGTATGTGCCCTTTTAGCATTAATTGTAGATTTGTGTTAAATTTTTGTGTCAATCGGTTAAAAAAAGGCGTTCAAACTGCATATTCGGTTCAAATTGCTATTGTGTATTGGCGACAGTAATCTGCCACCAAGCTGTTGTTTAGAGTATGATTTCCTTTCGCCTTGGCGCGGTATACGAAGGAAATAGCAGCGAGCGGCAAACGCTATTTTCGGAAATTATGGCAACCCCCCTAAATTGAAACTTCGTTTTGACATTCTCCAGATGGACGACTTGATGAAATTTTGTGTGATATCTGTAATAAAATTTCTTACTCAAAATTGTTAAATAAAATCTTATTAGTTGTGTTACCCTCAGCGCGCATAAAAATTGCGAAAATACGCAATTTTTATGCGGGCCAAAGACACTTTTTTTTGCAAAATATCAAGTTTTTGGGATTACATAAATTTTATATGTTTCATTGTAAATAATCATTCACAATTTTTTTTTTTTCAGAATACCCAGGCCTTGGGTAAACACCCGGGTTATATACCCAAAAAATATTTACTTACCCACCCCACATTACTGGTCGTATGCGAGAAAGATTCAAGGAGGCCACTCAAGCTGGTGTTTTTTGTTTCTATTCATTCGTTACGTTGGTTCATCATTTGTCAATATCGCCGTTCCATTTAGGTTATCTGTGAAAAAACACTTGCCTCTATCCACACGTTAGTGCTTGTGCTTATACGGATGTGTTCGGCTAAATCTGAATGTCTTTTGTTTCATGTCGTATGGGCCGATTCGCATATTAAATGTGTAATTCGCCTTTGTTTGTACCAAAATTACCAGAAAGCCTGTGCCTGGATTTGTTTACTAGCTTAGGAATTTTGTATTTCTATGTCGGACCTTGCGCTAATAATTCCTGTAGCTTAGGAATGAGATTTTAATCCAATCCAGCGGGGGTTTTTTTGCAGGTTTTAAAAACACATATATTTCTGAACTTGCGAGCATCTTATAAAAATTCACCTTCTTCCATAAATAGGAATAACATTTCTGGTTCTGTAAAAGGAAAAAAAAATGTAGATTTCACACCAAAATTCGAAACTTTCTTAATCCTTTTGACCTATTATATATGCCTGTCGTATATATCAAATTATTTCAAAGATTTTTTAAAAATTGTTATTCAGTCATACTAATAATTTACAAAATGAAATTATTAGTATGCATATAATTATACAAATATATTTTAAATTAAAATTATATTTTTATATTATATTTATATTAATAAATATATTATTATTAAAATTATATTATATTTATAAATATATTTTTTTATTTAAATTAATTATTAGTACAAATCTATTTTATTAAATACCTTTGGCGTAACATAAACACTACCTGGTTAAAGGGAACATCACATTTCCAAAAATAAACTGTGTCGTTAATTTAGATGCAAGAATAACTCTTTGCAGGTCCAGAAGTTGAAGGGAGTGACAATTGCTGCCATCTAAGAAATGACAAACACGTGCCTCTCCCTAACTTCAAGGCTATGCTAATTGAATTAAAACGTTGAGACTAATATGCTTAAATGCATGCGGCCTATTAAGTCATAAATTATATCTGCCTTACATCATCCCTTCAATTTCCAAAACGTGTTTCTTTAAAACAGAATTCCACTGTTTAGCACTAAAATACTCTGATTTTTTTTTTCTTTCTTTCCTTATAATAAATCATCATGCTTGAATTGGAAAATTTCCGCTAAAAAATTCGCCTTAGTCTTTATTGGTTGAATTTTATTCAGAATTTAAAGTTTCCTTAGCGTTTGGTCATTTTTACTTTCTCGTATACAAAAAGAAGGAATTGTAATCGTCAAAAAATTCGAACTCGAGATTTTGACGAATCTCCACGTTTTAGACCTCCCTGAGTCCGAAAAACTTAATTTTGGAATTATGGTTGTCTGTCTATCTGTGAACAAGATAACTCGAAAACTATTAGAGATACAGAGATGAAATTTGTTATGTGATCTTTACACATCATTTGTAGGTTTCTAATCAAATTGTGAACAAAATCCGTCCACGGGAAGTCTATCCGTGTTCGTGTGAACACGATAACTCAAAAACTTAAATAGCTAGTTAGATAAAATTTCGTACACAGTTTTATCGTCAGGAATGTAGGTCCGTATCAAATTTTGGACCAAATCCGTCAAAGGGTTGAGTGTCTGTATAATTGTATACTTGTGAACACGATAACTCTTAAACCCTATCACTTAGATAAATAAAAATTGGTATGAGGTGTGCAAACATTAATTGTAGATCCGTGCTTAATTTTCGTTCCAATCGGTTTGAAAAAAAGGCGTTCAAATTGCATATTCAATTTTCTTTCTCTTACACAAGGCTGTATTGTGTATTGGTGAATAGCCTCCATTCTTCTTGGCGCGCGCCAAGGGAAATTCGTGGGTATGCCGTTTTGCTTATTTTTTCTTCACCTCTGTTGGAAACGCTTGGTGCTTTTTACTGCCGTTTGCATCATTTTTTCTCCACATGTGTTAGGGAGTATAAGAAAGTTTTGAGGAGATAACTCCCGCTGGTTTAATATTTAATCGGAATAAACGTTATACATTAATTAAGCTTCAGGCACGGTTTTATGAATTGAAATTTATCTAAAACCATGTACCGCAATATAGGCCAAGATAATCAAGCAAAATTCATTTTTTTAAAAATATACATTAGTAAGAAATGCAAATTAACTCTCAATTGAATTTTATTAGATTGTTCTAAATTTAGATATAACTTTAAACTGCTAATTTCGGAACTGGTGTGTCATTTCTGAGGAACAATTTGTTGTTTGGTTCTTGGCTAATATGATAGAAACCCGGAATTCATTTTTATTCAAGCCATTTGGATAAATTATTGTGACAAAATATAAACTACGCTTGTAGATTAAAAAGGACGTAGTTCTTTATTAAAAGTGAAATAAAAAGTAGAATAATTTCAAAAGATATTCACTTCTTGTATTGGCAAATGTATACGCGCAAAAAAGTAAATTGTTAAATTAAATTCAGTTGGATGCTATTTCCGAACTTTATACTTATTGGTCTTTTAATAATTTATACTTTTTTTTTGTCCTATGGGAATTTTAAAAAATATTTATAGCTTAACATATCCATTCCCCCCGAAGAGAGTATTGTAAAATACCCCAGAATAATTAGTCACTGGATAGAAATATTTTTAATTTAAGAACTTGCACTCAAAGAATTGCGTAAATTTTGTAATGAAATAAATATATCTTCATGTTATCTCCACAAGCCAATTTTCTTAGTCTTTATGTGCATACTTTCTTCACATTTTCCCCACGAAAAGCACTGGAAATTTCTCTGAAGCTTATCGTGTTTCCTTACGTACAAGAAACGATAAATCTGACAACATATTGGAGACGGTTTTTTCTAAATTCTTGACATCCGCTTTCACTCAAATCAATTATTTTAAATGACTCACATTCTAAATATGCCATCAGTGGTCAGTCAGGTGACCACCGGTGTATTTGCGGCTTGACTGCCGAACCCGGTTTCCATCTGCTATTTCACTCCTCGGGGCGATCGAAATGTTTTGGATCCTGCTACGCACATGACGTCACCTGTTCGTTCGAACTGACTCATCTCTTTCCGAGGCTGTTATTCAGTTCGCGAACGACCTTCTGTTCGAAAGTCTGCCGACCCTGACAAAAGAAAAACATAAAAAAAAATACAACAGTTCCGTAAAACGTAGTGATTTTGTTTCTCATGTGTAGCACTTAATTACACTTCCGTTCACTTCGTGTTCTTAGCACATCGTTTGCGGTCTTCAAAAGTTTGAGGTGACTTTTCTGCACGCGGCAGTTAACGGTTTCGGTTGACCGTTGAAATAAATCGTTAGGCGCTATATTCGTTTCGGTTTCGGTGGTCTTCTGAGCATTTTCTGCAAGAATATAACTTTTTTTCAAACTTCTTCAGCAAAATGTTTAATTGTGAAGTGGTGCCAGTTGGTGATTCGGAAACTTGAAACTTATGATGCCGTTGGGATTATCTTTAAACCAATGTCTTCGTGGCCTGCTGCTTTGGTAAGAAACTCTTGAAAATTTTTGAAACATTGTTTTGTTTTTAATTCTACACTCCTTAACATTATTATTGCTATTTTGCTTGCATCGAGAAGAAGAAAAAATTTTTGCGTTTCATTCATTGCGTATGCTTGATTTGAGTGTAATTTTTTAAAGCAAACCTGAAGCGCTCTAGTGATTTAAGAATTTAGTTCGAATCTGTAATTCTATGGATTAATTATTGTTGAGAATTTTATTTTTCTAATAGTAGGTTTTTCTGTATCGTACTCTAAATTGAACTTCTGAATAATATCTAGTGGGTTTTATAATTTATTTTAAAAAAATTAATCTGACTTACTGATTTTGAATATTTCCTCAGCATTGTTTGCATTTCTGGTATAGTAAAAGAAAAAGCGAGAGTTGGATTAGATCACCGGAGTGATCTCAGTGGACCGTCGTCATTTGTATTTTTTTTTTTTCCATTTAAAATTAATTGTTACGTTGACTTAAATACAGATTTAAATAGCGTGCGGGCACAAAAGAGCCGAACGTATGACAGCTTCCTTTAAATAAAATTAATTCTTGGCGAAAACATAATGAAGAAAGCAAAAAATCTTCCTAAATGAAAACCTAATAACTCATTAGTTATTTTCAGATTAAGAACTAATATTAATACGTGGTTGATGGCTAGATACTTGAACGGACTATCAAGACAAATTTGTCCATTCATAAATTGTTCATAATCAATAGTTGGAGTGGCTCTGTGAAATTTCTTAATACGAGGAAAGTCTAAATATTAGTTTTCGTTAACCTTTGCTTATAGGCTGTACCGGGAATATATATTTGCTGCATGCATGTTTTAAAGCATGTGGTTAGGAAGAGTTGCAATTATTGTAAGCACTTGTACGTGGCGCTTCGATCTGGAATCGTTATTGTCTCGCACCTGTTGTCAAAGTGGTCTCGGATCAGTGCCGGCCAACAGTTTTCAAATATCGGGTCACAAATATTCGTCGGGCTGTTTTAAATGGTTCGGAATTTAAATATTTCATTGGCGGAATTGGATGAAAAATGTTTGGAGCATTTTCGAACTCCGGTCAGTCTGAGATTTTAAAAAATGAGTGTATTAATTTTATATTTTATGAAATAATGTTGTTCACCAAATTATATTGGAATTCTGGAGGGTTTTTTTTTCCCTTGCACCTGCGCAGTTATTCACCCCACCTGTCACCCGGATCAGTTTTCTGCTCATTGCAATTCTGTGCAACTTGAACCCCTTGCCTTACGTTTTTATTTAACCTCCTAATTAGATGTCATCACACATTTTATATATTTTTTATTTCAATCAATTTAAGATGGTAAAGGATGCTTGAGACATTTAAGCGTGACCAGGTGATTTTTGTATTTAAAATTAATTGTTACGTTGACTTAAATAGCGTACGGGCACAAAAGAGCCGAACGTATGACGTGCGACGCCGACCAAGAAGTGGTTAATCATCGAATTCCATCATATTCTTTGTCTGAATGTTGATGTGTTACGCCGCCTCGAGGTTAATCATCGAGATCGCCAAAGTTTTCTAAGTTTACCTAACAAAAAGCGTATTTAAATTTTCTGGAAACAAATTATATATAAATCAGTTTTCAACCTAAATCCAGAAATAACATTTTCAGTCACAAAGTTGACCAAGTGCAAATAATATCCGCAACTTTAAATAGTTGATTGCAATCTGTGATGTATCAACGGTAGTAAATTTACATAATTTTTCATTGATAAGAATAGGCGTTACGGTGGTTGATGCTCATCTTTTATTTGCATTGGGATTTTTCTATCCGCATTGTAGTAAAAGTGATTCATTCAGAAAACTGGTCGAGATAAAAATAAGCAAACCATTGCAACATAGCTGGATTACCTTCTGAAATAGCGGTCAGGAGGTAAAATTCACTTTATTCCTTTTCACGTTCACAGATGTGAATCGGCTTGTCGCTGTGAGCTGTGTATTAAATGTGCGTGCTTTTTCAATATTGTTTTACAAAAACAATGACGGAAATCATTTGGATGTATAATATTTCAGGAAAAATAAATAAAATTGTATATAAAACATAATCGATTTATTTATGAATAACAAAAATAATGTTAGTGAAACATTTTTAGATATGATCTCTTCTGATGGCTCTTTTTCTGAGGATTACGGAATATAGATAACTATAAATCCTGAATGCTATGTAGGCAATTAGAATTGATTTCTGTTTATTGAATTGGATTTTATTCCGTTTGGGGCCACGGTGGCTTGGTTGTAAAGCTAGGTATTCACTTGAAGGCTAGCTATGCCATTTGTCCTAAGCCCGTTTTTTTCCCCCACACATTTTAATCGGAAAAATTACGCACGTCATTCACGTAGGCTCCAAAGTGCGCTACCATAGCTCTTCGATCCCCCCCACACACTTGGCGGATTTCCGATTTTCTAGCCTTATCGCGAGGTCTCTATGTAGGCAGACCCTTTGATGTGCCGCTAGCCTCGCATCGGGATGTGAAATTGGATTTGGCGCATGAAGTGTTGGATTTTGAGTTGGTTGGAATTCCACCACTCAAAATCATTTCTTCCAAATTTCATAGGTTTTCGACCTTGATGTTTGCTTTTTCCTTCCCGTGTTCCAAAAATTCCATTTTGGAAGATATGTGAATGGCCTGTTTAAGGTTTCAGGACCGGAGAGTTCCTGATACGAAACCCGATTTCACCAAAGATTCGCCGCGTATATGGACCTGGTGAACGCTAAGTCGACGTAGAGTCTAACATTCTCCTGCTGGGTGTGGCATGGAGTTTGGAAAGGAAGTTGTCCTCGTCAGCAGTGGTGTAGTCGCAAAATAAGCAGTGTCGGAACTCTCTAGCTTGGGCGACAAAAGTCGCGCTGTTTTAAGGACGTTTTTGCAATTTTTTCTTATTTATTTCTCTTGAGAAAAAAGCAGTGCCGGAACGGCGTACAGTCTTCACTACAGCCCTGCTCGTCAGTCTGACCGCGGTTCAAAATTACGAAGTCGAGCCCTAAATATACCTCAAGTTACTTCAGAATGGAACATTGATATAAAATAACTAACTTAATCTTTTGGTTAAGAAATCTGGTTGTAAGCATTGTCTATATCTTGCTTACTGAAAAGTTGAATTTTCAGTTAAGAAATTTTTAACATTTAAATAAGTAAAAATAGTTATTGTGATATAAATTGTAAATAAGTTTGAGAAAATTAAATTTATACCATCTTTTGATTATTTTTATTTTTCAATGAATATGTGAACTTGGGGTTGCAAATTAATTTGAAGTAAAATTCGACGCATTGAAACTTTTTACATTTAAAAAAAGACCATGAATTTTTAAAAAAAGTTCATTAAATCGTAGTCAATCAAAAATTTAAAGGCATGACTTACAATTTTTTTACAATTTGTGTCATTCAATTACTACTTGAGGTTACTTATCACTGACTTCCTGAATATGAGAGCAACAAAGTCCCAACTTTTTTTTTCCTTAAAACTTTTTTTTTCGTGAATAAGAACAATAAATTCCGATTAAGTTTCTGAAAAATTAGATTGTAGTCATTAGATAGTGGCATTTTGTAAAATGTAATAGTAATTAACCTAGAAAAATACAAAAACCGGTAGAACCTCATTTATGCGCTTGAAAAAATCTTGCGAAATAAATGAGAAAGTAATTGCAGTTTCGTTTTTTAAAGAGTGTTATTTTGTCTGTTCTTTAAAGAAATCAAGATTTCATTGATTAATGTCAGAGTGTAATTGATTCTTAGCAATTGTTTAAAAAATCCTCTATTTCTTAATGTATCACAGTTGATGTGCGATCCAAAGGCATTCAAAGGAATCAGCATTTTTATCTGATTTTTCAATTGAGAATTTTTGATATATGCATCAAAGTTGACGCGTTCCGTGCAAGGTGCACAATGGTTGGTATATGCTAAACTGTCCACTCGGGCCACGTGTACCATCGATGGTACACGCTAATCGAAAAGTTAAAACTGATCGCAGCTTCACGTGTGCCATGAATGGTACACTATGTGATAACTACGCTAAACAAGCTAATTACTTATGGGTTGACGATATATAGAAATATTGTGTAATATAATGTATCAATCTTCAAAAATCTGTCGTCTAATTAGTCAAAACGTCAAATGGCTTGAGCGAAAAAACGGCTTGGCATGGTACGTGCTAATCAAAGCTCATGTGACTGCACAGTATCACATATGGTTTTAAAATAGAACAATCTCAAGTTTATATCTTGAAGTTCTAGTTAGATATAAACTTGAAATATCAGTTTTATATTTAGCATGCATTCATATTTCGTGCAATGCTACTGTGCATTTACTTTCGAATGGACGTTGTTTTTTAGTTGGAACGCGCATGGATTGCATTTGTAATCCAGTTGGAAATATTTCAAACAGGATTTGTGTGGTTTCTTATTCAGGTTGAATTTTTCGTAAGTTTATGATGCGATTATAACTTCTGATGAAAAAGCTGTGTTTAAAAAATAATCGATATTTTGAGATTTATGAGTATTTCGAAACACCCCCAAATTGTTTTTCTGACTGTTAGAGCTTTCACCCGTTTCTGTTCCTTCTCTAGGACGTAATCGAACCGCACATTTGATAATCTATATTTCTAAAGTTTGTATTATTAAATTAATCTAATTACGGATAACTTCCGGCCCTTAAACAGAATCTTTAATTAACAATCATGAATTTCAGCGGCTGAAATGTTGGTATCCAAATTAATTGATTCAAAACGGTGAAACGCATCGAGAAAAAGAACTGAGGATGTTTATCCTCCCCCTCCACCTTTGATACCTAATATGTACATTTGCAAATATGCGAAATTTTGTTATTCAAATTAATTTTAAATTTTATTACTACATCTCCCAAATTGCGCTGCGCGCACTGAAAACTTGGTCTGTGTGGCTTTTGCATTGGTATTTATTATGTAGAAGTTCTATGCTCCGTATCTGAATCGCTAATCTTTGTTCAAACGTCTGGATTTTTAACTATCAACAGCGTTAATAGTTAAATTTAGATGTCAGTTTGAAACATTGTATTCGACGTCATCAGTTGTCAAACATTCTTCACCTACAATGAAGGAAAACATGCATACCCACATGCAATTGCATAATGGTTCCTCCCCCTCTAAGCACTCTGAGTTCGTCAGAACTTAAATCTTATTCGAAGTCTTTTACTGCAACCTCAAAATTAGGGAAATCCTTTAACGTCTAACACCTAAACCTAATTCTAAGCGGCTTCTATAACCTAACTGTAAATGCCCTTTAACCCATTAATATACAAAGACGTCTCTGACACGTGCATCGAATTACAGAATTTTTGCTATTTAAATCCCTATTTAAGTCAACATAATTCATTTTAAATACAAAAATCACCTGGACACTCTTGTATGTCTCAAGTATCCTTTACCATCTTAAATAGATTGACATAATTACAGGGGTGAAAATCCTCCGCGGATCCGCGATTTTCCGCTTTTTTGTGCATTTTGTAAACTGATAATTATGCAGGACTTTTTTGTGCCTTTTTCTTTTATAAAGTAAAATCTGATATATATATTTTAGGTTTATTATATGTATTTTATAAAAATTGATATTATAAAACATTATTTATTAATTGCATCTATTTTAAGAAAGTAAAAAAAAAACATTGATTTTATAATGTTAAAAATAAGTATTTGTTATTGAAAAAATTCATACATGGCTGTAAGCAAGACCATATTTGTTTCATAATTTTGTGATGAGTAAATCATTCATTAATAAGTGTTTACTTATCTCTTCCTTAATGTATGTCGCTATTCACGTAAAAATGTACCTACTCTCGTGAATTTTCCTCTTTTTTGTATCTTTGCTGTTTTCACTCCTGCATAATTAAAAATATCCCAAATGGGTAGTGGCATCTATTTAGGAGGTTAAATAAAATCGTAAGGCAAGGGGTTAACTAAATGTCCCTCATTTTCGCAACTCTTTTCCTTTCTTTTTAACACTCAGGCTGAGGGAAAAGTGCATTGGCACTAGCATTCAAACGAATATCGAAGTCAAGCAAGTATCGACTTTCTTGCGTTAAATTTTTTTGTAATGTTTTCAACCTTCACCAAATGAATGTTAAAAATTTAAGACCCATCAAAAGATATTACCTAAAAGTAAAACGTGTTATGATATAGGATGCTTGTGAGGCATGCTATCGTGTTTAGCATAAAGCTCTTTTATCAAGACCCTGAGCTTTATCAATGATCGTTTATGACTTCTAGGATGAGATTGGAAGGCGCTAAAAACAGAACTGGGCAAATTCATTCAGGAATTCTGCATGAATTTGTATGAGTGAATTATGTTATCCAAGCACTCACTCCAACCGAAATATGATTCAGCCTTACTGTGAATTCGGAAGTTCGAACAATAGTGTAGCATCTCAAATATCGAATTCGTCATGCGGAAAACTCAGCATTGTTGCCATAGTTCGTGTTCAGATTATGGTTGCTAATAAGCTAGACTTTAAATTTATATGTGTTTTGCCTAACAACTTACCTTTATACCTATTTATTTCAGCGTTCATAAAAGTTGTACATCACAGTTTCCTTTTTACTCATTTTCTTTTGAGGTGTGATAATGGTTATTAGCCAATGGTTGTCATAAAGATAATTGTTCATTTCTGTTTATAAATTAGAATAACGTTTACATCCGTATTGTTGCAAAATATCTGTGTGGAAATTTCTAAATGCCCGCTTTCTCCGATTTTTACTTGCCTTTTAAGTGTTTTGAATTATTTCTTATTTCATTTTGATGTTCCTTTCAGGTGTATATGTCGTTGGCAAATTGAAAAATCCTGCTTTTTACTTGGAGAAATTACTAACGCTAATGTATCTGGCAAGTTGGAACACAGCTTATTCCAAGATGACGGCACTCTTTGCAAAAAGACGGGTTTTTCAATTTACCAACAACATACACACCTTCCTTCCTGCCTATAGAAAAACACTTTCTGGGCAATAACTTTGATATGGTCATTGAGCTTTATATTAATTGGAAATTTAGTGGTTTCCCTCCAAATTTTGCTCTGGACGATGTTGGAAAATACTCTCAAGTTTCGTAGATTAGAAGTCACGATTCAGAAGTTGTAGATTTTCTTCTATAAAACCCTGATATGTCCATTTATTTTATCAAACTCTCAAAGAAAGTCTGTAGAAACTCAATTCTCTTGAACGGATAACTGCCAGAGTAGTCAGAAGTTGAAGATTGCAGTTGTCTGGGCGGCATCTGTTATGAATTTTCGCTTCTTTTGACTCGTACTGTTGTATTTCTGTGCTTTTTATTTTACTTAAAAAAAATTCTTTTCCTGTTTTGTGTTCATATTTGCAAAATGTTTATGCAGTTTACTTCTCATTTATGAAAAAGTTGGGGTTTCAGTCTCTTGAATAGACCTCTTTCTTACCAAATCTAATCACCATGTATTTCAAAATCTACAAACACTACAGGGAAATTGTGGAACAATATTGCTTCTGGAGACAAACTTTACAACACTCTCTTTTAAAAGTCTTATTTTAAACAAGAAGTTTGGGTGATAGATAAAAGTCGAGACTGATAGCGCCCCAACCATATGTACCAGATAACTCTTAAGTTGTCGAAAGTTCTAGCCGATTGTTTGTTTTTCTGTTTATCTTCCTCTCGACCGAATCTCGTAGTTAACTTAGAAAGTCATAGTTGCTTCTATACTTATAAAAGGCAATGTTTGTGTGCGTACGTGTGGCGCAATGTTGTGTGTGTCCAGACGAATTGATCGCACTTACAGCCTTGAAATTTGGCACACAGGTAGTCTTAATGGTGACTCAATGCACCTTGTAGCTGGAATTTTAAAATTTTATCTAGAAAACTTTTATTTAATATTTTGTGTTGTAATTTTTAACACTAATATCTCAATAGCATGGCTTCAGATAATTGTACGGAAAAAAATAGATACACCATCGGAGAGAGCAAACGATTTCTGTTCTAATAAAGTTAGTTTTGAATTTCTAACGTAATTTACTGAATTGTGAGAAATTTTTAAATAATAGTCAGTTTTGCCATCAAAATTTTATTTTTGTTCTTAAATTTGCTGCATCCGACGTTTTAATAACACTATTATTTTCAATTTTTTTTATCTTATAACTAGAACGTTTCTGTCGGATTTATAACAAGAACGGTTAAAATATCTTTTCCCGTTTTTTTTAAATTAATATTTTCCTGGTCAGTTGAAAGTTGTTTTTCTCTAGCGAGGCTTCCTCCCGCGACACTTTTCCGTAACGTTACTGGCAATTTCATTGACTGACGGTGCAGAGCGCAGGTGACGTCATAACCTTCAATTGAATGACTTTGATTATTATTTTCGGCGGTATCTTAACGTATTTATTCGTCTCGCATACTTTGCTTGCAATATAATAATGATTTTCACGTTGCAATTTTATAATATTGTTTTGGATTAACGTACTCTGTACTGTTTTTCTACATATAAAATATCATTATTGCGAAAAAAATAATAAGCAGGAAAATCAATAATGTGTATCTTTTGTTTTGATTTTGTTTTCAAAACTTTTTCATGCCATTGTGGGCGGTGTTTTTTCATTTTGTTGAAATCCTGATTCCACGGGCAACGCCGTGAGCGTACTGCTAGTATCTTATATTTTGTATAGCATAAAGAAAACATTAAGAATCGAAATTTCAATTTTATTTAAGTGCAGCTAAGTTTATAGCTAACGTAGATATTGTTAAAATAGCACACTGTGGTGCAGATATGTGCGAAATCACATAATTCAGCGGTTTTCAACCATTTTTGTTGTGCGGACCACTGTTGTGTAAAAAAAATAATTTGAGGCCTTCTATCTGAATATTCAAGTAAAAAAAATACAATCATATAATGCATTTATATATATATGTGATAATTTAATTTTTTAACTTTCTTAAATAATCTTAACGACACCTCATTTTAAATACTTCCACTTTCATCATAATTAACGCACTACAACTTTCTTTGCAAATCACGAGTTTCTCAAGGGGAATTCCCTTTTCTGAGTACTTAAGCGTTCTGCGCATTTTTTTCTGCCCTTTTTCACGCCGGCATGTAAGCTTTCAGCATCAACGCGCCGCTCGGGCGTAAACTTCTAAATTCTGGTCATGGAGCTGCAAACAAATTAAATACTTTACCTATGAAGAAATAACGCCTGATGCCTCAATAAAAGAAGATTTAAACAAATATCGTCTCTTCCTTGATGACAATGGACAGCCTTTCTCCTTTTTTAAAGTCTGATCTTACATATATATATAATTCTTGAAGCTCCCCTGACATCTACTTTAGACTAACTTTCCGCGGCCCACAGATTGGGAATCGCTGGTATAATTGATTTTCTAATTATTCTAAATTATGCTGGCTATGAGAGCGTCGGTCCAGAACATTCTTATCCGAGCAGTTGGTTAGTTTAGTTAGATTATCATCTTATTTTGAAGCTACACGTCGGCTATTTTGGACGGAGTTCGTAATTTTAAATTGTGGTCAGATAACAAGGGCAATACCTTAGTTATCACCCACCACTCTCCAAACTACCACCACACCAACCGAAAGACGTTTGATCCAAGATATATTTAACCCATTCACTGGCAGCAACACTTGGAGCACAGCCAGACTCTACGAATATACTGCGAGATATCTCGTAGTTGGCAGTGAATGGGTTAATTCGCACCAGACCTCCATACACGACTGTTCTTTGGTGGGATCTCGAACCTGCGACCCTCCGAGACTCTGTCTCCAAGCAAGCGAAGCTCCTTTGATCAGTTTACTACACTGCTGAATTTTAATTTATATCAGATACAGCAATTACTGCGTAATACGAATTAAAATTACACAGTGATAGTCTATATTTTTAACATAATAAACAAAAAAAATGACAGAAACAAAAGAGAAAAATACTTAACGGATTCTTAAAATTGTTCCGAATTTCAGACGTTATCATGTATTAAAAATTTATTTAAGTTATTATTAAACTTAAATATTAATTACGAATGACATGCTGGTGAATTTTATTCTTAATACGTAGTAATAAAAATTTGTCAAGTATTTTTAGCGCCGTCTGATAGGTTTTAATACTTATAAACTAATCTATACTTCAAGTGTTACTAATCAGTTTATGTAAATGCGTAATAGCATTTTAATTGTTTTAAAACAAACCAGCTTTGTAAGAAATTGATTAAGCAGTTGCGCATGCAACTAACCGGATTTACTTTCAGTAGTCTGGTTTTCTTCTGAGGAAAAAATTTTAAAAAAATGCCTATGATAATAGTTCGTTGACGACAGATTAGTCTTCTCGACGCAATAACAATGATTCAAGTAATGTGTGTGTCACATGGTCCTGCTGATGCTGGCGAAAGCAAAGCACAAATGGGTGTTAAAATAAAAGCTGTGTTAGGATTATGTTGTTTTTGTTTGTATTAGAAATGATAAAGTGCTTTGATCCACATTCAGGAACATATTTTATTTCGTTGACGATTGATTAATTTTAGATGACCAGCTCTTTTTCGTTCGAGCAATAATTGCTATCATTAAAAGCAAAGTCGTAATGTCAATTTCATAAATCAAAAAGCAGCTGTTTAGTGTTGTGATTTAGTTAAGTGGAACACTTTGAAGCTGTAAAAGTAATCGTCAAAATGGTTTTATTTTGATGGAGTGAACTGTGCGTCTGTGGTGTGCAAATTAAATGCATTTTAATGCAGAGATTTGTAGTGCAATGAACTTGCAGTGTTGCGAAGTCGACACTTGAGTAATTAATTAATAATTTTTTATTTCATCTCCGAATTTTTACTTATCAAATTTAGCTGATTTGTTAGCTTGTTGCACTCAATCGCCTTTATTTGTTGTAATTGATTTTTCCAATCAGTTTTTAATTTTAGACTCGTGCTTTGGTAAGTTTAAGGTTTGGTCATAAGTTGATAACTAATATAATAGCCCAGATCCTCCGGTAACGCTCTGACGTCAACAATAAAACTCGCGCCATAGCACTGCGAGACGTTAAACAGCATTATTTCATTGTTAGAGAACCTAAATTGCAGTAATTTTAAATGTAAAAGAGTAATTGTTGTTCTAATTTCAAATTTAGTAGCTATAAAATAGTGAAATAAAATTTGCTGTCTATTGATATAAAATTTTTCTCGCTATGATCAATAGTTCCCGAGAAATTTTAAATTAGATTATTCATATTTTTCAAATTAATTTCCGTTTTTTAATGGAAAGTAGTAAATTGCGTCAGTGGTATATCATGCGCGTGATATAGTTTGGACGCTACGATGCATCTAATTATTTAGTGCAATCGTGATGATATAATTTAATAATATTTTTTGGCAGCGTTAAAATTTACACAAAGACATCCGAAGTACAAGGAAAATTGTTAAACAACGAAAAATACTTCACACGGAATGTTGTTTACCAAGAGGTGTTTTGAATAAAGAAATATGTAAATAAAAAATATTTCCTGTCGTAAAAAAAAAAAGTTTATTTTATTTGTTTTCAATCAATGTTAAACATTTCTCTGGCATATATATCTATTTAAACACGTCAGATTTGACGGGAAGTCTCTCGAATGAAGAGGCAATCAGCACCCGTCATACCATGGTGGGTGATTTTCTAGTTTCATAGTGTCAATATTTCATGTAATGTCTTAAAGACGCCAATGTTTTACGATGTGTCATTGTAAATTAAAGGCTTTAACACATCAAAATCAAACTTCAAGGAGCAAGTGGTCAGTTAGAAGTGCTAACTTTGAATGAATAGGTTCGGCAATGCCTAGCCGGAGAGAGGCAATAAATATCTGTGGGTGTCGTTTTCCGGGGGGGGGGGATTGTACTGTACCAGCCTTCGTAGGTGTATCTAATAAGTGATTACCGCTGTGGGCAGGTTGAAAATACATTGAGTAAATAGAAATTCCTCCGGGACAAAAGAAAATATCGTTACAGGCAGGTTTAACGTTATACGCAGGTTTGTAAGGAATTCTGATTAGAGAGAGTAAGAATTCTAATATTCCGTCTACTAATAAGCATCAACTTTTCTGTAGCCAGTTTTTGATAGTGTCATGATTTATAAAGAATTTTAAAAATAGGTATAAGTGAAGAAAGTACTTATTAAAGTTGAAAAGAAATCAATATCTCTATCAACTTAATTTGTGCTTTAAAAATTACGATCTCCGACATTTTAAAATAAAATAAAAAGTGAATAGAGTCAAGCTTAAATTCTTCTAGAATATACCTTCTATGTTTAGATTGAACTAAGAGAACACGTCTTGAAGTTGAGACCGGACCTAGTATAAATGCCGTGTTTTTAAATCGGGCAAAACTTTAATACTCCGAACCAAAATTAACAGTGAAATATTTTGATCTATTATTTAAAAAGAATATATGTGGTAATATTATTTTAAACTATATGGAGGACTGAAAACATTATATTACTTTTATTTTTTTTCAAGCCCTACGTAGACGTGATGGTCGAGTCTTCGGATGGGAGGGTTACAAGCAGGGCCGTATTATCAAATAGGCAATGTAGGCAACTGCCTATGGATTGGGGGGAGCTCGAGATTGTCTTCAGAGGTTTCGTTTAATTTACAAAGGCCTTGTACTCGATTTAGTACAATTGAAAATCAAGTATTGTTTAAATTTTAGGACATTATTCTTGGGGGGGAGGGATTTTTCTTTTTTCAAATTGTTTCACAGATCAGTGTGGACGAGTTTTATTTTATTGCAGTTGGCTGGTTGATTCACAAATCAACAACACTGGCAAATACTTGATTGTGATAAAATCTTTTTTGTAAGTTTCCTTGCAATTTTGTTAAAAAAAAAAAATTTAACTTTTTTTTTATACGCGAGATATAGAAACCAGCTCTCTTGAGGGTTACGTACAATTTAATGTTTTATTTCATTTTGCCTTAATATTTGTTGCTTATTTTTTACATAGTTTTTTATTTATTTTAATTTAATCTCTATCTGCTTTTGGAAGTTAGGGAGGGAAATGGGGGCGCGAATCTTGAATTGCCTAAGGGCCCCCACAGGGTTTAACCCGGCTCTGGTTATAAACACCAAAGATTGGCCTGATGGCCTTTAAATTTGTGGGGGTGAGGTAATATGTTCTCTCGCTGATTTGACTTGAAGATTGAAATGAATGCTTAAAGTGTTGTCTTAAGCCGGCCATTCACTTGAAGTATAGCCATGCCATTTGTCCTAAGCCTGTTTTTTTCTCACCCATTTTAATCGAAAATTACAGCACGCTGTTAACTTGTATTTAAAAGGACGCCAACTCTGAACGAAGGTGGGGGGAGCGATCTTCTTTCCCTCTCTACAGCTACTTGTTAATCGCTCTTCGATTTTCCCCAGTCAGCAGATTTTAATTTATGCTACCCTCAAAGCGGGGCTTCAATCTACGCAAAGCATTGTTCTTTTCGCTAGCCTCTTTCAGGGTCCCCCTGAAGCGAGACTTTAAACTCCAGCGTTTAGACCAGACCAGTCCAGTCCAGATGGAATTCCAACCATCACAAGCCGTTTGGCTGATTTCCATAGATTGTTGTGGCTTTTTCCTTCTCGCATTCCAAATTATCCAGTTTATCTGCGAAGTGAATGGCCGGCTTTAAGCTCATGTATTTGCAGGAAGTTAATCTAATAAATAATTTATTCCCACGAAATCGAAGATTAGTTTTTGTTATTCGATTTCATTTTCATATCTTATTATTTTTAAATTGCAATCTAAAAAAAAATCTTTACGACTGCTTTAAAATAATAAGCTTAGTGTAGGACACCTAATAATAGATGGTGAAAATGGAATAATATAAAGGGCCAATATTTATAAATTGTGACATGTATATAAGCTTCGTGGATTTAACTGACCATCTCTGTCTGAGAATGAGTGCTTATTCCTTCACGTGAACAAAGTTTGTTTTGCACTACTGTATGGATTCTGTGTATTTATTCCACACTGTTGATACTTTTCTTGTTCCGATATTCTTTCCCGGAAATGCATTTCGATAACGCGCTGCGGATGTCCGTCCACACTATCTTACCCTCCTACAACAATATTTCCCCCTTATTTGACTGGATGCAGCTGTAAACACACGAAGTCTGTCCCATTCATAGTTTTTTGTTTTTCCAGGTAAGTGGTTTTTGACACGCTTTTCCCCCAAGTCACCCTGACTCTACGATTTTCTAGTAAATGCTTCGTATTCGCAGAATTTCTGCTACATAATCGGAAGTCGGTGAAGTACGTGTATAGGTAGCAATAACACCGCGTACTGTTTCCTTGAACTATGACAATAATTCTCGTTTTGATTTTTAATCTTTTTATAGGAAATATTTTAAAATAGTTAAGATTGTGATTCTTCTTGCTTTAGCAGTGGATTGCCAATTGCGCCATTTGATTTGGATATTACATATCTGTTTTTAATATTCTCATATTTCTTTTTCTCTGCAGTTACTTATCCTGCTAATTCTTTGTTGCAATATTTTGTATGTACAATCACCTTGTTTATATTGACTAACGAAGTGACCAGATATCTCGATTAGCTAGGTCAGTCCCGAACCTCGACTCTTTGTCCCGTGGTGAGAAAGTGTCCCAGATTTCCCAATTTTCAATTGAATATTTTGTATTGTTTCGAATTTCAATTCTACGTAAATAGCTCGTATTAAAAACAAGTTACTTTAAAATAAAATAACAGCTGATTCACTTTTTCTACTTTTGCTTTGCACGTAAAAGTGACCAGACGGCCATGAGAGACCTATTTTTTATCTCTTTAGCTCACCTTGAAAAATAATCTAGAATTTGTCCCCGATTGTTTCAATTTTTATTTATCAGTAAATAGTTCATATTTTTTAATTATTGAATTAGATTAAATTTGTTAGAAAAGGTAACTCCTGCAGAATTCCCCACTTTTATTATATAAATGAAGTTATAATGATTGATCTGCCTGATGGAAAAATGATAAAATTTATAGCGATTTTATGGTCTTCTGTATCTCTTCCTGTTTTTTGAAAAATTTTGTAATTTCTTTTCTTTCTTTTTTTTTATTTAATTCTACTTTTGGGGGTATTTTATCCAAAACCCTCTCCCACTAATCAGCACCCCGAATTGCGAGCTCTGGTTAGAACATCCTGGATTGGAGTGCAGAAAATCTGGTCACTTTAGCGGTTAACTCTTAACGCCACCTGTATATGCTACATGAAGATTTCGCGATGCATTCTCGATCTTAATCCTTTAAATAAGAACAGATCACATCAGCGGCCCAGTTCAAAAGAGCAACAGTTCATGAAAGTGATTTATTTTTATATATATATTTAAAATAATTTGGTAAAATATTCTTCACCGAGTCCGCTAGCCTCAACCACCTGACCGATTTTGACAATTTGTGTTTCATATGAAAGCTTATGACGTCTAGATATATCATCAAGGGTCGCCTGCCCCCACCCTCATTTTCGAACGAAATCGAAAAAACTCTTTCCCACTGTACATTCTCTATGGGGAAAAACCTTTGGACAATTCGGCAGCAGCAACCACCTGACAGATTTCGACAATTTTTTGTTAATTGAAAGGTTATGACGTCTAGATATGTAATCATGGATCGTCTGCCCCCCCCCCCCCAATTTTTTAAAAAAAAAAAAAAAAAAACTTCTCCACCATACATTCTCTATATGTTTTTTCGATTTCGTTCGAAAATGGGATGGGGGCAGACGACCTTTGATGACATATCTAGACGTCATAAGCTTTTATACGAAATAAAAATTTTCAAAATCCGTCGAGTGGTTGGAGCTGGCGAACTGTCCGGAGGTTTTGCCGTATTATTTTAAATATACAGATCCCAACAGTTCCATCAAAATGGCGTGTCAAAAATATTGTAAAATACCTATTGTAGGTGATGGAAACTGTTTAGTTAGGGCGATTTCATTCTGTATTTACGGATTTGAAGCCTTTTATGCCGAAATTCGTAAAAAATTTATACAAAACATTACAACTTGATGAGGTTTATTGAAAGATTTTACAATTTTAAAGGATTCTGTTGTCTACAAAGAATATGAAATCGACTATGGTTTTATGGTCTGTTCCACTGATCTCCATGCAGTATTTAAAACTGAAAAAAGTAGTGGGTGAGGAGCCTCGAAGCAGCGAGGGGTGGCAATGCTGGCCGCGAAACCGCCCTGAATGCGGCGAGAACAGCTAGTTGTTATTTAGTTTAAACACATTTTAAAGAGGTGAGTGGACTATTTTACCTCGTACGAAAGAGAAACAACTTGGTAAGTTTTAAGACAATATCTCAAAACTTAAAATTCCGGTTTGCCTTTGAATCGGACTGTCAATCACAGTAAATCATTCTTTTATATTTTCTTTGTTCCTTGCTACGGGTGAGAAATACGCAGTGGCGTAGCGACCGGGGGGGAGATACTGATACCCCGAACGTCTATCTTAGGGGGCTCCATAGAGACAAAGCGTTAGTGCGTTGATGCCACTTTTTAAAGCAAAATGTGATGAGGGGGTGAAAAAAGTGTCATGCCCCGGGCGCTATTTACTGTCACTAAACCACTGGTTATTGTGCCCCAGGCGCAAATTACCATCGCTACGCCACTGGAAGTACATGCATCCTATCGCTTGTCTACCTTTGGAATACCTGCCTTTGTTTGCTGATTAGAATTAGATAATACATTTGGCTTATTTAAAAACCAGTTTATGTTGAGAATGCGATCGGAAGTCAGCGGAAAAGTTGGTTGTTGGAGTTAAGACATGTGACGGTAAAACCAATACCGCAATACATGGGAAAGAGTTCCAGTAATATCAGATGAGTTTCGTTTGTTAGAAAATGAGCGCCCCTTCTGCTTAGCGCAATTTAACCTCAGCATTCATCATCTGAAAATTAGGAGTCATTTTGAGTTTGCTTAGTTATTTTATTTTCACGGGTGGCTTGAATAATATACCTTTTAAAGTTTTTTTTTTTTTTTTTCCCTTCACTCCTCTGATGTACGAGTGGGAGGATGTGTGGCAAGTTCATAATTGAAAAAGGGGAGGGTGTAAAACAGTTATTTTATCAAATTAAAATAAAATTATATGCGTTCAACTTTCGTTGATGCCACTTGCGTAAAATCTAATAAAATTATTAGATCCAAAGTAATTTTATACTTTGGATCTAATAATATTTTTCAACTTTGCATTGATATGCTTAGATAAATTGATTTCACTTAAGAAATCAATTTTCACCTAAAAAACTGTTTAAAGAAAATTTCAGCTGAATAAATGGGGCATGGAGTGAACGCCCATACTAATGATCAACACCTGAATTATAATAACATCCGAATTATCAAAATAATAGTGTTCATTTCTCGCTTCTGAAACCTTGCGTAACACTTTTTACAGGATATTATGCTATGCGTTACTGTGAAAAAATGCCTCATATAGTCATAAATTCTCATTTGAGTATTGAAAATATTGCAAAGCTTTAGTAATTGAAGATCTAATTAAACAAGTGATAATTTAAATTTTACTTGTGGATGCATTTAATCAACTGAATTTTTCGTTGCCTTGTTATTATAAATGTCGATTGGTGGCTTTTAAAACAAGTTCGTTTGCTCAGTTCAAGGATATTGTTTCTTGTGTACAATATCATATTTAAATGCTTTCGTAAACATCAATTCCTTTCTAGCGTGTGGGAGTTGTACCTACTGAGTTTTCTCACTGCAGATGCTTGGCATGGAAATTTTGCTTCGTAAACTAACGAATTGTTCTATTCATCTGTTTCACTTTTTGAATAACCGATTAAATTTTTATTTCTCCTCGTGCATAGATTTCCATTTGCTGATGAATTTTATAAATTTGGATTGCTATAGTGTATTCATGTTCAAGATTGTCAAAAACTCAGCTAGCTCGAAAAGTTAAGGGATTAGTTTAGTATTTTCAGAGCTCTTCTTTTATTGTTATTGATTGCCAAAAGTATAAAATAAACAAATATACAATGTAGAAAATAAAGATACAGCTACTTCCAATATTTAAAATGAAATGTAGTGTGAAAAATTTGTCTGTTATTATCTCTTTAGTTGTTTATTAATTTCCCATAATTTAGTTTTGGGCAGGCAAATGTCTTTTATGTCAATGGATAAGAAAAAAAATGCGTTCTCATCGCACATCACTCTTGATAAATCATCCTTTTTCTTACAACTAGCGATCTTCTTAACCTTCGTGAGTAGCTTCCCTCTACCTGGTATCTTAATATAGAACTCGTTCCTGATATAGTTTGTATATGCGTTAATTTAGTTAAGCGTAGAATAATAAATTCACCATTAGTAGTGCACCCGTCTATGTGATTAATTTATAATGATACGAGATACAATTTTGTAATTGGCATTGGTGTATGCGACTGTTTCATGGACGTCAAACGTTATGTTATTATGAACCGTTGTTGTTCCTACTATGTTTAATACAGGTGAACGTTCATGATCTTACAGTATCGCAGAAGTGCTGAACGATATCATGTTGTGCAGTATCTTTTACCCTTAACATCATTCCAATTATATTCTGGATTAGGCCAGAAATGACTTTCAGATATATCCCATACATGCTCAATAAAATTTGGCGTTGATCTTCTTGACCACCTTGTTCAGCCAAGTTGGGTTGTAGCCACAATGATGTAACAAGCATAACTAGTAATGCATGTTATTTGCTTGCATTAACTAAAAGATTCGTACATATTTTTGTTATAAATGTATGCCACAAGGATGTAACAAGCATAAATAGTAATGCATGTTTATTGGCTTGCATTAACTAAAAGATTCGTACATATTTTTGTTATAAATGTATGCCACAAGGATGTAACAATCATAAATAGTAATGCATGTTTATTGGCTTGCATTAACTAAAAGATTCGTACATATTTTTGTTATAAATGTATGCCACAATGATGTAACAAGCATAACTAGTAATGCATGTTTATTTGCTTGCATTAACTGAAAGTCTCATACATATTTTGTTATAAATGTATATTAGGACCAGATTGTCTAATACGGTTCAAGTATTGATGTCTCAAAATTTGAGAAGGCACTGTATCTTACATTGATCTTTATTTATGATTAAATCACATTATCGTAATTAATTTAGCATAGGATTATGCAGGAATTAATATAATTGTCAGTCAAAACTATATGGTTCCACTAGTAAGTCTAGCGCAGATTGATGGTAAATTGCAAATTAATTTAAATACCAAATGACTCATTCGAAAGATATGTTGCTGAAGTTATAGATTTAACAGGTGAAACTGCTTTCGAAAAAAAAGAGTTTTCTCGAAAGCTGTGCGATTTTACTCATTCGTTTTCATCTTCTCCGACAACCCTTGTGAACTAGGTTCATTAGTGCGTGAATTATACGGATCGTCTGCATCGTGGGGGTGCTTCTTCGGAAGCATTTCCTGGAGAATCTGGTTTAATCCAATTAAAACTTTCCCCTCGGTACTTTCAACCCAGGGTTGCAGACCTTGTTGTGATGGAGAGCACAGATAAGGACGAATCTCATTTGGTGACTGATCTTCAGGAATCTGCTGAACTCTGCCGCTGTCGCCCGCTCTTATTCCAGTAGTTCGTTCGTTTATTTTAAAAGGAAATTAATTAGCGAAATTACATAAAGGTTGCCTAGGAAAAACAGGCGGCACCGCCGAATGTAAACATGCCGTAATTATCTAGGATGTCATCACTTGGGAGAGTTTTATTATCGTAATGATAAGATCGATGTGAGGAAAGATCTCAAAATATTGGTTGTGGCTTTGCATTATAAGATGAACTGATGTGTTTCCTTAAAACAGCGTTCGGGAGAAAGTATGTGCTCTTATCTTTTAAGCTAAAAATACTGCAATACCCAATGCAGAATTTACGTTCACTTATTCTAACCGTCTTTTAGCTTACGTCAGTGTTTTTTTCTGTGTTGAAAATAACCCAGTACATTACTTTCTAATGTCGTCTCCTTTAAATATTTTATGAGTCGAGAACCGCTGTTAAAAATTTATTTTTTCAAGTTAATTATGAAATCTGCGTTCACGCAAAACGTATGTCGACCCTATCTCTTGCATTTGCATCTAGTACGCAGTGGTTTAGTGATGGTAAAGGGAGGGAGGGGATGTAATGATTTTTTTCGCCCACTAATCATATTTAGCTGTAAAAAGGTACAAACGCAGTAATATTTTGTTTCCATGGCTCCCCCTGGGGCATCTATATTTCCCCGTCGCTACACCTCTGAGTGTCTGATTCAAATACATAGCGGGTAGGCCCGAGAATGTGATATCTTGAACTGGATTAGTCCGGCGCTGCATAAACTATTTGCGGGGGTTTTACATTGTTTGCTTGCTTGCTTCAGTTAATCCCAGTCAGTGTTCCAATTGAACATTTAAAAAGCATAATTGCAGTAAAACTTTACATTAATTTCTGTTTGAAATGTTGTAAATCCTTTCTAGGTAAATATAACCGATTCAGACAAAGGTGGTCATATCGTTAACCGATTATGCTGGTGTAAAACACGTTGCCTGTAGAAATTATTATAAATTTAAAGATGATGGGATCAGAGGCGCCCGAAGCCCGGGCAATTTGCCCATGGTGCCAAAGTGGGAGTGTGAAGAAAAAAGGCTTTGATGGACTTGAGAAATCAAGTCATATGTCTTTAAAATTTGTTAGATATATTATTTTGGTTTTAGTAAGATCTCTATATAATCTTAAATAAAGCTGAGGTTTAAAAATTCTCACCATAATATTAATTAATCATATTTGCAGGTAAGACACGCATATTTCTAAGTAAAAGTTTGACTTTTAGAGTATAGACATTATTGAATTAAAAAAAAAAAATTGCTTGTGGGCGCGGGGGGTGCGACTATATTATTGCCTTGCCTGGTTGGTAAATTTCCTTCGGACCGCTTCTGGGTGGGATACTTAAAGAAAAATGCTTTAAGTTTCTTCCAAAATAATTATGTTCGGTAATAGATGGATAGATTTCTTTAAAAACTGGCGCGAGAATAATTGAACTCGGTTATGCAATCAGGGACCAGTTGAGGACATTTTACGGATTGATTGTTGAAAGCTGTGCCTATGTGTATGTAATAAATTTCCAGCGTCTTAAAACAAATCCTTTTTAACGCCGCTTAATTTTTAAGAATAAAAGCACTTCTACTTTAACTCAAAGAGTCGCGCACTTTTCACGAGCTCCGTGCTACTGCTAAATCAGAAAAATGAGGGGAATTAACTTTTCGAAATTACTTAAGCTAGGCCGCGTATTTTTAACTTGCTCTTTTTACCTGTGACGGCGAAATGTGTATGGGAAATTGCCCCCTACTCTTTGCTGGAAAAAGTAAATTTTTATTTTATTTTAGCTGACTAAAATTAAGAATTATTAAAAAGCAATAGTGTCCGGGAAAATTAGCTGAGTTTGTCGCTAAATTTTTAAATTTCGTTGTCTACCTCTTTACATCCGGGTACTTTTAGATGTCTGTAAATGTTTTGCCTCCAACTTTTTCAACCCAATCACTGCCACTACTTTTTACAATGTGACACCTCCTGCCAACACGTGCCACCTTTGCACGTAAGAATTCACTCATGGCCATGGCGTGGACTTTATTAAAATACTTTCTGAAGATCTTAACTTAATCTTCTTCCCATATCTAATAAAATGTCAAGAGAAAAATTAATTGGATTTGTGGATTTTCAACGACTGCCAGTTTTATATTCTGCAGCACAACTTTTCGTTTTCGTTATATGTATTATTTTGCTATAAATCAACTCCAACGCATTGCTCAACAGATTACTTAGACTATAATAATTTATTTCAGGAAAATGTAATATTAGAATTTTCTGTGTAATTTTTAGCGAAAATAGATATATCTCGAAATGTTTGTTTTGTTGTTGTTCCCCAATTGCAAAACTTCTTTCAAAATTTTTGAATTAGTAAAATATTAAAAAAGATTGAAAATTTAATGAAAGCCAAAAACAGAAGTTAAGAAATAGTTTTTAATATAACAACTTTTGAGTGTTAGTGGCAAATTACACATATCTCTGGTATCTAAGATTGGAAATAATCATCAACCCTTGCAATGAAACTAGCAAACTCTTTTAATAAATATTTTCACTTCAAAGAAATAAAAAAAGTATAACGTTAATTTGTAAAAATCATAGAGCAAAATGATTAATTGCAATAAAATTTTACTCCATCCAGAAACGAATTTTTAAAAAACAGCAAGAAGAAATTTATTAAAACTTTCAAGGTAAGAACATGATGACGGCTCAAGAGAAAACCAAAATAAATATTCTCTTGTTTTTACCCCAGTATGTGGATATGTTAGAGAGAAATAGAAATGTGCTTTTTTTTCGTAAGCATAAATCTGGTTTGTTGTTGTTTGTAGGTAGATGAAATGTCTACGAGTTGATGCCTGATTTGAGAAATACGAGCTTATGTAACCCATACCTCATAAATAAACGAGGAGGTTGTTGCACTTCTTACTTTTTATCCATTTAGTCTTCATGTGAAAGTCGTTGTTGCCGGTTTTGATCTTAATCGTGGTTAACAAACCTACACAAAAACATGGCAAAGCCATCAATTAAATGGGCGGATTGTCATCAAAAAAAGTGTTTGTATTTTTCTTAAAATTGTAGTTCCATAAAAGAAGTTTGTGAACAGAGAGAGAGTGCACAACAATGCTATAAATGCAGCTTTTGACAGAATTCCTTTGTTACTACAGGTAATTAGAAAATTCTTTTTTCCGAAACCCGGCTCGCGTGCATGGCCTCAAAATGTATTTATGCTTTATCTTAGTGATTACTTTAGTTATGATGCTATCAATTCACGTGACCTCACAGTCACATCAAAAACATAACTTAAATGTCGTCCAGTGGCGAATGCAGGGGGGGGGGGGGGAAAAGGGGCGCCCCCCCCCCCCCCCCCCAAGCTAAACCAAAATTCTTGATTTTATTTCACTACAACTGTTTGTTCTTGATTTCCCTTTTTTTTTAAAAAAAAAAAAAGTAATAAAATCTTGACAGCATTGCTTTCTGGCTTGACAGGCTCGAAAATTTTCCTACTTTTGTAGTTATTCCACTTGCACTTGTAGCGTTGACGCGGTCGAAAACATTTTTTGGCTAGTTATTTCATTGTATTTTTTATTAAATTATCGAAAGTATTGTAGTGTTCTTTATGATTCTTATTGTCAGGTGTGTCAAGTCTGTAAAGTTAAAGTATTTTGGTTTACATAATGTTGCAAGTTCTCCCCGGGCGGCAAAAGTTGCAGCTACGCCACTGCATGTGCTTTATCTTAGGGTAGTGCTGGAACGTCACGTTCTTTTTCCTTCTGTAATAGGCGCAACGGATTTCAAAATTGAATTCGAACAGTGCATTTTGCGTTGATCACGTGAGCATGAATTGACTCCATAGCCATCTGACATTTGCAAGAATACTTCCCTTAAGGCGATTGTAATGCGTAATAATTGCTTTGTCTATTAACCTTCCGGCAGTCGCGCGTATGTACGAGGTACTGAGATCGTGTATCATTACATATTTATATTGTGTTGTTTCGCAAAAATAAATGCAATTTTTATTTATACAATCTGTATTGATTAGCTTTATACTAAACAAAGATTATATAAATAAAAATTGCCTTTAAATTTATACAAGAACGATAAATATGTAATACGATGCATAATATCCTGCATACGGCCGCCCGCTCGATGGAGGCTTAAAATATAGATTTGGTTTTAGTTTCTAAAACTTAGCCAATGTAAGCACTTGAAAAACATTCATTCGTCATTTTATGATTTACTATCCCGAATCATGCCATGCCTCTTGGTTGTTGAGTTGTAATAATTTTACTTCTTTGCAGCTAATTTTTAAGACTGAGTGATGTAATGGCAAATTGAACTTTTTTTCCTGGAGAGAGAGGTTTCGGCAAATTTATCTTGAGAGTGGATGTTGCTCCAAGATAATATCCACATGCTTATTTTAATTCGGAAGGGAGATGAAATTACTGGATTTGAGAGCTAATAAGAAAGATTTCAATTTGCATATCATTTTTTTGTAATTGATGTTAATCACTGTGTCATTCGATGGATATAGGTTATATTTGATTACGCATATATTACAATCATAAATTTGGCTCGAGAAAAGGATTTAAGGCTATTATTCAAAGCTGTTTTTGTTTTTTATAAAAGCTAACTTGGGATTTTTAATTCCCCTCTTGTCGTGTCATTGTGAATATTCTCACAGATTGTATCTTTAAAAAGTTTTAACTTTAGTTTGTTGCTAATGTCCTAATGACCATTATTATTTCTTGTAATATGTATGTAATATCGAACTTTTAATATTATTTAATTGGGCTCAAGTAACATCAATTCCAATGTTTGGCATGAAAATCAATATTGGTACCCAATTTATGCAAAGGCAATAAACAATGCTTCTGTCCTATAAATATGCAAAACAGAAAAAGTAACAAGTATACTGAACTTACGCTGGAAAGCATATCTTATTTATATTATCCAGGGGATCCCCAACCCCGGCAGCAATATGTACTTACCTTTTTTTCCAACCGATAACATTAGACCTCATTACTCCACAGAACCAGGAAGACCTCCCCCCATTCTCTGCAACAACCCGTCTTCAACACCCCCGCATCAAGAAGGGGGGCACAGTCGCCCTTGAATATCGATTTTTGATAATTCTTTCTCCCCCTCTGCCATGTGTTCGACCGTCGACTGCCCCTGAAAACTCATTTTCATCCCCTCCCCATCCCAATGCATGACGGTTGCTTTCGTAGTGGGAGGGTCTGGTAGCGTAGGACGCCGGCCCTGAACCTTTGCGTGCTGTTGTTCTGTGAGAGGTTGTTTGGTAGTGGACAGGGCCGGTTTGGATTGGAGGACAACGCTCGGGTTCGCGGTCCGCGCGAGACTCGGCATTTTTACATTCTTTGTTAGTTGGTAAGAAAACCTACTTTCATTTTACAACTCTTCATTTTGTGTTTAACTCGATAGTTATTACGCTGTAATCGCTTTTAATAGTCTGCCATATGTCATCATTGAAATGCATTCAATGGCACTGCTAGATGTTTCAGCTTATGCAAGGAATGAGCACGTTCTGTTCTTTTTATGCACATATTACTGTTAATGTATAAAATACGGGTATTCTATGGGATATTCAGGCGTTACGTAGAATGATAAATACTTTTTCGCAAAGTATGAAAAAAAAAGGCTTGTATTGAAAAGATACATTTGAAAATATAAGAATTTTCTACTAGGACGATTCTAAACTACTTACGGCTCAGAGATAGACTTCAATGGTATTTTGAATTGTACTAACATTTGGTTTTGCAAGTACACTTTACGTAGCTCACTAATGCTTTGGAAATATATGTGAAGCCTTAAAATAAAACATATTTCATACATTGTCGGTAACATGCGTAACAACTTTGGGTTTATAAAATTCGAGGGGTTTTTTTTTATTATTATTATATCCCTTAAAAATAATAGCACCCCGGAAAGTTGTACCGGTTCTCGCAGTCGCCCTCTATAGTTGTACCATTTTATCCATTCATTTTTTTTGAATTAGAAGCCTTATATCAGAATTTGTTTCCATGTATACTGTAGGGTATTTCATAATCATATTTCTTTGCAAAATTTTTTATTGCTCTAAATTATTATAAAGAGTGTGTTCTGAAAACTTCTGTCGATATTCAGAGCAGGGGTTAAACCAAGGGTGGAGAACGTGCGGCCTTTTTGAGTTTCTTATGCGTCCTTACTAGTTATTTACAATTTGCATTGAAATAATATACTTGTCTGTAATATATTAATAATTACAGAACAATAACCTTTAACATTCTGCTTTTGCCCAACTGTCGAAACTTAATGAGCCTTTCAGTGCAAAAAGGTTCCCACCCCTTGGTTAAACTGTTTGTTCCGACCCCTAGTGGAATCGCGAAATTATTATTTACAAGTGTGTTTGTCAGCATCTTCAATGTATAAGTAAATTAAAATAATTCAAAAAGCTGTATAAATTTAAAATTTTACTATTTTTTAATCAATTGAATATTTGATTTTTCTGTTTTATGTTTCTATTTATGTGAACATTTTGGGTAAATGGGGGTCACGGGTTTAAATGGGAATCGCGAAATATTTTTGGAACCGAAATAGGTTCGCGATGGGAAAAGTTTTTAGAAACCCTGATTTAATGCAGTTTATTTTAATGGGAAATTTGTAAATCAAATTTCGATTCCAACTATGCTGTTTTAACTGAATTAGTTGAATAAATTATGAAGTTTTGAATGCATCATAAAATGAAATTAAGTTTTATTGGGAGATAGTTTTAAAATTCTTTCCTATTTGTTCGATGTTCGAAATACATTTTCTCATTGTGTATTTTATTTAAATTGCTTATTTTTTTGCTGTATGTTCTAGAAACCTGATCAACCATCCATGGCATATAAAAACTATATCTGAGTTTGAAAATTTGACCGCCTTTTAAGAATTGTCAACCTGGATTTCATTTTATAGTGATTAAAATCGTTTTGTGTTTGGTAAATGCAAATTTTAAAATACCAAATATAGAAATTCAAACTCTTAATCTGTTTGTACAGGGTGGCCACCCGACCGGGAAACCTGGAAAACCGGGAATAGTCAGGGAATTTCGGAAGACCGGGAAAAAACAGGGAAAAGTCAGGGAAATTTATTCTAAACCTGGAATTTTTTTATTTTGATAATTCTTATTGCAGGCGACAATTCGCTGATCTTTTTTTATAAATAGAATGAAACACCGTTGGCAACCAATGAAAATTACTCATTTACTGACAGTCAAAAACGAATTTAATTCGGGGCGAGGTGTTTACATTTAAATTTCCGAGGGAACGAAATTTCGGTTAGTAGTCCAGTCAACGAAGGGTTTGTAAAAATACATTAAATCATATAGTTTTGAAAATTGGTACACATGTTCGTTAGGAGCTTCTGATAAACATACTAAAAGTCCCCGGTCCTGGGGGGGTAAGCTCACGGCGCCATCTTGGATTTCATCCCCCTTTTTTAGTTTTTCCAGGATATCTCGAAAACTATTGAGTTTTCAAATCACAGTTGATTAAACAAATTAAAGAGCATAAAATTCCCTACAAGCCATACTTTTATTTTTCTTCCAGCTTTAATAGTTTTACAAATAATAGGTCTCAAAGGTTGTTGCCATCTTTGATTTCATCTCCTTTTTTTAGTTTCTTTTGAATATCTCAAAATCTAGTCAATTTTCAAATTACATGTAATCAGCAAATTAAAGAGCGTAAAATTCCCTACAAACACATGCTTTTATTTTTGTTTTAGCTTTAATAGTTTCCGAGATAATGGATTTAAAAATTTGCCGTCATCTTGGATTTTATCCCCCTTTTTTCAGTTTATTTCCGTTTTTTTTTTTTTTTTTTTTTTTCTTCTTTTTTTTTCCCCTACCTCCGAAAAAAGTCAGGGAAATTTTTTATAAAACCTGGAAATGTCAGGGAAAAGTCAGGGAAACTGAAACAACAAAAATGATGGCCACCCTGTTTGTAGTCTGTAAAGATTGCTTTATAAAAAATATCTATTGCTTGTTAAATAAATGCAACGTTATATGGGCAAGTATTTAGTAAATCAGAATTTAAAATAATTTCACATGAATACTTAAATAATAATGGCATTACAGTTACAGAAAAGAAAATTCGATTATGCGAACTCCCTTGATGTAATTTTTTTTTCAGACAATAAATAAATCCTTTTAGCAAGATTCGTCAAATTATTCATTTTGTGCAACATTTCGATTAATTTTAGGCAGAAAGAACCGAATGTATTTTTTCTGTCCCCTTCCCCAGACAAACGATATTTAGTCAAATATTTGTTTCATTTTAAGCGCTTTAAAAGTAAAAAACCAAATATTCGTTCGGCTATAATATTTCCTCTCATGGTTTTTAATGAATGATTGAACTCTCCTCCATCATTTCTCCATCATACATTCTCTATATGTTTTTTCGATTTCATTCGAAAATGGGGGGTTGTGGGGACAGACAACCCTTGATGACATATCTAGACGTCATAAGCTTTCATATGAAATAAAAATTGTCGAAATCAGTCAAGTGGTTGGGGCTGGGGAACTGACTGACCATATTATTTTAAGTATATAGATGTATTGTTTTAAGATGGGGGGAAGTATCTTTTTCTGTATCATTTTTCTTCTTATTTAGTTAATCTTAAATTCTCAGTGCGTAAAATTGAGGAAGCATTATCAAAATGAAGTTAGTGTTCTAATTCTACCGTTATTCTTTATGTCTAATGAACAATGCAGAGCTTAAGAAAAGAGGCTTGTTTAACCAATCCTTTTTATCTGAAATCTCAATAACTTTATTATTTGCCTCAAAGGCGACGAATTTGATTTCGTGTATTGATAGCATTATATTTTCCATGCTACGAATATTAAGTATCTTTATTGTTTCCGTTAACAAGAATAAGATCTGGCTTCCAGTGTTTTTGAGAGATGGAAAATAATTTATGCACTCTTCATATTGTTATTTCCTGTTGTTGAGAATACTTATCGGATTCGACTGACTGGTGTTTTTTCTTCTTCACAAAATTACTTCAATTCTAATCTTTTCATATGCTTAAAGTTTTAAAATGATGCAGTTAGAACATTTTTTATTCATGTTCAAATGTGGTCTGATATCTAAAATTTTAAGCTTTGCTTTTATCTAAGCTAAAACTTCATTCTATCGACTCATCATCATTGGCGTAAATCGGGGCGCGGTGGCTTATTTGCACTGTCGGCTTTGGGATCAGATTGAGTTGATTGATTTTTGTTTCGAAACCAAATTCAACCGAAAATCCTCCTTGCACGTGGATCTGGTGTGTGTTAATTCTGATACGGGTCAAACATCTTCAGTTTGATGTCGTCTAGAAGTTCCGTGCCATGTGACCACGCAGACGGACAAAATTAATGCTGTTTCATGTAGATCTTGAATGGAACATTTATTTAATCCAATCAAGTACTGTTCAACAACGGATTCCGAGACTACCACTTCTGGACGATTTTACACCGGAAAGGGGTGTCGAGCAATGAGTCATATGAGCGCATTTCCGGAGTTCTTTGTTAGATCGCGCTCAGTAAAATGTAAACATCACCCTTCCATTCTTCACTTCCCCCTAGTTTGACGAAAATAACTCCGCCCGGCGCATGCGCAAAAGCGCGGAGGGTTTCCGAATCCGTTGCTAAACAATAATCCCAAACCCCTACTGGAAACCGAGTGAATAGACATTACTATATCATATTAACCCCTTCCTTCTCGCTCCCTTCAAAATCACGGGGTGAGGTTTCGCTTTTTTTATTTCTCGCCCTCGTGATATTTCCGGGCTGATGTCTTCAAAATAGCAAAATAAGGCCAAACCGTCTTTAATATAAGTCCAAATTTGAAAATTTTATTAAAGCGCACATTTCCCCCTTATTTGTTATAAGAAAATGACTATTGTTCATTAAAAGAAATCCCACTAAATTGTCGTATGTATAATACTGTTCTATTAAACTAAAATTTAAGTGAAATTTTTTTTTTAAAAATTCTTCATAGCGACTTTGCAATATATATATATATATATTCTTGCTTGCCTAGATCGAAATATAACAACTACTGTTAACAAAAATGTTCTATATTATTTTTCAATGTGATTATAATAGTGGGAACAGTTCTTTCATACTCATAGTAAATGACTAAAAGTAAAAAAAATCCTTTAATATAAAAAAAAAAACTGATTTCAGACTCATAGTAGCTGTCTGAGTTTCAAAACATGATAAAAAAATATCAAAAATGCACTTCTCTTAATTCCCATGTTATTTAAATAGCTGGCACCCAAATCCAATATGATCCAGCAATTTAACAAAAGTTTTCAAAATATTAGTTTTGAAAACTTTTTTATCTAGTTGACATTAAAACGTTTTTTAAATTGCTGGATAGGTAATAAAACAATCGAAATTATAGACATAAATACTTTTTCTTTTTTAAAAGATCTAATAAGTGATGTCTTCTTTCCATTCTCTCTCTCTCTCTCAAATAATAATATTTTGCCTTTTTCTCAGACTTTTCTTAAAAGAATTCGACCATGAACAGGAAACGAATAAAACAGAAAGTGGTTCTTATATCCTTGCAGAGAGAACCAGCTTCCGCTAGAGCATTCTGGCTAATACAGTTTGAGGAAAGGGGACAGAAACAAAATAAAGCCAAAACAAGACTTAAGGCCAAATAGAAATTCCTCAAGGCAAGGCTTTTAAAAGCCAATTTGAGCCTGCTTCAAAAGTAGCAGCGCAAAGATTAAAACAATCCATTTCTTATACCCGGAAAAAAAATTTTATTTTACGTACCAGATAGCAGTAGTAAACTATTTGCAGTAATGTTTGAGATCGTTGGTTTTATTTTAAACTAGATGTCATACAAGAAAAAAATTATTGATATTTATTTGTATTATGCGTAAGTTTCACAAAATTCTCTTTTAATGGAAGTAACATTAAAACATTTTTTTTACTGACTGGAAAACCATTGTTCAGTTACAATAACCTTGATTGTTGGTTTTCTGAAAACTTAAATTTCCTTCATTACAAGCTGAAAAAATTCGAAAATTAAAATGAATATATATATTGTTTAAACGCTTAATTTTTATAGAATTTTCTTAGATTAAAAAAAGCAGCACTTTTTTTTTGTTGAAAATTATCGATCGTTAAGTGGTTAAGGTAAACTTTTTTTCTTTTCGAATACCAAACTGATCCTAGAACAGATCTGGAGGTTTTGTTTTTAAATTTAATTATTTCGAACGATGCTTCTAAATATTCTCCATTCGCGACCCTGCCGTATCAGAAAAGCAGTAAGACCAGCGAGTGTTCTCCCTAAACTTTTCTATACTTCCCCAAGGTGCTGTTTCCCCCACTCCACCGGTAGATAAAAAAATTCAACCTACTGTAACCCAGAATTATTGACTGTCGAAGGTTTTTCATTGTAGATTATAGTGATTGTAAAATATTTAGGTAAAGCAAAATTCAAATGGAGTATGGCCTATAAACAGCCTATCACACTTCCCTCTTACCGACTCAAGGAAAAAGAATGACTAGAATTCGCTCAATAGCTTCCGCGTGCGCAGGAATTGCTATAGTACGCATCGCATGAAGAATCAGTTAGAAAATTAATTATCCAATTTAGATGCCTTTTTTTTAAAACCTATTTGACACAAAAGTTGGACTCAAATCTACAATCACGGTAAGAGTGCACATACCAAATTTCATTTATCTATAGTAATTTTGTTAAGAAGTTATTACGATTAAAAATATACGATTATACAAGACACCAGAATCTAGCTCTTATAGACGTTTAGTCCAAATTTGATACACGTTGACTACATTCCTGATAATAAAGCTGTACTGAATTTTATCCATCCTAGCCCTATTCAGTTTTTGAGTTAAGTGTTCACATAGACGCGAACAGACGAACTTCCGTGGACGGATTTTTTGTCCAAAATTTGATAGAAACCTACAAAGATCACATACCAAATTTCACTTACAGTAGCTCTAATAGTTTTAGGAGCTATCGTGTTCCTGAACAGACATAATTCTAAAATTGTGTTTTCGGACTCATGGAGGTCTAAAACATGGAGATTCGTCAAATCTCAGTTCAATTTTTTTGAAGATTACAATACTTTCTCTTTGTATACTTCGTAATGCGAGAAAGTAAAATTAAACATTATTCAATTAACTGAAAAGAGGGTGCAGGGGCTGTCCTACTTTTCAAAGGGGCGGCAAAATAGGACATACAGGAGAAAACAATTTTTAGAAACGGCATTAGCTAAATCATTTCTGTACGTAAAAATATATAAGTTAAGTATTTTTCTCCTTGTATCAGTAAACTAGAAAATCAAATCATAATTTGACAGGTGCAAATTGCCTCTTCATTCGAGAGATTTCCCTTCAAAATTGATGTTTAAATGAATATATGCAGAGATAAATGTTTACAGCATTGATTGAAAACAAATAAAATAAACATATTTTTTTATGACAGAAATATTTTATTTGCCTATACTATATTAAAAGTATCAGGACACTTACAGATTTTTCACATTCTTTAAAATTTCTCCGGAATGCCGAGAGAACCGACTTTGCCTTTAAACTTCGGACATAAAGAATAGGCAATAACTCACATTTTACATTTGAAGATTCGCCCTAGAGAGGGACAGTTGGGGCCGCAGACTGATGAAGACAAACGTTTTTGGCCACCCTTCCGGAATAGCCAAGTAATACAAGATGAAACTTTCAAATGGTAGTATTTAATGTCATAATATTTACAGGATTTTTTGGAACTCAGCCAAATATTTGGAAAGATATAAAGGATATGCTAAAAAAATCTCAAATTTTCCCACCTGTTTTTTTTGCTTATAACATGCGAGTTTTCTGTTATATATGTAGAAACTTACAGAAAAGATGCAGAATTATGTAGAGACGCATTTATTAAACTGTGGAAAAAGGAATATTGAATATTACGGGAATTATGGAGCATTTTAAGTAAATGGTGTTTTTTACTACTCTTGAAACATAGTGTAACTTTTTTCTTCCACAACTTACAACCCAAGATATATGGGCAACTTATATAAAAATTCAGTTCAATATCATTAATTATTCAGAAAGATATCGGCATTGCATAACGAGGTAGCCAGATTTTGCTCCTGTCGAAGAGAAGCTAAAAAGATGGGGTTGACCACATTGATAATTTTTTAAACTTATATCTTTAAACGTTACTATTAGTTAGTATAGAAGTTAAATTTACTAAACCTGAACACTTAGCAATTCATCGTGCATAACTTAAATCACAGAATAGGCTTACTATAAATAAAAAATTTTTAGCTTTAAAGATTATATTATTTGCATGATTATTAGATTACATATTACAGTTTTACGTGAGAACGATATTTTTATCTAATATATTTTTTTATGGTCAGAAACGATTTTTTTATCTAATTAATTTCTTTTCTTAGATATTTTAATAATTCTACATATATATTTTTTTTTTTTCGTTGCAGATATTAGAATTGTGTTCATGGATTATCAGCAAATTTCTGAACTTCCAGATATAACTATCTACAGAGATATAATTTTAAAATGTCAGTTTGTACGACGCCTCATCACCTCTAACTATTCTTTTCGACAAGACCCTAAAATTCTGCACAGTTGTAACCGATATCTTTCTGAATACTAATAGATGAGTTTAATTTGTTTTTTATAAGTGCCTTATATAGGTTTAATGGAAAGAAAAATTGCTATATGTTTACGCACATGCTAAAACTGTCTATAAATAAGCTCATAATTTTCTTCAATATTCAACAATTCTTTTCAGAAAGTTTTAACAATCTTCTAACATAGTATCATCTTTTCTATAAGTTTGTGTAAAACAGAAAACTCTGCATGCTAAAATGGCTACTAGTGGGAAAAATTGAGGAGTTTATGAAAACCTTTTATATCATCCCAAATATTTGCGCTGAGTTTACAAAATTCCTGTAAATGTATGCGACAGTAAAACACTACCAAGTTCAGAGAGACTTCTCTCATTATCAATTCTGTGAAGCAGGTGAAGCTAAAAACTTTTATTGTCTTTTTCGAGTTTGTACACCCTAATGCCTCGGTTACCAGATCTTCATTAGTAAATTGTTCTGTCTATTGTTACATGTCCGAAGTACTCGACGGTCAGTTCAAACCATTCGGAAAATTCTAAATGTGAAAATCTGCAAGTGTCAGTCTTTTTGGCATATAATTAGTATTTAAATATTTCTCCCAATCAAAAAAAAACCTTTGGTAAACTGACACATTCCGTGTGAAGTATTTTTTCGTTGTTTAATAATTTTTCCTTGTAGCTGTAATGTCTTTGGTGTGTTTAACGTGATTTGGGTCCTAGACCTTGAAAGTAAACATAGAGCTGTCCATGTGAAAGACAGGCTCATCGAGAGTAAATTCCAATATGATCAAAGTTTGCCTGCGATTTGTTGATAGATATCTTGTAATCTGGAATCAGCGGAACTGGCGGCGAGTTGTGTAGAATTCTAATCACTGGTGAAGCTAATTTAATTCTTGGAGAAAACAACATCGCCACTCCAGATACAAATTTTGGCGTCTAACTATATCACGCGCTGATCCACTTGAGCGCTAATTTACTCCTTTCCATTAAAAACGAAATTACTTTGAAATATAGGATTGATATAATTTAAAATTTCCTCAGAGATAACATGTGAGAGATTTCACTATTTTGAGCTAATAAATTTCAAATTAGACGACAGTAATTACTCTTTTAAATTTAAAATTACAGAAATTTAGGTCCTCCTAACAATGAAATAACAGTGTTTAACGTCCTGCAGTGTTATGGCGGAGTTTCATTATTGGTGACGTCAGAGCGTTACCGGAGGATGGTTAGTTGTGATTGTTTGCCAGTATCTAGAAGAAGACTGATAGTGGGCGCGATTTAGCTACCTATCTGCAGAAATCAGGGGCAGTCAAACGACAGATTACATAACTAATGGAAAATGTTTTTCTCCCTTAGAATTTCTTATTTTAGAGTTTGTATGTGCCCATAGATGCTATATGGGGAAAGGCGCATATTTGCTAGTTCGCTCGGGAAGCAAGTTCAACTACGCCATTAATTAGTGATAAAACAAAGCCGAATGCAACCGAGCTCAGTTTGCAAAGAAA
>BGPR01001356.1:87182-132592 GCA_013235015.1 Araneus ventricosus | reverse complement strand
TCATGCTTCGTTCAGTTTGGTGACGCTGATGACCATATTATTTAGAATATATAGATGTATTGTTTTAAGATGGGGAAGTATCTTTTTCTGTATCATTTTCTTCTTATTTAGTTAATCTTAGAGATTCTCAGTGTACGTAAAAGTGAGGAAGCATTCATCAAAATGAGATTAGTGTTCTAATTCTACCGTTGTCTTTGATCTAATGAACAATGCAGAGCTTAAGAAAGAGGCTTGCTTCCAATCTTTTTATCTGAAATCCCATAACTTTATTATTTACCTTATCAGGCGACGATTTGATTTCGTGTATTGATAGCATTATATTTTCCATACTACGATATTAAGTATCTTGTATTGTTTCCTAGCTTAACAGAATAGATCTAGGCCAGTGTTTTGAGAGATAGGAAAATAATTTATGCACTCTTCATAGTTTTATTTCCTGTTGTTGAGAATACTTATCATTCGACTGGACTAGAGTGTTTTTTCTTCTTCACAAAAATTACTTCAATTCAACTAATTTTTCACTTATGCTTAAAGTTTAAAATGAGTGCAGTTAGAACATTTTTTTTATTATGTTCAAATGTGGAATCATATTCTAAAATTTTAAGCTTTGCTTATCTAAGCTAAAACTTCATTCTATCTACTCATCATCATTGGTAATCGGGCGCTTGGCTTGTTGCGCTCGGTCTTTAGGATCAGATTAGTGTTAGATTGATTTTTGTTTCGAAACCAAGACCAGCGAAAATCCTCCTTGCTGTGGATCTGGTGGATTGTTTAATTCTGATACGGTCAAACATCTTCAGTTGATGTCGTCAAGTTCCGTGTCGTGTGACCAGCAGATAGAAAAATTATGCTGTTTCATGTAGATCTTGAATGGAACATTTATTTAATCAATCCAGTACTGTTCAACATAGTTCCAGACCACCACTTCTGGACGTTTTACACCGGGAAGGGGATGTCGAGCAATGAGTCAAGTGAGCGCATTTCGAGGTTCTTTGTTGAATCGCGCTCAGTAAAATGCTTAAACATCACCCTTCATTCTTCTTCCCCTAGTTTGACGAAATACTCCGCCCCGGCTTGCGTACTTTCGAAAAGCGCAGGAGGTTTCCGAATCCGTTGTAAAACAATAATCCCAAATTCGCCTAATGGAAACCAGTGAATAGACATTTACTTATCATATTAACCTCCTTCCTTCTCGCTCCTTCAAAATCACGGGGTGAGATTCCTTTTATTTCTCGCCCATCGTGATATTTCGAGGCTGGTGTCTCCAAAGATAGCAAGAAATAAAATGGCAAACCGTCTTTTAATATAAAGTACCAAATTTGAAAATTTTCATTAAGCGCACATTTCCCCTATATTTGTTATAAGAAAATGACTATTATGTTCATTAAAAGAAATCCCTCACTAAATTGTCGTATGTATATTACTGTTCTATTAAACCTATTTAAAAAGAATCTTATTTTTAAAAATCTTCTGACAACTGAATATATATATTATAATATTATATATTATTAATAAGTGTGTGTGTTTCTTGCTTGCCTAGAGGCAAGATATATGACTCCTAGTGTAAAAAAAATGTTCTATTTATTTTTCAAATGTGATTATATTAATGGGAAAAAGTTCTTTCATACTCATAGTAATGACCTTAAAGATAAAAGAAATCCATTTTAATATAAAAAAACTGATTTCAGACTCACCCAGTAAGGTAAACGCTCAGTAGTGGGCCCACTTAAAGAACATTTCCTCAATTATCATCTAAACTTTTGAGAAGTTTTTGTAATCTCTATTTTTTTTATGGTTGTTCAAACTTTTTTATCCACAAAATAATAATCACCTGAAATATCAAAATAATTGTAATATAATTTTTTAAAGTAAAACTTAAGATCACTCTATATGCACCAGAAGTGGGCATATGGAAAAGCACCGAATGTGCCATTAGTGGACATACCAAAAGTGGGCCACCCAGATTTGTCAATTGCTTCAAGAAAAAGAATAAAAGCGTATATATAGTAATAACAACAATATATTAACGTACTACACTATAAAAAAAATACAATAAAATAGTTTGATATATAGGTAGAAATCTTTTATTTATATAGATTCTAGTCACGTAAGAGATTTACATTTTTCTCTAACTTGGCCAATTTTTTTATTAAAGGTATATACAATTATCGAGTCTTTTTCATTTTAAGTTTCTGTTTGGGGCATTATGGATGTTAAATCTTGATATTTTATGTTGAATAAATCTTTGTATCATCTTCCCTCTCTGAGAAGCCAGAAAAGAGCCCTTTTAAATGGTGATGGAATATTTTCAATGGTCCAGCAATGTGATATTTATTATTGTCTGCCTCGTTACAGAGCCCAATAATTCTTGAATATCAGTCTTTTCCTCAACAGTACTATAAAATATTTATTATTTAAGTAGTGGAGTCTGAATGTTCCATTAGTGTGTACCAGTAGAGCTGGACTATTGAAATTGTGTATCAGAGAAGTGGGCCATGTGAGCCCACTACTTAATTCTGATAAAATAAAGCAAATCTAATTAAATAAAGACTTTACAAGATATAACCTTCTTATTAAATATCACGAAACAGTCCTTTTGAGAGAAGCATGTGCTCCAGACACTGTTCTAGGCCCACTACTGGAGCATTTAATCATAATTGATCCAAAGTGGTACCCTTCACTATCCATAAATTATCAATATTGTTTTTTTAATTTTAAGATAGCTTATAATACATTCATGATATAATCAAATAATATCAATAACAATTCATTTTAAAACAAATAGAATCAATGCTAAAATAGTTGAATGAAGTTACGTCTTTAAGGAGTCACTAAGAATAAGCTAAAACTTCTCTCCAGGACTCAACTTCAGCAACAACTTTCTAGCTCCTAACTAAGCAGGAGTAAAAGCTGCCTTTGTTATTTAGTTGATTAAAGTTTCAGCCTACCAGAGGCATATCTCTTATTTCATTGGAATGTTAGATTTCTTGTTTTCAACTTAAAAATTCAAATTGGCCCACTACTGGTACGTGGTCCACTAGGGCTATAACTTAGCTATCTGAGTTTCAAAACTATGATAAAAATATCCAAAAAGTACTTCCTTCTTAATTCTCATGTTATTTTAAATAGCTGGTACCTCAAACTCCAATATGTCTCAGTATTTAGAAAAGTTTTTCAAAATATTAGTTTTGAAAACTTTTTTTCATCTCATAGATTTGACATTAAAACGTTTGTTAAATTGCTGATTAAGGAATTATTTTAAACAATACTCAAAATTATAGACATAGTATATTTTTCTTTTAAAAGATCTGTAAAGGTGATGTCTCTCTTTTCCATTCCTCTCTCTCTCCTAACAATAATAATTTTACAGCTTACTACTCGACTGGCTCTTTCTTAAAGAGATTGACCATGAACAGAAACGAACAAAAACAGAAAGTGGCTCCTCTATATGCCTTGCAGAGACAAACATAGCTTCCCCAGAGCATTCTGGCCAATACAGTTTGAGAGAAAGGGACAGAAACAAAATAAAAGCCAAAACGAACTTAAGGATAAAGCGAGATCCCAAGGCCAAAGGCTTTTAAAAGGACCAATCTTGGCAACCCTGCTTCAAGAAGTAAGCAGCCATAAAAGATTAAAACAATCCATTTCTTGATACCTGAAAAATTTTATTTACGTACCAGATAGCTTGATAGTAACTATTTATAAGCTGTAGTTTGGAGATCGTTGTTTATTTTAAAGCTAGATGTCATACAAAGAAAGAAAAAATTATTGATTTATTTGTATTATGCGTAAGTTTTCATAAAATTCCTCTTTTATTTGTAAGTAACATTAAAAATTTTTACTCTACGACTGGAAAACCATTGTTCAGTATACAATAACCTTGATTGTTGGTTTTTCTGAAAACTTAAATTCTCTCATTACAAGCTGAAAAAATTCAAAATTAAAATGAAGTATCATATATTAGTTTAAACGCTAATTTTTATAGAATGTTCTTGAATTCAAAAAAAGCAGCACTTTTTTTTGTTGAAAATATACGTTAAGTGGTTAGGTAAACTTTTTTTTTCTTTCCCGTCAATACAAATCTGATCCTAGAACGAGATGCTGGAGGTTTTGTTTTAAATTTAATTATTTCTTAGAAATGAGCTTCTTAAATATTCTCCATTCTAGTGGCCGACCTGCCTATATCAGAAAGAATGAAGAACCTAAGGGGGTACTCTAATCCTATTTATTCACTTCCCCAAAGGTGCTGTTTCCTCCCCGCCGGTGAATAAAAAATATTATCGACCACTGTAATCCTTGAGAATCTAATGCACTGTCATGAGGTTTTTCATTTAGATTTATGATGATTGTAAAATATTTAGGTAAAGAATCAAATTCAAAGGATGCGTACCTATAAAACGCTTCTACATTACATTCTTACCATCTTACCGACTCCAAGGAAAAAAGTGACTGTAATCTCCTAATAGCTTCCGCGTGTGCAGGAATTGCTACCAGTAGCGCATGCGCATGAAGAATCGGATTAGAAAAAATTAATTATGCAATTTGAACGCCTTTTTTTTTAAAACCCTGTGACACAAAAGTTGGACTCAAATCTACAATCACGGTAAGAGGCACATACCAAATTTCATTTATCTATGTAATTTTGTTAAGAAGTTATTACGATTAAAAAATATACGATTATACAGACCGACTCTCAGCTCTTAGACGGATTTGGTCAAATTTGATACCGGACCTACATTCATGATAATAAAGCTGTACCCAAATTTTATCCATCCTAGCCCTATTCAGTTTTTGAGTTAGTGTTCACATGAACGCGAACAGACAGACTTCCGTGGACGGATTTTTTGTCAAATTTGATAGAAACCTACAAAAGACCACATACCAAATTTCATCACACGTAAGCTCTAGTTTTAGGGAGCTATCGTGTTCTAGACAGACATAATTCCAAGAATTGTGTTTTCGGACTCAGGGGGGAGGTCTAAAACATTGGAGATTCGTCAAATCCTCGAGTTTGAATTTTTTTGAAGATTACAATACTTTCTCTTTGTATACTTCGTGTAAAGAAAGTAAAAATGAAACATTATTCAACTAATTAAAGGGGGTGCGGGGCTGTCCACTTCTTCAAAGAGACGCCAAAATCAGACATACAGGGAAAACAGTTTTGGAAACGGCATTAGCTAAATCATTTCTGTACGTAAAAAATAATATGAAGGTAGTATTTTTCGCCTTTTTTATCGTAAACTAGAAAATCACCGTCATGGTTTGACGGGTGCAAATTACCTCTTCATTCGAGAGATTTCCCCGTCAAATTTGACGTGTTTAAATAGATATATATGCGAGAGGAAATGCAGCGTTGATTGAAAACAAATAAAATAAACGTATGTTTATGACAGAAATATTTTTTATTTACATGTTTTTTTTATTCAAAAAACCTCTTAGTAAACAACATTCCGTGTGAAGTATTTTTTCGTTGTTTAATTATTTTCCTTGTGCTAGATGTCTTTGTGTAAATTTTAACGTGATTGGGAATCCTAGACCTTGAAGGAATTACAACATAGAGCTGTCCATATGAAAAAACAAGGCTCATCGAGAATTAGAATTCAAACATGATCAAAGTTTGCCCCTGCGATTTGTTGATGTAGTCATCTTGTAATCTGGAATCAGCAGGAACTGGCGGCGGTTGGTAGATTCGTCACTGGTGGCTAATTTAATTCTTGGCAAAGAAAAACAACATCGCCACGATTGCATTTAGATCAGGGGTTGCCATATTGGCCTTCTGGAGCCAAATTTTTGGTGGCCTTTTCCCAAACCACTTGGCCTTGAGAGATTTCCATTTGGCCTTAAAATTCATTTTGGCCTTATTTTGGCTTTATTTTCGTTCAGAATTTTAGAACTGCTTTTTGTAACCAAATTCTGCTATTTTTTTAAATAAAAGTTTGTCATTAAACTTTTCGATGACATACACTCAAGGATAAGATCAAGGTTTTCTACCCCCCCATTTGGAATACATGGTTTACGGAAAGAGTCTCTAGCGTTAGCTATACTTGTGTTTCTGTGCATCAATCTATTTGAAGCATTTTAAGAACCACTTTCTCAGTTAGTATTCCTTTCACGGCCAGATTTTCAACGAGCAGTTGCTAACCATAACCATACAAAAAAAAAGCGATGCGGGTTTATTTGTGAGAAAGATGGTATATAGTTTTAAAGTTGGTTTTATGTGCCTTTATTTTTTGGTATTGATTGGAAATTACTTACCTCAGCAATTAAGTAAAAAACATTTAATATTAAATAAAAGATGTAGATTAAACTTTCAAAATAATTTTAGGTGACGCGACGCAGTATCGATTTGAATATCTGCGAATAATATTAAAATTACAAATATAGCGTTTTTTGAAATTTTTAACACTTATTGAAACGATCTGAATCTGAACTGAATTTTATTTATTTTCATTAATGGAATATAAAATTTTTACTGTTATTCATTTATTATGTGCACAGAATCATTCATTAAATTCATTTATTATAATAAATTGCAAAATAATATCACACCAATTTTGTTTCATACATACAAAGTACTTATACTTTTGTTCGGCTATTTTTATTTAACATTGGCAAAATATAGCTTCGTTTACAAAGCGGTTTATGGAGAGGTTTTAATTTTTCTTTTTAGCTTCAATATTGTTTTTATTTATAGAGTATTGTACAATGTCAATCCAATATGATTCATATTCACAAAAAGTATTTTTCTAGTTATAATTCGGCAAAAATAAGTGCTTCAATCCCATTTTCAAATTTGGCCCTTTTTGGCCTTATTTTTAAGAAGGTTTGGCCTTATTTTTGTCATTTTGATCTGTAGCCCTGAGTTTAGATACAATTTTGGCGTCAAACTATATCACGCATGACCTACCACTGACCCTAATTTACTCCTTTCTATTAAAAACAGGTAATTTGAAATATAGTATTGATATAATTTCAAAATTTCTCAGGAACTATCGATCATTGAGAGATATTTTATTATCAATCGATATCAGGAGAATTTATTTCACTATTTTAAAACTATTAAATTTCAAATTAGAACGACAATTACTCTTTTAAATTTAAAATTACAGAAATTTAGGTTCTCTAACAATGAAATAATGCTGTTTAACGTTCCGCAGTGTTATGGCGCGAGTTTTGTGTTGTTGACGTCAGGCGTTACCGGAGGATCTGGGTTATTATACGTAGTAATTGCCGGTATCTGAAAGAAAAGAGCTGATGGTGGAGGACGCAGTTAGCTACCTGTCTGCAGAATGAGGGCGTCAAACGACGAATTACATACTAATAAAATGTTTTCTCCTCTTAAATTTTTTTATTTTGAGTTATGGCCCAATGTAACTTATAGAAGGAAGAGCGGCATGTTGCTAGTTCGCTACGGAGCAAGAAGTTCAGCTACGCCATAATTAATGATAAGCAAAGCGAATGCAGCGACAGTCAGTTTGCAAAAGTTGAATGAAATCTTTCAAATGAAGATGTTTTCTGCAACTTTTGATTGCAATAGTACAAAATCTAGCAGATGCAGACCTGCAGTGTTTTCAACCCCAAATTTGCTTAGCGATGTCACTTTTAGTTTAATTTCTGATTTGTAATTTTCCACTTGGATAGTTTTTCATCAGAATCTTGCACTGTTTTTGCATTTTTAAAATTCACTGAATTTTCACAACATAAAGAGAAATTGTGTTTTATAAAGTCCATGCGTGTGATGTCCGGCGTTCGGAGCTTCACCAAGATTATTTTTTCCTTTGAATATTTGAACAGAAAACTAAAGAGACTCACTACTTTAAGATTTCTTCAATTGTTTCACAGGATGTGAAGAAAATTCTTCTCGATAATATCTTTGCTGTTTTAACATGGATTTAGTTTAGTTATATTAAGTCCTGTTTGAAGCAGCACGAGGACTATTTCGGACGGATCTCATGGTAAGACCGCGGTCGATGACGAGAACGAACCTGAATGTGACACCCCCTCTCCAAACTTCCCACCACACAGCGGCGAACTTCTGGACCTTATGCAGTTTTAAAACATGGACCCAAAATATATTATCTAAATTGCTTATGTCATTGATTTTATGTTGAAAAAATGCTCCTGATGTTAATGGATTGAAAGATTACTTCATTATATTTTATAAAATTTGTTTATTTCTTGTTCTGTTCTATCGATTCTTTTGATATCATGCAATTTAATGACTTAAAAGATTTCCATTTGTCAAAACATTCTTGTCACCAACTATTCTTTTAATACTAATGTCTCAGCTATTGTATTAATGTTAAATGGAAAAAAAAAATTGAAAGGATCTTAATTTTAGAATGTCCAGATTTCAGAATGATAAAAATTTTCTTTAGTAGTGCAAATAAATAAAATCCGAAAACCAACTCGACTTACTGTATGTCTTTTATACAGTACATTAAATTACACATTTACGACATTGATTTTCCCCATATATCTGCATCCATCCGTCTTGTTTTCAAATGTCTTTGTGTCGTATTCACTATACTTTGTGAAATCTGATCTTCGACATAAATTTCTTTTGATATTTAGAATTTTATAAAATAAACGCTCTCGCTCACCTCTTTGAATCACTAGCTGCAGAAAGAACAAGTCACAAAAAATACAGTAAAACTTCGATTAACCGCCACCTTCGACGGACTAACCAAAATAGACGGATAACAGAAATCTCTCCTAATATATACAAACGGGCATTCAAAAGTAACTTACACTTGTTCCCCCACGATGAGCATGACACAAAGAGCCAAAGCTTGCGCCGACGATAATTAGGTTCCGGCAAAGGTAGCAATTTCATTCGGATAGGGCAATCGTGGATGCGTAGTACAAGAAAAAAATGGTGCGCCATGAAACTTACTCACACGTTGAAGTACTGGGACGTAATTTTTGTGCAAAACGTTCACAGTACGGAGATTCATAGTGAGGATATCGGTACGCAATCACGTCAATACCATTGTGTGAAATGGTGCCAGCAGTTCGAAGACGTCGCACAGACTTAACGATGCGGAACAGGAAGGAAGGCCAGCAACGGTGAGCAAGCACATCAGACATGTGGTGCAGCGGTGGAATCTCAGCAATGGCAGAGCGAGCGCTCACCCTGCACAGAATTCAGGGAATATCCGTTGGCATCCGCCCTCGACTTCACATGTTCTAGCAAGCTCAAGCACTTGTGGAAGAAGATCAATTTTCCGGCGATGACCAGGTTCAGCAGCTGTTCTAAGCTGGCTGGGACCAATATTTTTTCTATCGTCAGGACATCGGAACGTGTTCAACGTTCGAGAAATGTCTGCAGAGACTGGGATTATGCAGAGAATAGTGTGGTGATGTGGCTTATTTGTATTGTAGCGCACTTCTCAAAAGTGTTTTTGATACATCGTTCAAGTGAATTACTTCTGAACGCCCTAGTATGTAAATTAACTGGATTTCACTGCCGACTTGGGACGAATGTGAAAATAAAATCCTTTAAAGTGGATCATACATACATATTGTATTTAATTTTACGAAACGGCAATTATAAACTTCATTATAAAGTATATGTTACGGAAATGGAGGATTTGATTTTTTAAGACAGTGACTGATAATAGACGGTTAATCGAAGTTTTATTGTACTAATTATACGAAAGACATTAAAATAACTGTTCATACTATCGTACCTGAAAAAAAATTTTTTTTTTTTTCTAAAATGGAGGATTGTCTTCTAATGCACATTTCATAAACATTTTTGATTGAAAAACATAACCATCCTCCTTTTAAAAAGGTTCTGTGTCTTGGACTTTTCCTCTTTCTGCAATTAGCGATTCATTTAACGATCTAATATCCAGAAATGTTGCCAAATGTAATAACACGGATTCCAGAATTCGAAAACAGTTCTGCATCTTTGATTACTAAATACAACCTTCATAACCATTTCTATAATCTTAATAACAATTAACCAACATTTTCAGCTCTTAAATGTTACATAAAATTTAAGTTTTTTCATCCATGAAAGTAGTCACAGCTGTGACTTTCTTTTTCTTCCTCGGAGCTTTTTTTTCCACAGAAGTGAAGCAAGTTTTGAGAACATTTTATGGTAGCTCTCTATTCTTCTTGTCCACACTTCTGCGTAATGAGATAACAACCGAGGCTTTTGTTTAAGTGGCTGTTTTGTTTTTTTCTTCCTGTGACAGCTAACACATAGTTGTTGTCTTTTTTTACTTTTTTTTGTTCCATCACACTTCCAGGAGAAACCATTGTATGAATTACGGGGAAACCGTTTCAGTTCTACAGCTGATGCTTTTTAATTAATATCACGAAATCATTATCCTTGTTTTAATGTCGTTTTTGGTTACTTTTTAAATAAAACTGTATTATGCCCGATTTTCTCTTTGGCTTGAAAAAGAAATGAAAGACAATGTGAGGCTTTTTCATAGCAAAGAAGTCAAGTTTAAAGTGGTGGAGGTTTCTCTCTCTCTCTCTCTCTCTGTGACTCACTTTATAAGGCTTTGTTGTATAGTTGCAGTGAGGAAAAATTGTTCAGCATTAATGATAGCATTAAATTTGCTTTAAAAAACATGTTGCATACGTCTAGAAAGCTAAAACTAATTTGGATTTCAGTCATTTTTCCCCCTCTCTTGCTAGTGTTTGGGAGAACTACGTGAAGAAGTACAGCCCGAAAAGTTTCTTAACATTTGAAAAAAAAAATGACGGGAGGATGTCTTTTCAAACAGCCGCTGATGTTTAAAGGCGTATGCGTTCCAAATTGTCCTTATAAAACTCTTCAAAACAGGACATTTAATCAATTATCTAAATTGATGTATCTGGCTTCGGCAACTTTTGCCTGACATTTCTAAAGAATATTTTCTACCAATTAGTATAAAACTATTTATGAAGTTGTGTTCTATGCGATACTTGACTATATTTATTAGTTTCTGTAAAATTTGGCGGTCGTGATTCGTAAACTTAATTGATTGAGTTTCATAATAAAATAAAAATTCAGGAATTCTCGCGTGTAAAAAGAATAGCTGTACATACAGATCTCCAAAACTAAAGCGGAAAGTAATATAATTACTCACTTTTAGTAATTGGAGAAAGTATAGAAAGAGTTTTCAGCAGTTTAAATACTTTATTCAAAAATCTTTGTCGAACTTGATTTTTTTTCCCTCCCTTATTCATTTGTAAAAGCCATAAACACACACACAAAATAAATCTCTGGTAGAAGAAAACTTGTGATATGGTTAAAGTCATGCTGTTAAAAATTCAATTTTGAATTTCCTTGAACTGATATAGGAAAATTGATTGGGAAGAAAGCTATGGGAATATTAGTGTGTTGCATTTTTGCATCGGTTAAACCCAATTCACGGCATTGGAAAGGACAATAGTACCAAATATCAAAAATATTGATGAAATACTGTCACATTTAAGACAAAGATTTTATTGCATGTATGTATAGAAATTTCATTAGCTCCGTTCATACAAACAAATTTCTATCTTCTCGTTGACAAAGAACATTGAAGCATTGTAATTGTCAAAAAACTCGATCTTGAGATTTTGATAAACCTCGACGTTTTAGACCTCTCCGAGTCCAAAAAAAAAATATTGAACACTATAGTTCGAAAACAGAATGAGCTAGACGGATTAAATTTAGTATGTAGGCTTTGCAGCAAAATTGTGTGTGTTTTCAAATTTTGGATGAAATCCATCGGTGTGAACGTTCGTTTCGGAACTTGTGTTGTTTATATATAAACGTCACCAGTCGTTTATAAAATCGCTAAACACACCGTCAAATAATAAGATGCATATTTTTACCTATGTTCTCAACTGTTTCTGAATATTTTGTAACGACGAAGAACTGTTGCTGAATATTTAGTCAGACTTCATTCTAACACCAGATTAGATCTTAGCTTTGTTTGCTCGACATCTGGCTTTTGTGCTTTTTATAAACATCGCACCGTTTGTTTTGGTTGGGAGCTGAAAGAAACGTGCTCAGCAAAGTGTTGAAAAAAATCTCTTCTCTGCTTCTTTGGCGAGTTCTTAGTTCTCTCTGTCGAAATGCAATTGAAGGTTTAACAGTGTTGCAAAAACTGCTTATGGTGATTATGAGATTGAATTCTCTTGCTGAAAAAAAAAACTACAGAAAAAATTTGACTTATATTTTTACAATTTCCCTCACCTTATTACATAACTCTTACTTCAGGTGTACTAGGTTTCTGGACTATACACGTTAGTATGTTATATACAGCAGTCGCTGCTTATAATGATCACGGATGTACTGATCAAAATAACTTGGAACGGATTTCCTGTATCTAAACACCTAGAAAATACGCGGTTCTAGTTGATCAACAGTTCGCTTGTAGTGATCGGTTTCGATGAGATGACGCCACAGAACATGGGGACAATAGAGATGGAAAAGGACCTAAAGTGAAACTGCAATCAGCTCAAGAAACTCTTCCAACATTTTGTGCTTAAAGAAGATCAGTCCATTACCGCACTGAATCTTTTGATGAGCGTTATTCATATGAATGTTTTATGCAATAAATGCTTGAAAACTAAAACAGATTATTGTCGATAACGTTATTTAAGAAAACTTTAAAAATTAAATAAGAATTTTTAACGTAGGCGTTCCTCCCATTGGGGTCTCGGAAAGGAATTTGATTCGCACTCCAAAACGCCACAAAAAACGTTGTATGGGAGATCCTCTGTATCTCGGTAACTACATATGTTAAAAACATAACTAATATCTTATTTTAGAGATAAAGGGTAACAACAGAAGTTACAAAAAGAAATTGAAAACCGGAATTGTAGTTCAGCGACTACTGAGTCACAAAGTTGGGTAAAAATACTCATGAATTGGCGACGCGATCCTCTATATCTCGGTAACTACACATGTTAAAAACGTAACTAATGTCTTATTTTAGAGATAAAGGGTAACAACAGAAGTTAAAAAAAAAAAATTGAAAATCGGAAAAGAGTCACGCGAGTCAAGTTGTTCTACGCCTTTAACATCAGCGGCTTTTTGAAAAAGACAGCCTCCCGTCATTTTTTTTCCCCAATTCTATACATTGTCTCGATTTTCTTTCTCTAATTATAACGAATGACATTCTAACAATGTAATATAGTCAGTTTTTTTCTGCTATCCTTGCATACCTATATATTTGTATTATTTTTATAGCATTTTGGTTGTACTGATTATTCAGATGTAGTGATCATCCTGGCTTTGACCCAAAGTGATCACTACTACACTGTCGTCTACTGTAATACCTTTTTTGCATTAATTATGTTACAGAATTACTATTTTTTTATAAGTACTACGTACTATTTTTTATAAGTATGTCACTTAAATATTATAAATCAGTCCGATACGACCTCTGATTATTTGAATGTCGCAAATCAACTGCTGGTCGATTTAATTTTTTTTAAAGTTAAATTCTTGAAAATGAATAAGTTACGATTTAACGAGAAAATATTTGAAAACTACAATGTTTGAGTTCACTGTGTAGTTTGAAATCGCTTACTTTTATACTCTGCTTAAATAATGATAATGCTTTATCTTAATTCATGGCCCGATATAATTGTTAACGGTGGAAAATTCCGGCCCGATGTTTGGATAGTGTGCTGATTAATGCGAATTTCTTATAAAAATGACTTATTTTGTTTTTAGTACTAGACAAAAATAGTCATTTATTTTTCTTATTTATTCCTATGTATATTTTCAGTTTTAAATATTTGGTAATTTAAATTTTAAATCATCTGTCAACCTTATTCTTGAAATAAAATAAGCCTATATTTATTTCTGATAAGCTTTTCCTTTATTTTGAAATTTTCTGCTCTTAGAAAATGTAGCAAATCTCCTTTTGAATAAATTTAATCTTTCGAGTAACCCAATGTGTTATACATGCAACGAAATGAACAATTTGGACCATATTTTACTTTATTGCTCAAGATATTCAAACATTCTATGTTGTCTCTGGAAAAAACTGGGATTAAATCTTTCAGATTTAAGGAACTCGTGAGAAAATGAACAAAACATTTATATTTGCCTTTAAAATCTCAAATTTGTTGGCATTTATTAGATAAAACCCTTTTTGAATTCATTGATGATAGTTTTTGCAACTAAAAATCCCATAATCCCGTTTTATAAATCAAAGCCAAATCTAGAAACAATAAAATTTCCAATACTATTTCTGTAAATCCCTCTTAGTGAGTAAATAAAAACTCTGTTTATAATTTTTATATATAGAATAATTGACGAGAAAAGTAAAACTCATTATCAATTTAAAGTAGGGGAAGAGGCATATAATTGTATAATGTTTTTAAATTTTATAGCTTTCCAATTTTTATAATTGAAAGTTGAAAATTGTTTGCATTCACCTTATTTAAAAGTTATTCCTAATGTGAACTGGACATTTCTGATTGTTAGTACTCATAGTTTTATTTACTTTCTTTTCCAGGTTTGATGGCTAGCTGCAATGAAAGAGCTTTCCATCTCCCAAGTCCATCTTTTGTTTTTTGGTTTTATATTTGGCACCTTGTATCTCCTAGATAAGTATGAAATCTTACCTGACAGAGGCAGAAGCAACTGCCACTACTTCTCAACCCACTTCATCCACATCTAGACAACCATTTAAACTTTTGCAAAACCTTCAGCAGTGTCACATCTCATTCCTGTCCAAAATGGCTTCGTCTTCAGCTTTAAAATCTGTAACAAGTCGGCAAAGAAGAACAGATCCTTCTGCCCTCCAAAGAAATTCTAAAATACTTGAGAGTAGTAGTACCACTGTTTCCAAGAACAAAATTTCTAGTGTCACTCCACGCCAAAAGAATATACTTAATACTCGAACAGTTACAAAGCCTGCTACTGGTGATTTAAAGAAGCAAGACGCAGCAACAAAGACTGAGACTTCCAGCTCGACTTCGACAAATTCTGTTGGAAGTTTGACATCATCTCCCAAATGGTCCCATATAAAGAACAAATTTGAAAATGGACCTTCAGTGGAGAAAAATAAGCTGAGTAAAACAACATCGTTGAATTCTGAAGAAAGTGACAGCAATAAAATACAGAACTGTGCATCCAAAAGCATGAATTCATTAGTTCCTGGTTCTAAACCGAGCGTGTGTAAAAATGGGATTACTGTTAAGAAAAATGACAAGGATGTTTCCAAATCCGAAAGTCGTGTAATCGCTTCAAAACTTAAAATAAGTGATGATAAAAATAAACTGGAAGCCAAAGGAGCTAAAGGTATTAGTCAAAGAGAATCCAGTTCACCAAAAACCCCTTCTGCTAACATTCCAAAATCTAGTGCAACAAACTGCAGATCAGCAAAAAACTCTCTGTTAAATGTACCTGCAACAAAATCGTCCAGTCATCTCTTTAGTAATTCAACTAAAAGTTCTCAGCTTTGTAAGTCTTTAGCCAATTCTTCGGTTTCTCTATCAAGTAATTCATCTAAGAATTCGGAAGCAGATGACGCAAATAGCATCAGTAGTACTATTTCTTGTAACTCAAAAAATTCTCAGCTAAACATTCCTTCTGGTAGTAATTCCAGAAGTAGTTCTCCTAAAAGTTCCTCATCTAGCATTCCTCGAAGCAGTTCTCCGAGAAGTTCTCAATCGAACGTTTTGTCTGCAAATGTGTCAGCTCTTCATTCTGGATTAGCTTCAAAAAGGAATACACAAGTTAATAAAACGACCTACTCTGTAGGGAACAGAAAGCCTGAGAACAAACCGAAAGGAAATGTAACTCAATCTAGCAGTTCTCAAACTGAAGCAGTGAGAAGTTCTTTGCTGTCAGAAAAAGATCGTTTTTTGCTGAACAGTGTTTCAAATATTAACAAAACATGTAGAATTTCTTCAGTAAGTAAACAGAATGATTCTTCCGTTTTAGGTGGTGCAACTAATAAAAATTCTTTTAATGACAGTGCAGAAAAAATACAAGATTTAGTCAGAAATTCGCAGTCGTCATCGAAAACAGTTTGGGTTAAAGACAGTGCTGGCAATTGGATTAAAAGAGCAGATACAGAATCAAAAACAGCTATCCAGTCTAAGTTCGCTTGTTTGAGAAGTAAATTTCTTGAAGGTAGTGAAGAAACCTCCTTGCCTTTAACTAAATCTGTAACTTCCAGTAACGTTCCTGCCAAAATTTCTCAGAGCCGTCCATTGGCAAAATCAAGCACTACAAGCAGTATTTGTGAAAAAACATTCATAGGTGATCTCACTCAGAAAATGAAAGCAGGGCCTAATAAGCAGTCCGAAATTGGGAAAAGTGAAATTGACAGCTCCAGTGTTAATCCACAGAACTCTCATCTTAAAAGAAATTCTGTTGATAGTGATGCTAAATTGAATATTGTTCAAAGAGCTATACTCAGTTATGAAGGAAATTTAACATTGCTGTCACCAGAAACACAAAGAAGATTGAAATTAGTGAATGATAAAGTTAAGTCTCAGACTGATGATGATAAAATACTTAAATCAAAGACTCAGGATAGTGACACAAAACGCACTAAGAGTATTACACCACTGGAGAGCAAGAACTGTAAGAAGTTGAGCAGTCAGAAGACAGTTGGCGAACCATTGTTACCTACCAGAGACTTTCTAAGTCGCTATCAACTTATGAACAAAGATCTGAAAAAGAATTCTAGTCCTCCCCAAGAAACTTCATCCCCAAAACCTGTAGAACAAAAAGTAAATTTAGTATCAAAGAACGCGTCTCGATCAAATGAACCTGATGGAAACAAGTTTACCAAAACTCTGACTGACAAGACTGCTTCTGTGATTTCAAATGGTAACCTTAATAAACTTGAAATTTCGTCTTCAGGACAGAAGAGCCAGCAGAATTTAATTCTTAATTTGTCTGAAAATCACTTTTCTGTGAAAACGTCTGAATCTCAAGGTAGTAATAATGTGTTGCTTCCCAATTCTTCCTTTCTTTGGCGTCGTTCGACAACTGCCTCTAGTGAACTTTCAAAAAGCAGCACAACTTCAAGTGTTTCTTTGACTAGCTCTGACTATAGGAATTATTATGATGCTCAGAATTATTATTCAACCTTAGACCTAGAAATCGAAAAACGAAGTGAGATTTCTGATGAACCAATTTACATTGAATCTCAAGACTCCAACAGTAGTGAAAACTACTATTCCGCAGACAGTGGTCCTTATCAGAATATTGTCCCGAACAGTAAGTTTTTATAAAATAATAATATTCATAACTATGACATATATTATTAATCTCTAAGATTATTTATTTTTTATTATAAAAACTATATATCTCTAAAAATTGTGAAATTGAGTCTGAAATTTTTAAACTTCATCATAAATGTATTAAATCACAGTTAACTATTTTCTTTCAGTAATTTTATACTGTATTATGCCATTATAAAAGAGCAGCTTTTTTCAACGCATGGCTTACAATCCAAAAACTTGATGTAATTATTTCACTGTCATTATTTTAAAATCTTTTTTCATCTTCATATTTCACTTTTGTAACTGCTGCAACCTTATAAAATGCCTCAAAATATCAAATTTTTAAACAATTTAAAATGTGGTTATTATGAAAGGTGTGTGAATTTATAATGTGCATTTTTACAGAGGCGGCTCATGTGGTGTCATATGGCCATCCCACCCTCCTCCTTGCATGGCCTTTCATTGAAGAGATATGCTATTTTCTGAGCAGTTACTCTTTTGAGTGTCACTGCTATTAGAACTTTATTTTTGAAAAAAAAGGAAAGAATGCGTTTCAAGTAACGAAAAATATGTGTTGTTTGCGGAGACAATAAGTGAACGAACAGCGTGCAAATGGTTTGTGAAATTAAGACGGGCGAATTTTACGTTTAACCTAACGCTTCAGTAAGGGGCCGTTCAAATATTACGTAAGCACCCAACCCGCCCCCGCCCCCCCCCCCCCCCCCCCCCCCCCCCCCCCCCCCCCCCCCGCCCGCATGAGTGATGCTTACGTAAGACATTAAAATCACTTTATTTCCGAAAATCTCTTGTAACTTGCACAAATAATTTAATTTGAAAAAAAAGTTAAATTTGGCAAAAAAATTAAACTTGATTTTTGTAAGCTTAAACTTGAAATTGTAAGGAAATTAAACTTACATTTATTTTTTCATTTTTAAGCCGTTTTTGATTTGAATTAAGTCCTAAAATTTTTAAAATTAGATTATTACTGTCATACGTTTTGTAAAAAAAAAAGACGAACGGGGGGGGTTACAGTTTGCTTGCGTAATTATAAGAGAGGAGTTGCGATTTGCTTATTTTTGCTGACAAGGGGGGAGGAGGGGTCAAAAAAATACCAAAAACATGCTTACGTAATATTTGAACGGCCCCTAAGTCATCCGCGGTTGATGACAACCAGATTAAAGCGCTGATCAAAGAATCAAGTTTACCATTCCTGAAATAGCAAAAAGATTCGAAGTGTCGAATTCGACCATTTATGAGCATTTGCTGCGACTTGGCTCCTGCAGTCGCCTTGATGTTTGGATACCTCACAAAATAAGAGAAAACATTAAGTGGACGTGTTTCCGTTTGCGATTTATCGCAATGAAAGCTACCCATTTTTGAAATAGATGATAATGGGCGATGCGAAATGGATCGTCTACAATAATTTTGAGCCGAAACGACCGTAGAGGTATTCGAGTGATCTCCATCAACCGCCCCAAAGGCCAATATCAGTTCTAAGAAAGTCATACTCTGTTGCCGGTGGGATTGGCCACACAATTCATTCGTTTATATAGAGTAGCCAGTAAGACCATTTGAAGCAGGCAGAGAAACCCCTAGAATTGGTCGATCGTAAAGGGGTAAAGGCAGAGCCGGCCCGAACAGAAGCGGGGCCCGGTGCAAAGTTGACTTCCGGGGCTTGAAACTAATTTCGTTATAGCAAACTAATTCATTGCATTTTTCTGTTGATTATATTGGAACGTGAAATTCGTAAGTAATTAAATTATTTTTAATAATGTTAATATTTCAATCGCACAAAAAAAAAACCGAAAATAAGTTTATGATACGTGATTTTGGTTTCGTTTTCTTACATGCTTTATAGCAAATTCGTTGATAACATCATAATGTAGTATTTTTGGTTAATTCGGATTCTATAGATTTCCCAGGGAGGAAAATCGTTCTGGATTAATATTTTTTATCCAGAAAGATTATAGCTCGATTTCAGGTAATTTTTTTTATTATTTTCAATCTTAAGAAAGCTATTTCTGAAGCTGCTACGGTAATTAGTAAAGATCAATTTTCAGAAAAGTAACAAAATTTGAATTCAATGCAAAAAAAAATTGTAATATTGTGGCTTGGAAGGCAAAACTCGACGGGGAATTTTGATTTCGTTAAATAAACCAATACAATCAATTTTTAATTTTTCAAAATCGGTCAGCGACGCGGGGCCTAGTGCGCTGCACCGTTCGAAACCCCTCTCGGGCCGGCCCTGGGTAAAGGGGTAGCCTTTCACCAGGATGATGCTAGGCCACATATGTCTTTGGCCAGCCGGTGGAAGTTAAAGCTTGGATTTGGAGCATATTGTCCTGAATTGGCATTTTCGGAATACCATCTTTGCGAAATTTGCTAAATTCAATTCTCTGGAGGACTGCAAACAGCACCTTGGGGTTTTTTTTTTTTTTTTTTTTTTTTTCCGATAAGCCGGGAATGTCATGTCGTCGTTCAGGCAGAAGTCGCCAAGTCCAAAACTATAGTTTCGAGATGTGGTCAGTTTAAACTTAATTAATTTTGAGTCGTTATGATAAATAGTAAACAAAATATTACAGATGTCTAACTCCTAAGGTTGTCTTACTGATGTTTAGAAAACAGGAATTAATAATTACGTAATTGCAAATTATAACTGACTGCAGTAGTACGTCAAAAAGTTTTTATGGACTTAGTTTATTGACTTCTGTCTGAACGCCGACGATATCAGAAAGGGGGAATAAAACTTCACAAAAGAGGGAAAATAGTTATTAAATAAAATAATGTATATGTTATTGAATAATCTTCGTTGTTTATACAAAAAAAAATATTTTCAGTTTACACCCAAAAGCGGCGAAGTCCGATCAGCCCGATAAATATTAAGAGACTCGATCTCTTAATGTTCATAAATGTTCTGTGCGAAATTCTGACTGCTAGCCATAAACTTATGGGTGATGCATACGCTGTTCAACTAAACCATTAAGATTTCACTCCCCTCATGTCGCTAATTTGATTAATCCGGTGGGGGGGGGGGGGGCCCCTTACTATTTTAAGGAAAAATTTAATTTTTATTTTATTTTAGCTACCTAAAACTAGGAATTATAAAAAATCGATAGTGTTCAGGGTAACTAGCTAATTTTTTAACTTAATTTTTGAATTTTGTTGTCTGCCCCCCCTATACTCATCTTTCCTACCCAATCGCAGCCACTGAATTAATCTCGTCACCTCGTTGGTAATAATACTCTGTAATCTTATTGCATAGTGATGTCCATGATGGGTAGGTTTATTGCTAATGAGGAAAAACAAGTTTTTTAACCTCATGGACCACTAGTCATATCTTCCAATGACCAGAAAAAGGAAAAGCACTTTTCTGTTTCTCTTGCTAAAAATCCCATCTTAAGAGTAGATTTTGGCCCAGGAGCAGAATTGCATCCAGTGTTCTGCAACATGACCTCAAACAGTTGGAAATGTTCTGCAGGCAGTTTGTACAAATTTGGTGGACCACAGTAAAATGTAAAATAGATATAAAAATACTAATTAACCAGTAAAATCTTTATTACTCATTAATGACAAAACATTATATTAAAATTAATTATTTAGAACCAAGGCATACATTCAGAATTTGCAATTCTGTCAATGTCTTTGGAAGGCAGTTTTCAATGTGCCTGTTTCGGATCTTCATCTCCAGTGACGTCAGCCCCGATGAAGGCGTGGCTTTCTTGTAAGCCACGCGATGAAGGAGAGTTATTTTTGCCATTGCTCCAATCTCTGGAGGCTGCATTGTGCTAAATGTGAAGAGAGATGCCATGGCATAAAAAGCGCCTCACTTTGATTGTTCTGCAGCACATATGGTGTTTTTAGTGCATGTGCGCGTGTTTTTTTTACTTTGTAAGGATGAAATGTTCTGCAAAGACCGTGTTTGTTCTGCGACGTATGTCGCACTTTTAAGTACTTTCTGCTTCCGGGGATTTGGGATTTTGTTGAATGGTAATTTGAAGGTTAAAGAATGCAAATTATAAACCTTTCTGGTCTTACTCTTAGCTAATGGAAATTCAATCACCTAAAAACCTGATGGTTTTAGGGTATATTAATATAGCGACTTTCCTATAGGTAGCTTCTAATTTTGCTCATTTCATATCTTAACAAAATCTTTTTTTGTAAATAAATATTTTCTTATTTTAATGTATTAAACATTCCATGTATATATATTAATTCTTAAGACTTGATTGTTTTCCCTTCTAGAAAAAGATACTGTTGGAGAATGGACTGACTTAAGTGATGATGATAATATAAGAAGTAGTTTTTCAAGTAATCAAAGCAGGTGTGTTTTATTTTCAATCCAGTCATTTTAATTCAGTTCAACTTTTCTGATTTCTTTAAAGTGTTTCTGCTAATTGTGATTCTTCAAACAATATTATGGTATAATATCCTTCAATTATGCCTATTTTGTCATTACTAATGTGTTTTATTTTGTATTTCAGCACTTTGAAGCGAAAAAGGAACAAACGCCACACTAATCAGAAAAACAGTCAAAATTTGCAAAAGAACCAGTATTCTTCTGAAATGAAAAAGAAGCAACAAATGAATGACACTATTTCATTTACAGATTCTAGTGATACTCTAATTAACGATGAAGTAAGAGGAATCTTTAATTTTTTTTTCAGTACATTAAATTTTTCTCTATTTCATGAACCTGCTTCCTATGTAATATTCTACATAGTAAAATCTTTTTTAATCAGCAGCTGATGTCTTCACATCACACTCTCTCTTGATGACTATAAAATAATCGAACATTACAAGAGATTATTTTGGATAATTGAATTATATTTCTAGAACTTAGGCTCTTCATATTTTGTGATGCCATCTGTAGAAATTGTGGCATGTAAAGTCCGTGGAACATGTTTTTTCGGCCTGTCAGTCAAAATTGAATAAATAATACCGAAAACCTTGAGCATTTCTTAGTGCCATGACATATAACTTCGAATATCTACCTACTTATTGTGATCATAGTTTTAAAAATTCACAGTGCTCATTCATTAAAATTCACTGAAGCTTATGATCAACATAGATAAAGATTGCTCGGCAAATTTTATGAAATTCTGTTGCCTAGTTTTCATGATTTCTATCTTGTCTTCATCCTCTCCCTCACCATCATCACTTTTCTCCCTTCCCTGTAAATGTTCAATTTTGTAGTCATCAGGAGAGAGTGTGACGTGAACAGAAATGTCTACATCCACTGGAGCTTGCATGTCATCTTCACTAACCCATTACCTTTTTTATATCTCCTAAGCCTACAGAGGAAAACTTATGCATTCAAAAGTCCCGTTATTAAATGCTCTTAGTTAACTTGACTTGTTTCATGTTTGTAAATATGGAATTTTGCAATTGATTTTTCATTCACTTCCTGGTGTACTACAGTTCTGAAATTTTGTACAGTTATTTTACTGACAACAATACAATATTTTAATAATTTTTGAACCCTTAATTTTAAATTAATATATTTTATTTAACTAAATACTGATTTCGTACAGGCAGAGCGATCTATTAGCCATTTTGAAAAATAACTATTTTTAAATTCCATAATATTTATAATTATGAAATATGTTCAAGACTAAAAATTGGAAAATAAAACATTTTTAATCCTGCTTTTATTCATATAGTAAAAACTAGGAAACAATATTTTTTAATCGAAAGTCAATCAATCATAAAAAGAAATTAAGAGAAATGAATATCATAAGCAAGAAATTTCTGGAAATTTACTTAAAGTATTTCTATCAGAAACTCGTATTTTTGTGGCTTTGTTTTGACAGCCATACCATTATAGGTTGATAAAAATTATATATTTATTCTTTGAATAAGAATATTACTAATGTGATCTAGAACATGTAATATTGTAGTAGAATATATTAAGTATATAGATTATGTGCGAATTAGAATAATTATTCTTAGAAAACAAGAATATTAATAGAAAATTTTCTTCAAGATGAAATTTTATATGACTCTTTACTTTATGGAGATAAACTTCAAGAAAGCCCTCCAATTTAGTAGAGTGGTTTGCACACAATATTGCAATACCAGGATGAACGAGTTCGATTCCCGGATACTGTTTGAATATTTTATAAAAGTGTGTCTTCTGCTTTCAGGTTGCTTGAGAAAAGAAAGCAGCATTACCTTTAGCGATTATCATTTGGTGAATATATTAAAGACTAAAAACTGGAAAATAATTGATATAAAATCTTTTTTTAACAAACACCATTATCAGTGTATTAAAAAGAAAATAGTCTATAAAAAAATTGTAATAAAAGCATGAGGCGCAGAAAACAAATATTAGGAGAAGGATATAAAGCCACAGTAAATATCCTAAAAAACAAGAAATTTCTAAACATTATTTATGTAATAATACATTATAAATGTGATTAGACTTCCAATTTTCTGAGATCATTTCAATATGCACTGCACACTTTTGCAGTTTTTGTTTTGACCTTTGAAACCTTTGTTTGTGTTTATCTATATATTTGACTGCATTCTTTTCAATTTTCAGATCGAAAATGAAAGTACTTTTGAAATGTCCGATTCAAACCATTTTTATGAACCTGTATATGAAAGTCTTGGAAATTATCTTCTCAATCAAGATGATCATGAGGATGATAATTGTAGCTTGTCTTTATCACCTGATGATAGAGAGGATAGAGACTTTTTACAGTGTTCTCTTTCAAGTTTGGAATCTGCTGAGAGTGCTAAACAAGGAAAGGAGGAAACTTGCGCTTCATCCAAGAATTCAGATAAAAGCAATGAGGATAAAAAATCCAGCAACAAAATTAGTCAGTTAAAAAGGCATCTGTCTTGGACTAAAAATGATATTCGTTTAGAACTTTCCTCCAAATTCAACAAAATCAAGATAAAAAAGAATGGACAAAATTCAACTCATATTGGTGTCAAAGTACAGGAACATGATTCTGTCAATACATCACCTAAGAAAAAAACTTTCATCAAATGCATTCTTCGACAGAAGAGTGCCAGTAGTATTCCTGTTAAAAGGTCACCATCTCCGAAGAAAGAGAGTGCCTTATTCTACGTCCACTTATCAATGGGTCAAGAGAAACAGCGTCCAGTCAGTGATTCAGTAGTTGCTTCCAATACCACTAAAACCATTGAAGAGTCACTGTTAAATAAATCAAAAAAGCCTTCTGAAACATCGATTAAAGTCGATGCAAAATGTGGTCAGCAACGTCCTCGATTCAGGAAAGTTACTGGTCCAACTGTTCAACGTCCAAAAACGCCACCGCCATTACCTCCAACAGCTAATCGGAATTCCACTAATAAAGGAGCGTCAAATGAATTACCTGTTGACTATGAATCTCATTTTTATACCTGTTTAGATCCTGATTACTTCCAGTTAGGTATGATATATTTTACTCTTGAAATCGTTTCATAAATGATACTAAAAAAATATATGATCAGTATTTCTTATTGGATTTCTTGAGTTCTTTAATTGTCAAACTTAAGGAAAGTATAAATGTCTCACAATATGGTAAACCAATATCTTTATAACTTGTCATAACATGGTTCAGAATTCTGGCATTTTTAGTTGTTTAGATTTGCATTTGCTTTGAGTGCTAAGTTAAGAATGGTTGGGATGAGGGGTGTATAATAATTGTCCCTTATAATTCTAATTCATATATAACTCTTAATTTTGTGCAAAAGGTCTTGAAATTACTTAAGACTTTAGAGTTAGGTTTGGGGTTACTATGGTGTGGTGGTAGAACCTTGGATTTAGAATTCAAAGATCAGGAAGATAATTCAGGATCCATCTCCACCATATTTCCAACATATATGTATAGGGCTGGTGCATGTTAAATTGGCCATCACAAGCTAAACATCTCCATGTTAGTACAGAATGGAAGTTTAATGAGTGGGGTGCCAACTCGGGTGTCTTCAGGAATGTATTGGAGCCAGAATGCACCGTTCTGTTGCAAAAACTGCCATTCCAGCACTGTTTCATTCTAGAAGAAATATGAAGAAGAAAAATGTAAAATCCTCCATAAAACAGTGCAATGGCTCCCATTTGTTCCAGGCAGTTGTTGGACATAAATTCTCAAATCAAATTTAATATGTAAAGAGTAATTTTATATGATGTCTCCCAGTTTAAGAATAGATTACTTTAATTTTTAAAAAAACTATTATTTTTATTATTAGCTATTATTTTTTTTATAGGTAATGGTAATGAATCTGCGAACTATGAAGATGTATTCCCTACAATTTCAAACAGCAGGTATGTTGAGTACTCTTTAACTAAACTCTTATCTTTTAATTCTTACAAAATGAAAAATCAAAACACATGTGAATGAAAATAATAGTAACGGTAATTCTACCATTTTTAAGTGTATTTTTGTTGCACAGGGCAAATAATTTAATTTAAAACATGAAATATTTTTAAATAATATTGTGAATTTTTTTTGATGAACAGTATGGATCTATGTATTTAACTATATAGATCAACCTACTTTTCCAAGCCAATCTAGTTTTAATTTTGCATAATTGTACAACTTATTTGCAACAATTGACAAGTTTTTTTTCTTTTCAGATTTCATGATTCAGGGTCAAAAGAAGATTTGACCAAAGAGAGCAAATCAAAATTAGAAAAATATAAAGCATGCAACTCTACCAAATCAGATGACTTAAATTTACCTCCTTTTCCTACTTTCCAGAGTGAGGTAAATAAGTATTTCTTCCTAATGCCCAAGATGCTCTTTACACTGTTTGCTCAAAATGAAGTTGGTTGTTATCATTACATTATGTTCGTGATTATTAATTTTCAGCTCTTGAAATCCCCTTTTGAAGAAGAACCAATGTACCAGTTCTACCAAAAGGATGTCCAGCAAAGAGCCACTCTTTGGTATTCTGCTGAAGGATCCGAGTCGGACTTTGAAGACGATGCTTCCAGCAAGTTCTCTGATACTGAGTCCCAGCCTATGGCAAAACCACCTGTTTTGCAATCTCAGATGTCTGCCATGGATTTGGTGCATGGTGAAGGTGGTCAGAGAAGTTTGTGGTGTGAGGTTCCCGAGGTATATTTATTTAGTTACACAAATTTTGTTGCATGTGTTGAAATTTGTTCTGTATGTGTATGATATATTTTTTGTGAATGTTGGATGGTATAATTTTTTCTTACTTTGGGTTGTGCAATTTTTATTAGTCCATTTGTATGCAGTAAATGTGCTGCTGTTATATATAATATCTGGTATTCAATATTTTTAAAACATAAAAGGGATTGATATTCGTAAATGAAATAATCCAGTTTTATATAATATGTATCATGTTTTGGAGCGTACTGAGTTTTGTTTGTTTCTCAAAGATAAAAATATGATTCCATCCAAACTATGACTTGATATTTTTTTTTAATTGTTTTGGAATTTCAAAATGTGGCAGATATTTCAAAACCTGACAAATCTGAATAGATTTGGTTAGAATTTTTCTCTGAGTACTAAAGTTCTAAATTGACATATTTTCCAGCCTACTCCTTAAATTCCTTTATGTCATCTATTAGTGTCATTATTTATTTTCAGTATGAAAACTGCTGAATTGTTCGAAAAGTATTTAAAGTGAATGAGAATAGCACATTCTGTTGATGACGAAGCTATGATGCTTTATCATTCTGTTATTTTTATTTCCTTTTACAATTTTCTCTGCAAAAAGAAATGATCCGAGTAAAATTTAAAAAGATTTTTTTGAAAAAATTAGACCACCGAGTCAAAGTTACATGTAAATATGGTTTTAGAAGCTTGTGATTTAGAAGCAACATGCCTAGAAAATTCTTGAGAAAGACCACAGCTAAATAAAGTAAACTAACCTATAAATGGTGTATTTAAGAACTGCAGTGTCTTCAAAAATGTATGTCCTTATTCTACCTGGAAAGAAAATAACTGCGGTTAAAAATCCTGATTTGGATCTTTATTGAAAGTAATGCAATGTAAAAAATGCAGTGTTTTTCTTTTACTGGAGCTCACAATGCAATTGAACACACAATATAATTGACCTCTACAGACAAAAATGAATGCAGCAAATATTTTTATGCTCACGGCATCATTATGAACATTAAAGTTTATCTGGTATTAACTGTTTGTCATGGTATCGACATATTAGGCTAAGAGTATATTTAATAAAAATGCTGTATGAGTGCAAGTTATGAAATACATTTTCATTTGTATTTCTTACTAGATTGAATTTTTTGTTGTATTCTGTATTATTATTTCTCAATTGTTGTTCTTATATATATATGTTGTTTATTTGTTTTTAGGTAATTGAAAGTGGGATTTTAAAAACTATATCCTCAAAGGATCGCAAAATACAAGAAGCCATGTTTGAAGTCATTACCTCAGAGGCTTCATATCTTAAAAGCTTGAATTTTCTTTTTGAGCACTTTGTTCAGTGTCCTGAATTTAGTGGTTCAGAAACCAACATCCTTGATAAACGAGAGAAACATGTCTTATTTTCCGATATTCAACCTGTCCGAGATGTTAGTGCCTGGTAAGCATTTTCCTTTTCTGGATTTTGTCAATTTTTATGAAAAAGAAGGCATTTGACTATGTTCTTAAAAGATTAGATTTAAGTTATTGTTAACAATAAATATTGTTTATTATCACAAAATTACAACTACTTTCTTTACCAGTTGTGTTAATAGAAAGATTATCCAAATTATTTGAATTTTTAAATAAGGATATATATTTTGTTTTTATGTCTGAGAAATTTGTTGTAACATGATTTTATTTGTCTGGAAATAGATTGTTTTAAAAGTTCATTATTATATGGTGGTTTTTTTAGAATTCCTTTTAAAAAATTATACTTCTTACAATAATTTGATAGTTTTTATATATATATATTTTTTTTTGTCACTCAATCTGGGTTTATACTGCATAGGTATGTAAGATATTATACTTTAATATTTCAACTGGAACAATATGTTGTGGTCATTTTGTAATTTTAAGCAGATTGGCTCCAATTCAATAAGTGCTTTGCTGATAAATGTTAAGAATGTTGCAACTGAAATTCTGAAAACTTTTAAACATTATGAAAGTTAATCATTTTTGAAGATATTGTTAGAGTACCTTGTTCTGGATTATATTCCAGTGACATTCAGTAAGAAATGACAGAACAGTTGTCATTTAACTTTTTAATCATGCTTAAGTTAACAATTAAGGAAGAAAGATTTATAGTAATTGCAGGTTTCATTTCTTAAGTGTTCACACACGTCGATATTTGCTAATGTTCTCTCAGCTTCTGCCGGGAAAAAAGAAGGAACATAAGATTTCACATGATTAGGCTGAAGCATGCATGCACCAACACAACCGAACTGATTCTGAACAAGAGTTGATTTGGGAGAAAATTGTAACTCTATAGCAAATTATACATTATAAAAATGTGTTTCATTGTATACTCAGAATCTAATGTAAAGGTATTAAATTGTAATACAGTTAGTAATAAAAAAAATTTAATGACTTCATCTGTGGATTAATGGTTGCTGAATAATGGAGATGAAAGAATGGCTTCTCAAGCCACATATTAATCGGATGTAATTTAAGTAAAAAAATACATATATATATATATGAAACAGAATATTGAATGGGGTAATATCGTAATAATTTGATTACTCTGTGAATATTTTGTTATTGTAAATATGTGCCTTTTATGATTAATGCAATATTTTTTCATGCCTTTTTCAGTCTTCTTGCTGACTTGGAAAAGAGGTGGCTGGAAAATATACTGCTTACCAATATATGTGACATCATATATGAACATGCTAGCAAATATTTTTCTGTGTACATAAAATATTGTTCTAATCAACTTTATCAAGAAAGACTGCTGAGAGAACTTAAGTAATTATTAATTAAAATTAAATATATTGATTAATGTTTCTGTTTATTTATGTGTATTTATTTCATCATGTGCTCTCTTCCTTTTCAAAATGCACTCTTATATTATGTGTTTCATGCAGACTTTAAAGCAAAAAAAATATCCCTTATATTAATTATTTAAATAAAATGCATATCACTATATGCATGACTTTATGTTTTATTGTTATATACTTCTATATTTCATATGAAACTATTTTATAAAATGTTGGATTATGAATTGTAAAAATTTGAAAAATGCACTTGTGTAACTTTTATGTATTTTGTTAATTGCAGAGAAAAACGACCCGAATTTGTGACATTGTTGAAGAAATTAGAATCTAATGCAGTTTGTCAAGGATTGGATATGCACTCGTTTTTAATGTTACCTATGCAAAGGATAACTCGCTTACCACTGCTAATAGATGCAATTTTTCATCGCCTTTCACCCGATTCTCCAATTTATGAAAGTTGCAAAATGGCTTTGGCAACATTAAACAAGGTAATATTTTGAACAATAATCAACATTGTGTATGTAATGTTGGCATGTAACTCTGTATATGTATTTGCTTCCACATTTAGTTAAGACAGCAAAATTCTCCCTCCGAGCGGCGCAAACGTCTTTTTTCCGTTTTTCATGTTCAGTTCAAAAGCAGATTGCTCGTATTTATTTGTATATTTTCTTAAACAACCATGGATAAAGAGTTCTTAAGATTTCAAAAATATAATTAAATACAAAAAAGATCGATTCATTTCCTTTAAAAGCTAAGTTTTCTAACCTGATAGCTAAAAGTTCAATATAATTGAGCGCTCAGAGGGTTAAAATAGTAGACTGTCTTTGAGTGTCTAAGGAAGTCTTACATAATAGTCGTCTGTAGAGGCTTGCAAAAAGAAAATGCCTTAAAAATATGAAGCTCATGTTTAATCTGTGCACGTTGTTTCACTTTCTTTATTACAAACAATTCTAAATTATAATTGATTTCCAAATGAAGTTAATTTTGAACATTGGAGTTTATATTGTGTTTTCTTCAGTACTTTTATGCTGTTGCAATCATTTTTAAATTAATTTTTTATTTCAACAATGTATGAAAAATAATTTTAGAAAATATGCCACAGTATTGTTTTATTAGCAAAAAATATTTTCAGTTCATTAGTTTTGGTATTGTAGACCGAAACTCTTTAACTGGTCTTGGTTTGTTTAGTATTATTTGTTGTAGTTTTATTTACTTTTGTAAATATTGGATTTTAGTCGTATTTCTTTAAATAAGTTTATTGTTTGTTTTTTTTATATTAGTGCCATTTTATGTAATGAAGTGTATTAAAATGGGTTTCAATAAGAAGTTTTTCTTTTATAATATTGAAATTAACAATTGTCCACAATCAAGGACAAACTCCAGTGTACTAATTTTAAGATAGAACTATTTTTATAAAACATTAAAGAAAAAATTAAACTGCTGCACAGTTCAAAAATTGCATTATAAGTAGTCTATTATCCATCTTGTGAAGTTAGTTCAGTTTTGCATAGCAAACTATGCACTCATAGGCTATTAGCCACAGTTAAAGTAATTACAATTATTGAATGCAGTTGCGATTACAAATAGAAATGTTTCTAACTAAAATTTATAAACTTAAAATCATCTAGTTCATAAATTAATTATTTGAGACCTTAGTAAGATATTTTAGTACTTCATAATTACTTCTTCATTGGAAATTGATCTTGAATATTCTGTTCTGGCATACTTATTTATGTGTACCGATTTGTAGCTTGTAGCAGAATGTAATGAAGGAGCACGTAAAATGGAACGTATGGAAGAGATGTTAGTCATCAGCCAACAGTTAGACTTCAAAGACTGCAAGGTAAAATTGTCATGCATCAGAAATTTGAATATTATTATATTTTGTAATGGCGATGCTCCAGTTTTGTTTCTGTCTCATAACTCAGATTAATTTTAAAGTACTTTGATGCCGGAGAATAAAATGTTAATTTCTAGATGAAATTAGTTCCATGTTCTGTTGTTAGAACCAAATATTGAACTCTAAAATTAACTGAAGGCTAATTTAGTTAAAAATTATCCAATAATGATGCTCTTTTTATTCTTAATTCAAATAGTAATTTTAATATGTTCTAAATCAGCGATTTTAAACAAAGATTTAAATTGCATAAAGATGTAACTCATCACAGTGTATTGGTACTATCATAAATCAAAGTATTTACAAGCTGTCACTGAAAGATTAAAACTGATTTTTTTAACGAGCTATAAATAAACTAATAATATTTATAGATTTCAAAAGTTTCATTCCCTTTTTTTTCCCATGTACAATCCTTAAGACATTCTAGACTATGTCTGACTCATTGAAAAATAAACTGATCATTATGTTAACATCTGAATTATTTCTTTTGTGAGCATTAAACATTTATTTGAGACTGGGCACTTTTAAATTCCGTCTAACGTGTTGTTTCTCACAGGGTTTAGGTTTGCTGTCTGCTTCTCGCTGGTTGGTCAAAAAAGGAGAGCTAGTACAGCTTCTTCTGGATAATTCTAGTCGTAGAACATTTGGACGTAGTAGCCGTTGGTGCAAAATCCAGCTTTACCTTTTCCTTTTTACAGATTTGTTAGTTGTTACCAGGAAAAAAAGGTAATGCATTAGATTTTATACACATTTATACAATAGGTTATGGGTGTATACACATCTTAACAATAGGTAAAGTGATGCAATATCAAAATTTTGACTGCATGATTGGAAACCAAGAAATTAAGATACAATTTCAGCAGTGTGTATTGAGAGCTAATGTATGTTAAATTTCACATGGATATGTTACTATTGGGAAGTTTATAAAAACTTAGTTATTGTTTTTGTTTAAAATTACAAGATCTGCAGCCTAACATATGATTTCAGTTTTATAAATCAGCCATCAATCTGATAATCTTTTTATTTTGAAGTTAACTTTGTCTTGTTGTTCTTATTAATGCCGCATATCTATTAGAGTATGATTTAAAACAAATTTGTAGCTAATTGTTTTGTATTATTGTGCTTCATTTTTATTGACTCAGGTGTCAATTTATTTCTAATATATTTATTAGATTTAATTCTGTGGAATTTTAATGATCAAAATCGTGTATTACAGCGATGACAGCTACTCTGTTGTGGATTTCTGTCCTCGTAACATGCTTCAAGTTTTATCGGTGGACGAAAATACGCAGCCCTTACCAATGCGTTTACCTTCCAACTACAGAAACCTCTTCCAGATGATTATGTTGAATAACAAAGATGGGAAGACTGTTGAAATGCTTCTAAGCTGCCTTCTTGAGTAAGTTTCCACCTGTTGGAGGTTTTATTTCAAGTGTAATTTTAAAAGTCTTCTCGTTGCCATTGTGTTAGTAATATGTTCCAGCAAGGTATACTTTTGAAAACAACTTTTATGTGTTCAGCTTCAGTTTTCTCTGGAAGCATTTTAATAATATGCCTTAAAATACACATTGTAGAGGGACGAGACTCACGTTTATATGGAATGCCGCTGTTGAAGGATCAATTCAATTTCAGGAACACATTTTTATTAGGCTACGTTCCACAGCACAGAACATTAAAGAAAAACAACGAAAAACAGACAACAACACAAGACAAGTATACAGACTAGAATGAGAGAGGCATCATGGGAAAAAGAAGAATGTAGATTTAGTTATTTTGTCGTGTAAATCAATTATTTTATCATTAGATGTAACATCAATGCGTAATTCTGATGCTAAGTTAAAGAGGTCAATTTTCTTGCCTTTAGAAAGATAAGCCATTTTTACCCTACGCAATTATTGAAATGAAATTGTTAATTAACCCAAGAAAACTTGTAAATTCAATATTAAGTAATGGTTACAAAACTACCCTCTCCTTTGAAGATAATATAACCAATAAAATGAGCATGCATGAAGATACTATGAAATCAATAACTAATAAAAAATCCAACAATATTTTGATAAAATTCTTTTAAAAATTACCATCACACCTATAAATATTTAGAGCAAAAATTAAGTGCACCAAGAGATTTGAAGCAGTTGTAATACCTTAACTGTTTCTGTAAAGCTAAAATCTGAAATTTTTTTTTTACACATAACCTTTTTATATAATTGATATGCAATAACTACGAGTTATTATAAAAACATAAAACTTTTAAAAAATAAATATATCGTAACAAGCAGAACATATATTATTTAGCTACCATTTCAACTATAAGAATAGCATGCCTAGAATCTTTATGCCTTTTAATCAGTGGAATAGGAATAATTCTTAATTAGAATATTTTATTGCGAATGGTCGACCATTTTTAAAAATAATTTTATAAGAACACAGAATACAATATCAAACTTGCATAGAAAAATTTAATTAACCAAATCAATACGTTTTTTTTTTTTTTTAAAAATGAGTTGGATCCAACAAAAAATACCAAATTTGATATCTTTTTCACAAAAAGAATGAAAGAGAAGGGGAGAAAAAAAAATCAAGCTCTTAAAATTAAAAAAAAATGCTTCTTTCCTTCAGGAGATATATATTATTTTCACTTTATACAAACAATGGAAAAAGATTATTTATTTTCAAAACACACAATTATGCATGTATCTTTTTCTTAAAAAGAAACTAAAATATCAATAATATGATGAAAACGAAGTAAAAATATGAGTCACAAAAAGGTATTAAATCACAGAACGATGATTCAGCGGGAAAGATATTTTTCCCGTACTTCCGGGTTGAAGAAAATGGAATACTTTTGAATTCCAGCTTCTATCGAAACAAAACTGCTTATATTTTAGCAGCGCATTTAATCGTAAAGAACATTATCACAACACAAATTTCTGGAGATTCCACTTTGAAAAGAATGCAGCACAAAATTCTTGGAAGACTCACTTTAGAAGAAATAGAACTTTCACTAAAACGAAAGCACGAATTTGCAGGTTAAGAGAGAAAAAATTATTCTTGCACTTGAACCGATGTTGAAACACAATTGGTTGCAATTAATTAACTAGACAGCGGCAAAATCACTGTAAAACATACAAAAATTTTCACATCGTGTTAGGGCAACACTGTACATTGGAACTTTGACCGGTGCGATCTTTTTCTAAAACAGAATTACTTCCCAGGGCGGGAAAAATGGTGAGAAGTGTCGGATGGGCCGATCTTCTTAAAAGAATTTCGCAGGATGCAGAAGAAACATAACATGTCGAGACGAGTCGATGCTTTATCAAAAATTAACGCTTATTTCTCAGCGCAGGAAAAATATCATGGCAAGTGTCTGGTTGACACCGTTTCAATTTCCATTAAAATTTTACGTTGGGCGCCATTGTAGAGGGACGAGACTCACGTTTATATGGAATGCCGCTGTTGAAGGATCAATTCAATTTCAGGAACACATTTTTATTAGGCTACGTTCCACAGCACAGAACATTAAAGAAAAACAACGAAAAACAGACAACAACACAAGACAAGTATACAGACTAGAATGAGAGAGGCATCATGGGAAAAAGATGGCTCCAGTAGCGCCACCTACCATAGAAAGGAGAAGGCAGTGAATTGTAACCGCTACAACATTAAAAATAAAAATTTATAATTTAACGTCAACAACCCTGTGGCAGAAAATTATTATGCTTCCTGTCACAAACTTCATTAATACCAAAATCTTACTGGAATGTCCCGTGAAGTAAGAATTTATAAATGGATAAATCTAAGAGTAATTCATTAATGAAGTAAAATATTTAGTTTAAGTTATTAAAGTTAGAGGAGTGTTTCCTCTTTGACCCTGAACTACTCTATAGGTAAAAGGTAAATTTCCCTTTTATGTGATCAAGAATGTTTGAAAGTGAGTCATTGTCTGCAGAAGAAGAAACTAGTTCAGCTGAACGATCTCGGTGCTTTTGCGTGAATATGTTAATCCTTCCAAAAATATAATTTGCTTCCAAATTGAACATCTTTCTGCTGGAAACCTTTGCCATGTCGCCTCGATTCTGCTACGGGGTTCACCAATATGAGAATCAGTAATCTAAGATATAAGATGTTGATTTACTAATATTCATCTGTTATCTAGCTGGTATTATTTTTTTTCCTTCTGTCACTAACACACTGATAGCCATGTTGGCACCTGTTCCCATAAGAGTGGAAGTTTTGTGTTGTATCTGACCATTTGTTGTGGACTGCTTAGGGCATTATTGCAATTTTTATGACATTTTCAACAAATTTCTCTGTATGGGAAAAATTTTAATTACTTTAAAATAGAATTCTATGAAATGTAAACTTATTTTCTGGGATAATCATGATTTCATTTATAAAATACAACATATTTTCAGTGCATTATAAATATATGTATGAGCACTGCTAGAGATTTTTATTAAAGTGGGCAGTGTCTTGACATATCAAAGTGACATGAATGTTTTGGGAGCTGCCAAACCAATGCACGTTTTTAATGCCACTTCATTCTAAATCTAGATCGCTGATAAATGGTAAAGATGAGAATACTTACTATGAATATTGGAAAAATAAAAGGTGGTGATTAGTTTTTCGTTCTATAGTATTAGCAGAATTACTAATATAATATCTCAGATCTGTCTCTCACTGATCCGGTAACGCTCTGGCGTCACCAACAATAAAATTCGCACTACAAGATGTTAAACAGCATTATTTCATTGTTAGAGCACCTAAATTTCAGTAATTTTAAATTTTAAAAAGTAATTGTCGTTCTAATTTCAAATATAATATCTCTAAAATAGTGAAATAGAATTTGCTATCGATTGATATAAAATATATCTTGCTATGATCAGTAATTCCCAAGAAATTTTCAGTTTTATTAATCATAGATTCAGACATGACACATTTCCGCGGATTTCAGCTTTTTCGGCATCGAATTTTATCATTCTTAGTTTTTTATTATATAATAATTCTACGTTTTTTTAAATATCTTAAGTACTTTTTGTATAAATTTGTTTATTTTATTGTGCGATTAATTATACTTATTTTACTTCTCGGTACTTATGTTTGGCATAATTCATTATTTATGAAGTTCAGCTTTTTTGTTCCAAGCCTGTGCCATGTCTGTAGATTTCAAATAAATTTCCGTTTTTTAATAGGAAGTAGTAAATTACGTCAGTGGTATTTCATGTGCGTGATATAGTTTGGATGCCACGATGCATCTGATTATTTATTGCAATCGTGATGATATTTGTTGGCAACATTTGACAAGCAGAGAAGTGCTTTGTTTTGATTAGTCATCTGAAGTACAAGGAAAATTGTTGAACAACGAAAAATACTTCACATGGAATGTTGCTTACCAAGAGTTTTTTTTATTTGTTTTCAATCAATGTAAAACATTTCTCTCGCATATATATCTATTTAAACAAGTCAAATTTGACAGGAAATCTCTCGAATGACGAGGCAATTTGCACCCGTCATACCATGATGGGTGATTTTATAGCCATTGAATAGTTTGATGGTACATGGAAACCACTGTATGATATTGTTACTGTTTTACTAAATGTAGAAATGCAATGTTCATAACTATTTTCCACCTTAATACTTGACCAAATAAAGCAGGATTTTTTTAAAAATTAATTTATTGGTTTGTTTGAAAAAATAATCAACCTGAAAATATTTTCAATTGTTTTCATTTAACTGAATATTCTTCTTTTGCAATTGAAACTATTGCTTGCGGGGAAATAGTAAATAATAATCTCCCAAAGATTCATATACAAAAACTTTTTGCATTACTGAGATTTTAATATTTTTGATGATATTCATTTTAAATTTTAATGTGTGGTAATTGTTTTGTAACTCTTATGTACATGTGCTTCATAACGGGCAGTTTTAATCTATAAAGTGATACACTTTTAAAATGATATATAAAGTGATATACATTTATATAATGCTGCATTTGTAATATGCTGTTTTCCTAAGCACTTAACAATCTTGAACAATGATAGTGTCTAAACTAAGTGTTCTGGAATAATAATTATTGAATATTGTTTTGCTGTTTAGGAGTGACCGAACAAGGTGGATGGATGCAATGACACCTGCAAAGTCTGAAAATCCTGATGAAAAAATATATGAAGAATGGGGTAAATTTTTTTTATCTTTAAATGTCATAAATAAAAAATTAATTACCATTTTTTAGTAATGTACTATATTAGTACTTAAATACTTGAACTATTTTAAAATTGGATGTGAAATAAATCAAACTGTTGACCGAGTGAAGCGAGGTCCTGTTTTGACTCAAATGTTTAGCATTTGGTCTGTTTATCTGTAAATTTGTTTGTTACACAGTCACGACCAAACGCACGGCTCGATTTTCTTCCAATTTGGCATGAATGATTCTGGAAGTTGTTAATAATGACATATTTGTAAAGATTTTAATCCTTTAAACTTTTGGCGTCATTAAAGCATTTGAGTCATTCTAGTTATGGCGAGACATTTATTTGTAATTTTATTAATACTGATAAAAGCAGAGACGTGTGTAAATGATTTGCATTAAAAAAATGGCTAAACCTCTAAAGACTGCTATGAAAAGCAGTTCATTGTTTTTTTATCAGGGATGAGATTCTTCCACTTTTTCGCGAATTTCCGCTTTTTTGTTATTTTGAAGAAATTCCGCTTTTTTGTCTTCTTTTCTCTCAAAATTCCGTTTTTGTTTTAACCGCAAAAATTTGCTTTTTCTTCCGAAAATTCCGCTTTCACACAAAGAAAAGAAACCTTCTGTTTTCGAAAGAAAATTCTGGGAAAATATGCCCAACCGTGCGGCTTAACTCCACCGGCTAGGGAACTAGCTGATTCATCTTCTACTGATGAATCAACATTATATAGGCAAGCTCTATAAGGATAAACATTCCAACATTCAGTGCCATTCAATTATTAAATACCACCTTTTTGCTGAAAACAAAACCTCTGTGGCATATTTTGCAAAAAAGAAAAAAAGGGGGTTTTTTTTGCATGAACATGTTGGGAAAAAAATTAGTTGGAAACTTAAGGTCATCTTGTAGGGCGTACCAAGATAAAGAAATAAAATTGCAGTGATGTACAGGTGGTAAATGTTTTAATGTCTAATTTTGTATTTTCTGATGCACCTGATGATGTGTTAAACTTGTTTGTTAACTTTTAATGTGAATGATTTAATAATAACTTAATATTCTTTTTCTTATTTATACATACTGAATTATAAATAATTAAGTTATTAATTATTATAGTGTAATATTTTCATCATGTTGCGTGTTTTGATATTTTACTTCTTAAAACATCTTTCGCGTATAAATTATGGTACAAATGTTTTGCTTGCGTATGATTTCAGTCTTTTTGCTTTTTTGCCAATCTCATCCCTGTTTTATGCTAGGTCTACCATTTACAAAACCATTAGTCATATTATTTTTAACATTATACTGAGTGGGGTACATGATGAAAGAGAAACATCATTTGATTTATTGTTATGGGGGAACTGATTCTGCATAAAATGCCTCAAACAACATTGAAATTAACTAACATTACTTGAAATATAATATCCAAAGCTTCTTAAAGAATTTCATCGCAAACATGTATTATGAAGCAGTTAATATCATTTGTCTTTAACAGGAAAGTGATCAATATATTTCAATAATTAAATAATTTATTACCCAAAAGTCCTATTGGAATGAAATATGGATTTCACGCTATGTTTACTTTGTGTTTTAGATTGGCCACAGTTTCAGTGCACCCATGCATATAACGCTCAGCAACCTGATGAATTATCATTGGAAGAAGCAGATGTTGTAAATGTGTTGAGGAAAATGGCAGATGGTAAGCTTTTTTCCCCCCATTCTGTAGGAAATACCAAATAAATTATTTTCTTTAAGCTTATTTATAAAAAAATATTTGTTGGTTAAGCATTTTTTGTAAATTAAAAGTTTTTATCTGTGTGTAAAAGTGTTTGTTAAATTTCTTAATAACGATGCATGTTTTTACAGCTCAACGAAGCTTGGGTTTTGAAAAATCATAAATCTTTTCTCCCTTCCCTTTGCCTAATATACTTTTTAACTTGAATAACATACTTGAATCAAAGTCAAGATGAGATGATGTAAAGGAGGGATTTAAAAACCTTGAATTCAGTTATGTTTCATAAGTTCATAACTTATATTTGAAACATCTTGTTTATATTGAGTAATTCCCCGTTCTATATACGGCAGTCCTGCCTAGTTATGGTATTGATTGAGTTTGGTTTACCAGCTATATAACTGCTGCGATTCTGTAATTTTTTTATTTTATGATGCATGTCAGACTAAAAATGTTTTGAGAGGATTGTGTAAAATAATGAAGGGCTCTTCTTATCATCAAAATATTACCAACAGAAATTGAGTGTTCAGAAAGTATCAAGTTCCTGAAGATTTTTCCATAGCATTCATTTTAATAATTCACTTTGTATTGATTATATAAAATTGGAAATTAAATATAAATGTTAGCATATTAATGTACCCATATTCACCTAAATTTATTTATTTATCCACGTGACTAATTTACTATTTGTTTTTAGGCTGGTTTGAAGGAGAAAGAATTCGTGATGGTGTGCGAGGCTGGTTCCCTTCTTCCCATGCCGTCGAAATCATTACACAACATGTCAGAGCTCGTAATTTACGCCAAAGATATCGCTTGTTGATGCTTTCTCAGACTTATCTAGAAGAGCAGTATAAAGCTCAAGCAATGCAAGCGAAAAAATGAGTCTTTATTTCATTTAAGCAACGGGTGATTTTCATTTTGCTGCCACCATGTTGCATTGCCATAATTTATTTGCCATATTTATTGGGCAATAGCAATTCTGTACATTTTTAGAACTCTGCGGAATACTTTCATTCCTCTATACGTTATTATTCATTGCTTATTTTCTATAAATTGAATCAGTGGTGTTTTGTTCTACGTGTATTGTTTGAATAAATAGTGTAAAAACAATTTGTAAATAATTTGTTTTTATATGTACATGTTTCAGTTTTTGTATATTTTGTTCTTTGTTATGTATAATTCTTTGTAAACTTCTACTTTTTTACTGGACAATTTTGTAATTTTTTTTATAGATTACAGAGCAGCAGTTCTTTTATTTATTAAACCTAAATAATTGTTTGGACAACAATAATTTGGCTATAAAATACTTATTTTAATAAGATCATATGTGAACCATGTGTTACTAGAAGAAAAAATATTTTTAAGCATGTTTTTTAATAGATCTGACAAATTTTTGATGCCTAAGCACAGTTTGACCAAATATATGTCTTCGTAGGCTTTTTTAAGAAAATGACCAAAATGTAAAATTTTAAATGAAGTATTTTTAACCAAAGAAAGTATTCCAGGGTGATTGAATGCAATATTTTATGCATGCAATTAATAGTTCAAAGAATATAATAAATTAAAGTTTTTTTTGTGGAAAACTTGATCATTTACTGGAAAAGTTTTTAAAAAAAATACTCTGAAATGCTTAACGTTCTAATAGCTGTTTTCTAATTTCATCTGTTGGTCATTTTCTGGAGGGTTACCTCGCACTATTTTCTATGTCATTCCTTTTTTTTTCTTTTCCCTCCATAATATATTTATACTTCTATTTTACAAAGATATTTTTAAAAATGCATTTGATAAACCTAAGTAAACTGTGAAATTGTTTTATACTTTTATATAAAATGGTGATATTTTGCATTTGTCTTTAAAACAATCTTATTTGAAACAAATGTTTCTATTTTCTAATAAGTTTATTTTTACTCAATATATTTTCTGTGAGCAATAATATTAAATGTTCCTGTCTAGTGTGCCTATACACTTTTATCTCAAGGAATTTTTGTAAATAAGCTGTTTTAAAAAGAATGGAACAATCATTGAATAAAATGGTGCACACCTCTGTAAACCGTCCCTAGAATTTTGAACTGGTTCATACCTTACATGCTTTCAAATCAGTAAGTTTATGTCAGAATTCCTCTAAAAAAATAATAGTTATATCACTGGTAAGCAAATTGTAATTAGTATTGGCAGAAAAAACTTCGGTAAGGGAAATTTAAAATTCTAGTTCTGAGAATATAGATGAATAATTGTTGAGGGAACTTCAAATCTGGATTTAAAACTTCATCTTTCATTAAAAAAAAATTGGTGCTTTGAAGCAAACTCGACCAAATTTTTCAGTTGGATAATGATGTAATGGTTGTCATTTTTTTTATTTACTTACCGAAATATTAATATCTATAATAAATTTTGAAATTTATTATATACTTCATCATCATTATTAGTATTTAGCATGAAGCAATATATATATTTGCATTATAACTACTTAAAATTAAATTAGCAGTTTGTGCTCATAATGTAGTAGTTTTTCTTACCTAACTGATTTCCTTATTTTTACCATTTTAAATTATGCTAAACTGTGAATTAAAGTGTTTGTGTTTAAAAGCAATGAGCAAAGTTTATAGAGGTGGATTTGAAAATGATGCAAATAAAGAAAAATATTGGTAACCTCTGGTATAAATATAGCTTCAAAGATTTGTTTATAAACACTGCATTATTGTCAAATATTCGAAAGTTAACAGCTTTCATCTGTCCAAAATTAAATAAATAAATAAAGAGGCAATTAATAATACACTGCTAATTTCTGTAAATAATCTAGTTAGTACACTATTTTTGAAATTATACTCAAAACTTTTTAGATCTGAAAGATTATTTCTTTGAACTTTAAATGGTTGGCTTATAATAGAAACCTGAAAAGCAAAAAAGGGGTTAAGAAACAAGCCTGAATTTTTTTCATTACTTGAATTTAGAATGCAAATAACTTTTGATATTAAAAACAGAACGTTGCCGATTTTTTATATACTGAGCATTGAAATTCTGTTTTAATTCTGAAAATAGATTATTGAAAAAAATTGTTAAGTTTCTACAATTATACAATGCAACATAATGTGTGTATACAACCATTTTTTACTTTTTAAGACTGAATTCTCCATAGATTTCATTGTGCTTGTAAACAGCTACTTTTTGTATTTGTGAATTGATAATAATAAACATAATATAGAAAAAAGTATGCAAATTGTTTTCTCTATAGTTTGTTTTTCACCATAACAATCGTATATCTCGGAAAACACCACCACAGAGAAAATATAACATATAGATTTGGTTTTTGCAGTGTGGTATTGTTGACATGATTTGATTTATACTCAAAGATAGGTTAAGAAGTTAACAGACATTACCTTATACTTCCAGCGCTGCACCGAAGAATGACGTAGCTCGTGTTTCTACGCATCTTGGGTTTACTTTCTATTAGAATTTGCCAACAACCGGAAGTAGATTTTTTTTACTTCGTGTGTGCCAAACGTTTCGCACTAGAAACAAAAGAAGAAAGTTGTGTAGATCGATTCTCTTTTAACTTACGACTACGTTCCTCCCATTGGGGTCTCGGGAAAGAATTTGATTCACACACCAAAACGTCACACAAAATGTTGTATGGGAGATTCTCTATATCTCGGTAACTACATGTTAAAAACATAACTAATGTATTATTTTGGAGATAAAGGGTAACAACAGAAGTTGCAAAAAAAAAATTGAAAATCGGAATTGTAGTTCAGCGACCACCGAGTCAGAAAGATGGGCAAAAATACACATGAATTGGTGAGGTGAACACGCACACCGCTCTTGCTTGCCACGTTTTTGCGAGCGAGATTTCGTGATTGATTTGAAAATTTTATTTCGACAAATTTAATACAGTAATGGCTCCAAATGTAAATTTACAAAGAAGGATATGCCAAACGAGATATAGAGAAGTTAAGAAAAGAATTGTTGAAGCAGGAGGAGCAACAAAAGAAACAGCAGAAAAAGGAAAGAAAGAAACGGCAAAATAAGCAATGTTCGAATAGAATTAAGAGTAACTTCGATAAACAAAGAGAATCAAGTGTCGCGTGAGTAAAGTAGTCCTATGCCTTTAACATCGGTGGCTGTTTGAAAAGACAGCCTCCCATCATTTTTTTTCTACTGCATTGTTTTTAAGTTCATAATTTGTGCATTATTAATAAAAGGAAGCTTGAGAAATACCAATTGTAGACACTTGACACAATATTTAAAATTGTATATGGCAGAAGATTCTATCCAAAAATAAAAGAATCGATTACACCAACTATTCTTTCATATTGTTATCTTCAAATAAAGGATCCATAAATTTTTAATAATTAAAAGGAAATTTAATAAACTAAAGTATTTACATTGAATAATTCTCAAATAATAATTGAATTGCAACTCAAATTTTAAATTATATATTCAGTAAAAGTTTTTCATTCTTCTAATATAGAGTTTTGAGAAGTTATGTAGATTGAATGTTTTATATTATACAGCACAACCAAAAGCTTCATATTCTATTTTGAATATTTTTTTTTAGCACACTTATACTATTTTACATTTTATGCAAATATTATTCGGACACACTTTCACACAAATGAATCCGTTAAATCTAGAGTTTACCAAACAGTTGGGGATTACAGCCTTTGTTGCTTCAAAACCCATAACACCTCTAATTTAAGCTTACCAAACAGTTTTTATATTAAAAACCAGATTAATCAAACATATAAAATGCAAAAAATATGCTGTGCTATGTGCTTAATTTACATACACAATAAAAATTGTACCATGTACAAAAAATTAGTATTAAAACCAATGCATTAAAAGATCATGTAAATAAATTAGATACACAGAAATACAGGGTGTACACAAATGAAGTGACTCATTTCAAAAATGAATAAAAAAACCTAAAAATGTTGGAACTCCGGTTTTTTTCTAAATAACAGCATCTCAAAAAGTTTTTTTCAGATAAGTAACGTGGCATTGCACTGTTCTAAATTTGTTACAGCAAGAAAATTCCATACGATCAGCAGAAGCCTATGCGTGTGTTCTGGTTTCTTTTTTTAGTTTTTCTTGTATATCACAAAAACTCTTCAGTTTTCACACTACATGTGAATTAACAAATTAAAGAGCGTAAAATTCCTTACAAATACATGCTTTTATTTTTCCAGTTTTAATATTTTCTCAGATAATGGCTCTACACAAATTTTTGATTTCCAGTAATCCCTCTAGACCAGAGGTTCCCAACCTGTGGTACGTGTACCCTTAAGGGGTACACAAAGGACCATTTTGGGGTACACAAAATAAAATTTGTTTATGGTGGCAACAAAAAAACATAAGGGATTAAAAAATTTACAGAATTTTGTTTCTCCTAAAGAATACTTGGTATTTAATAACTATATCGCTTGAATAGCTGATTAATACAAAGTGTAATTTTTAGCTATCCTTATAAATGAAAACGAAATAATTGCAATATTGGTTCCATTTGCTTTAGCGTTGAACTAATGCTATTGTAAAAATGGAATAAAGTACAAAATCAAAAATAAATTCTGCAAATGTTTGAGTCATCTCACTTTTATGCTAACCTTAACATTATTGATAAAAACTTTGCATAAATGAATGGTTGTTGGGGGGGGGAGGAGTTGGATATGATAGTAAGGGGGTACGTGAAAACAAAGAGAATTAAGGGGTACGCGAGGGGGAAAAGGTTGGGAACCCCTGCTCTAGACCACCGAAATGGCATGTTACCTATCTGACAAAAAACTTTGAGATGCGCTCTCCTTTTTAAAAAACAACAGTTCCAACATTTTTAGTTTTTTTTTTTTATTATTATTATTAATTTTTGAAATGAGTCACTTCGTTTGTGTACACCCTGTACGTCCTAAAAGTAACTGAAAAATAAGCAAAATAAATTCCTACGTTTTGGAACTGATTAATTGATGCAATTTTGGCGGGAATAATAAGCTATGATGGTTAAAGGAAATTTGATTCAGCATTTTCTTTAATAAGGAAAAAATTATTTAATTTTGGAGAAATGCCAATAATGCAACCTTTTGTTTTACTTTTCCTCTTTTTTTCCCAATGTTTTGTCTCATTTGTGCTCTTTTTATTATGATATATTTTTATTTGAGTTTTTTATATTGCCTTCATATTTCACTTATCATATATTTGAGTTTTATTTTGATGTATATTGTTATATATATGTACAAAAAATTATGCAAATACGGAAAAAAAAGATCAGATCAGTAAATTTCAAAAAGAGCGATATTTTAGAAGTCGCTACCATATAAAAATGATAAAAAAAGAAATTAATTAATCGAAATAAATTCTGTTACATTTTCTGAATATCATAATCACCCCAGCACCAAGAGAGATTATTCGTCAAATGTGAGCTTCGGAGAGGTAGGGGGAAAAGGGTCCCTCCCAAATGCTCCAAGGCCATTTTGGTTTATTATAATCATTAAAATAGATTAACTAGGTGAAATTTAT